>MU223398.1:101446-130799 GCA_018584345.1 Thuja plicata
TTAAATCCTTTAACAGGGTCACACCTAACAGTGTGTTTTGTAACCTTTAACAGGGTTGGCTCCTAATAGGGCTCACTTCAGAAGAGTGAAAATCAGTAACTAGTTGCATTGGTGGTTTTCCCAAATTGGGTTTCCACGTTATATCTGGTGTTACTTGTGTTTATGCTATTTGATTTATGCATGTCAATAACTGTGAATGTTTAATTAACAATGATAAGTTAATCTACTGAGTAACAGCAGTATATAAAGAAGACATCTAAGGGACTTGTGGATTTATTTTTATGGTAACTGATTCACCCCTCCCCTCTCAGTTACTCCATCTATATTTCCAACAGTTCAATATATACTTCATCTTCTCATATCCCATTTAGAAATGTTGACTTCACATCCATTTGATTAACTTTAAATCCTTTGTAGGCTACATATGCAAGTAGAGTTCTTACACCTTCTAATCTTGCAACTGGGGTGAATGTCTCTCCATAGTCGATTCCTTCCTCATGTGCATAACCTTTGCATAATAGTCTTTCTTTATTCCTTGTTACCTCTCCATGATCATTCAACTTGTTTCTGAATACCCACTTAGTACCAATTACATTTTTGTTATCAGGCCTCAGTACTAGTGTCCATGTCTTGTTCTTTTCTATCTGGTCTATCTCTTCATTCATGGCTTGAATCCAGTCTTCATTTTCCAAAGCATCTTTTACTGTCTTAGGCTCAAAATCACATATCAAACATGTGTCTTCTCTTAATTTTATTCTTGTCATAACTACAGAATCCTTTGCTCCTATGATTTGATTAGGTTTATGGTGCCTTCTTACATATTTTTCCAAAGTAGGCTCTTTCTCAACTTTAGTTTGATCATTCATGTTCAGTTTAGGGTGAAACTGTGACTCATCATCTCCATTAGATAGCTCGGCAGTCACCTCCTATTGCCTGACAATTTCATTTTGTGTCTTGGCAGGTGCGGACTGTTGCTCAAAAAATTCATTTTCAATTTTGTTAGAATCCTCCTCTTCAGGATAAGTGAATGATCTATAACTCTCATGCTCAATCATAATTTTAGCTTCATTTCTCTCTGCATATTCATCAATTCTAACATTTTCACTTTCCACAATTTTGTTAGTGTTATAATTTAAACACTTGTATGCCTTACTCTTAGTAGAATATCCAAGAAATATGCCTTCTTCTCCTTTAGCATCAAGTTTACCATTTCTATTATCCTTCAGTATAAAACATCTACTCCCAAAGATTTTAAAATAACTTACACTAGGTGTATATCCATACCATAGCTCATAAGGAATAGTATTTGTACCTTTCTTGACTGGTACTATGTTCAAGGTATAAACTACTGTACTTACAACTTCTCTCAAATATTTCTGCACAACATTTTTCTCCATCATTAATGTTCTGGCACAATCCATGATAGATCTATTTCTTCTTTTAGCTATAACATTCTGTGGTGGTGTCCTAGGTGTGGACATCTATATTTTTATCCCTCGGTCATTGCAAAACCTATTAAACTCATTAGAAATGAACTCACATCCTTTGTCAGATCTCAGACATTTCAGACTGTTACCTATTTCCTTTTCAACTTTTTCCAAGTACCACTTAAATAACTGGAATGCATCATATTTTTATTTAAGAAACATAATAGTCATTATCCTAGAGTATTCATCTACAAATAGAATAAAATATTTGTCTCCATAGTAACTTTTCTCACCAATAGGTCCATGAAGGTCAGTATGAACCAATTCTAAAATATTCTCAGAAGTATGAGTTTTGCTCTTAAAGCTAGATTTAGTCATTTTGCCCAATTGACATTTCTTACTGTATAGTTATAAAATGGAAGCACTTCTATTTTAGACTTGTTTATCCTTTCAAGTAAGTGGTTTGGGGTCATATCAAGCACCTTGAATGGGTTCCTAAGTTAGACCTAGATTTCCCCCTGTTCTACCCCTCTTTTCCACTTCTTTCCAGCCTCATTTCTGCATTCTAGACTATAGACCTGAGATTTTGGACTTCAAGGTTAGGGTTGAACTTTTTGGTCTATGTCAACCTCAACCCTAACCTAGGTCATGTTAGACCTTGACCTTGACCCAGGGTTCAGATACTGGGGTCCCACAGTTTTTGGATGTCAATCTTTGCAAAAGTTATTTCCCACTTCCGGGTCGGCTGTCTCGAGTTCCAAAGCATCAATTCCTAAATTATATTTAATATAGGTCCTCTCCTAAGGGTAAAGGCTCTTATGGGAATTTAATTATCCTATGTCAGCCTCTTTAGAATATTGTGACCTAATTTCATATAAAAGGAAGTTTTCTCCTCTCATTTTTTGTAAGCAATATTGAGAAACTAAGTCCTCTATTGAAGCCTAAGTATCCTTGAGCAATTGAGAACCATCATCAAGTGAAGATTCAAGAAAGAAATCAAGAAATATTTAAAGCAAGGATTCATCCACCATCAAGCATTCAAGCATCCATTTTCATGAAGGAGATCCATTGGAGGCCATTGAAGGATTCAAGCTACATAGTGCCCTTTTGGTGATCTCTCCATCCACCTTCTTCCAAGCCTATTCCAAATTCAAGAACCCATTCAAGAATTGGTGTTGGAGATCTACAAGTAAGATATTGAAGACATCCTACCATTCCACATATTTGGTGCATACATACTTTTGGACTCAAGGATTTGAATCCTCACAAGGACTTTTTTTAAGCAAGGTGAATTTAAGCTTTTACTTTTTTTATCTTTATGCAATTTCAATTATACTTTGAGGTTAATTCCAAAACTGGGGTTTGACCAAGGCAAACCCCTCCCCCTAGCAAACAATCCTCTTTTTCTTGCAGGTATAGGTTTGGGACTGTAGATTTGGACATAGATCTGGATACCCTTTTCGGCAAAATTTCAGGATCTGCGAACAGATTTTCTATCAGACCCGTGCAGGTCAAGGTCAACATTATTGGCTCAGGGTCAACATTTTTGGGTCAAGGTTGACCTTTTTAATAAGATGGTGTCAGATTGGAAAAATATTTCTAGGTCTTGTTCATCTCTGCATTTCGGTTCTGGATCATACTTCAATTTTTCCAGAAACAGAGTACATACCTCAAAAAACAACATTCTTTGATCTATAATTATTCAAGGGTTAGTACTTTTCTCCTATTCATTTCAATCTTTCTAAATCTATCACACATTTATTCCTTTCCATAAAACAGGGAATATAAGACTTTCCTCTTTGTTCTCATTTCCAAATGATTGATTCATTTATGTATTGATCCTTTTTGGGTTGATCAATTTGGATCTTTCATTTGTGCACCTTGGGATAGAGGAGGAATATCTTATCTTTCCCCCACTTATTTCAAATGTTACATTTCTTATGTTACACATTGTTATATGTTACATTTTGGTGAACCCGCGATAGACAATGCTTTCTTTTTGGTGTTAGATTTGCATCTTATGTTAGATTTTACATGCATTTAAAAGTAGATTTCTTTTATGCTCTTGCATTTATATATCAAAAATTAAAAATCACAAATTGGTTTAAAAATACAAAAACATTTACATTTTTCATGCTTATAGATTTCATTTGAATGCAATGGGATGTGTTTAGATATATTTTCTATGCATTTCTTTATTCGTTATCATGTTGCACAAGTTGTTTCAATTATTTTCCAAACCTCCTTCTATAAATTTTGGGATTAAAAAATATCCTCCTCTTACCTTACGATTGAATGATATTACACCTAGAAAGACTTTATTTAGTGCATGCAATGTTGCTTTTTCCTCTCTTGTATTACCTTGTAAGGATATATTAGAGAAAGAGGATGAATTTAATCTTTCTCTCCATCATATTTCTCTTTATGGAGATGAACTGAAGATTGATGTTAATTCTTCTCCTAATATATGTCTTTCCTATGAGCCTACTTTAGAATATAACCCTCCTATTTGGGATGAACCTTTGGATTTGGATGTTGATTACTCTCTTCCTCATGAATCCATTATGGATGATCCTCCTATTTGGGATGAACCCTTGAATAAGGACATTGATTTATCCCCTCCTAGTGAAGATGCCTTGATACAAGAGGGTGATTTATTAATGGATGACATATTCATACATGATGGTGACTCTTTTTTTTAAAACACACTCCTCTTGTGAATTCATTTTAGAGAAAGGAGACATTATAGATGCTTTACCTCCATTTGGGATTCCTTCTAGTTATAAGGCATTAGTAGAGAATGATATGAATTCCCTTAATTCTCTCCTTCTTAGTGATGATCCTATGGAGAATCAAGTTCCTACCTCATCTCCTCCTGGGATGTCTTCTTTTCTTCATTCTTGTGAATCTATTTGTAGTGCTGAGATAACTAACATGGTTTATCCAAAACCCTTGTTGAGTATTAAAGGTTTTCCTTGCATTACTATCAAAGGTAAACCTATGGAATCTTTAGAATATTTCAATGATCAAGATTCAATAGCTCACACCTATCATACAAGGAATAACTCTCAACCTAATCCAGTTGTTCCTACTTCTTTACCACCTTCTCAACCCATTCTTCCTCCTCCACCCCATCTTCCTAGCATGGAGTATGATATGATAAACCAATTGTGCAATACCCCTGCCAAGATTTCTTTATGGGAGCTTCTTCAAACTTCACCTACCTACCATGAAGCATTGAAAAAAGCTCTAGCAGCTCTTTCCACTCCACCTCCTAACCAAGAGAACATCAATGCCTTCTTACAATGCATGCATGTTACCCTGGGTCCTCCTGACATTGTATTTAATCAAAAGGATTTACCTTCTAAAGAAGTTCAGAAGCAACATGATGCCCTTGTGGTTGTTGTTACTATCAATAAGAGTATCACTCATAGGACCTTGATTGATAATGGATCTAGGCTTAATATTTGTAGCATGGACATGCTCAAATCAATTAAAGCCGATCTTTCAACTATTCAACCTGATAATAATCCTATACGTGGTTTTAATAACATTGATAAGAACACTTTGGGCATCATTACCTTACCTATCAAAGTACGTCCAATCATCCTGAATACTCCTTTTCATGTTATGCCTAGACCTCTTCATTATAACATCCTTTTGGGTAGACCTTGGTTTCATGAGATGCATTTTGTTCCTTCCACCCTTCATCGTAAAGTCAAGTTTATTCACAACAACATGGTGTATACACTTCATGCAGATGATGTGCCAAATCCTTGTTTGAATATTCAAACCCACAATACTCCTATTCCTAATATTAATCCTTCTTCCTCTAATGCTCTTCTTGGAGATGATTGGGGAACCTTGAATTTTAATCCTATCTTTATTGGATAATATAAATTTTCTGATCTTGATTTTATGAAGCCACAAAGAGAGATGGAACAATGAGCTTTACTTCTACTTCTCATTACCTTTGTAATAACTTTGTCATTGCTTCTACCCACTATGAATCTATCAAGCCTACTAATGATGACATAGTGACTACTGAAGTTCCATTGACTCCTTCTGATATGGCTTCTTGTTATGGTCCTGGCTATCATTTACTAGTTAAACAAGGATTCCATGGTCAAGGATGTGGTAAGCATAAACAAAGAATTCAAATGCCCTTACAAAATGGGGGGCATGAGAATTATTATGGATTGTTATTTAATCCTCAACAATACATCAATATTAACATCTCAAATAACACTTCAAAACATGATGAACCTATGAAGGAAGTTGACCAAGAATTTCTTTTTCCTAAACTCCTTTGTGCTAAGATGATTATTAGACCTAAGCGCAAAAAGAAACGTAGTCCATAATTGAAGACTCTTCCTTTTTGTTTATATCATAGATTTCATGATCACTCTACTAATTAATGTCATGCTTTACATTATAAGATTAGGTAACTCATTGATAGTAAAGTTATTCATATATCATGTGGCAATGAGTTGTATTTTAATCCTACTTTCTCTAAATAACATTTATGTTCCTATTATGGAACTTCACATTATGTAAACAATGTTAGCCTAATCTTTGGGGGCTCATTGTCTTGCATAGTATTATGAGTGATATAATAGGTCCCCTTTCATCCTTGTTCCCACACTTGGGGGGCAAGGATGACATCTCCTTATTTTTTGTCTTTCTGGGATTCACTTTTCCCTTGGTTAAGCAGTATCTATCTATTATGTGATATCCAATCATACATGAAAATTTTGGTTTACATTGAGGATATATGTCCTTGATCATAACCTATTTGTTTGTTTGTCATTGGGTTTCCATGGTTGATAAATCTCTCACCTTGGAAACTGAATACTGTACTATCCCTCACAAGCTTACCTTTTTCACTTATTGCATGATATCTCTTTGCATTTGTCCCTTCCATGGCCTCATAGGAGTTGTGACCTTCTTGGCTTGGACTGGGTGTTTTCTATGGATATTTTATTTTTTTTGAAGAAGGCTTTATCCTTTTTCTTTTCTTTCCTTAACATGTCAAACTAGTATTTACTTTTCCATCTTAAGGAGGGGGGCATATATACGACCTCCCTCATTTTTTATTATGCATTTTTGTTCTAATATTTTGTTTTGCAGCATGCTAAATCCTATGAAGGTAACACACATAAATTTATAAATCCTAAAGAGATACACATTCATTTACAATTCAATATGCTAAATCTTCTGAAGGTAACGCACATAAGTTTCTAAATCCTAAAGAGATACACATTTTACAAATGTATTCCATGGTGATATAAGAATATGGATCCATGAGTACTTCATAAAAGCTATTAGAAGATGCACTACATACATACACAAAGCTTCCAAAAGGCACACAACTTTATGGGGTGACTATCAAGTTCTTGCTTGGTGGGCCATCCTATCCTTTTTGTGGTTCACAGTGAGATACACACATCTTATTGGGCAAGATAATCACACCCCCATTCTCTTTCTCTCTTTAACTAAGTTATTTCTCTCTTATTGTGATCTTAGGGTTGATAAAGACTTAAGTCCCTTGGGGGATTGAGGATTTCTTTGTCCCTTTTTATTCCAATAAGATTGTCTATTCTGTATGTTCTCCTTTACCAAGAGTTTGCATTGAGTCCATACTCTTGCTAAAGTGGGGGCTAAATGTATAGTCAAAAAAGGGAAGAACTTCCATTGTAGACTTGTTTATCCTTTTGAGTAAGTGGTTTGGGGTCATATCAAGCACCTTGAATGGGTTCCTGAGTTAGACCTTGGTTTTCCCCTGTTCTGCCCCTCTTTTCCACTTCTTTCCAGCCTGATTTCTACATTTTGGATTACAGACCTGAGATTCTAGACTTCAAGGTTAGGGTTAACCTTTTTGGTCTATGTCAACCTTGACCCTAACCTAGGTCAAGGTTTCCCTTGACCTTGACCTAGGTCAAGGTCGACCTCAAGCTAGACCCAAGGTTCAGATCCCAGGGTCCCACAGTTTCTAGATGTCGGTCTTCGCAAAAGTTATTTCCCACTTCCAGGTCAGCTGTCTTGAGTTCCAAAGCATCGATTCCTAAATTATATTTAATATAGGTCCTCTTCTAAGGGTAAAGGATTTTATGGGAATTTAATTATCCTATGTCAGCCTCCTTAGAAGATTGTGCCCTAATTTCATATAAAAGGAAGTTTTCTCCTCTCATTTTCTCTAAGCGATATTGAGAAACTAAGTCCTCTATTAAAGCCTAAGTATCCTTGAGCAATTAAGAACCATCATCAAGAAAAGATTAAAGAAAGCAATCAAGCAAGATTTAATGCAAGGATTCATCCACCATCAAGCATTCAAGCATCCATTTTCATGAAGGAGATCCATTGGAGGCCATTGAAGGATTCAAGCTACATAGTGCCTATTTGGTGATCTCTCCATCCACCTTCTTCCAAGCCTATTCCAAATTAAAGAACCCATTCAAGACTTAGTGTTGTAGATCTACAAGAAAGAGATTGAATACATCCTACCATTCTGCATATTTGGTGCATATGTACTTTTGGACTCAATGATTCGAATCCTCTGCAAGGAATTTTTTTAAGCAAGGTGAAATTAAGCATTTACTTTGTTTATCTCTATGCAATTTAATTTATACTTTAAGGTTAATTCCAAAACTAGGGTTTGACCAAGGTAAACCCCTCTCCCCAATAAACAATCCTATTTTTCTTGTAGGTACAGGTTCAGGACTATAAATTTGGACACAGATCTGGATACCCTTTTCGACAAACTTTCAGGATCCGTGAATAGATTTTCTGTCAAACCTATGCAGGTCAAGATTGACATTATTGGGTCAGGTTCAACATTTATGGGTCAAGGTCAACCTTTTTCATAAGACGGCGATAAATCAAAAAAATATTTCTGGGTTTTGTTCATCTCTGCGTTTTGGTTCTAGTTCATACTTTAGTTTTTCCAGAAATAGAGTACAGACCCCAAAAAATAGCATTCTTTGATCTATAATTATTCAAGGTTAGTAATTTTCTCCTATTCATTTCAATCTTTCTAAATCTATCACACATTTATTCCTTTCCATAAAATGGGGAATATAAGTTTTTTCTCTTTGCTCTCATTTCCAAATGATTGATTCATTTGTGTATTGATCCTTTTTGGGTTGATCAATTTGGATCTTTCATTTGTGCACCTTGGGATAGAGGAGGAATATCTTATCTTTCCCCCACTTATTTCAAATGTTACATTTTTATTTGTTAGACTTACACATTGCATTCTCAGGTTTCTTTAACTTAGACATCCCTCTAACCTTTTTCAATTTACTTATGCTTACCAAGTTATCAAAGTTAACATGACATATCCTCTTATGCCATAACCAAACATCATTATATTATGCAAACAAGAATGTCTCTTCAGCTAAGTCTAGATAAAATAAGTTACCTCTAGTCTACTTACCACTTCCAACTAATTCTCCATTGGCATCATAGATCTTTTCTTTCTTGTGATGGAATTCAATTCTGCAACTAGAAGTGTTCAGTTGTGAAACACTCAACAAGTTATACTTAAGATCATCAACCCAATATACATCATCACATCTAATCTTGTCATCCAATTGAATTGATCCTTTCCCTTTAACTATACAAGGTGTATCATTACCAAACTTAACATATCCACCTTTAAATTGATCTAAGGTTTAAAATTTGTCCTTATCACCAGTCATGTGATTGATGACATGTAACTGGTTGAATGTTTGATAATGTTAAGTTGAAGATGATGCAAGGCATTAAATTAGTTAATGGTTTGTATTGTTATTGATGTCAACTTGATATCATTTGTATAGTCATGTACATAATGCCAAAGACTTCAGAGAATAAATGGAAGAGAGATTATTCTTTTAGTAATGCATAAAAGTCAAGTATTCACTAAGTAACAGGCAACACCGACGAAGTGCACACCATCAGTAAAGGCAAAGAAAAAGTCACAGTGATTCCCGATGAGCAGAAGATAGCATTGCCCAATGAAGCAAAATCATAGTGTTTCCCGATGAGTAAAATCCAAGGATGCCTGACGGACGAAGATCCCTAAGCTAACTAGAGTCACACTGACAGAACTGGCAGTTGTCACTGATGACTAACTACAGAATTAACTGACAGAACAAAGAGTCTAGAAAATGACAAAATATCTAGCTGGTAGAGCTTAAGGATAGACTTAACTGGTTTTTTTTTATTTTTTATTCAACCAGAGTTAAGTAATTGATTTAAAGAAGATTTGTATAGTTGGCAAGAAGATAACTACGAGATAAATTAGGATTTAAAGCCGTAAATCAGATTGGTTGGACTATTTTTCACACCAAGAATCAAGAATCAAGAATTAAGGAATATCATGTCTATATAAGAGACAAGCATAATTCATTTCTGTAATCACAAGCAATCACATACATAGGAAGGGGAGTGAATAGAAAGAGGATGCTGAAGAGAAACTAGTGAAGGATAAATTCATACAGTCCTGATCAATCAAGCTAAAGGAGAGCTAAAGAATTCTACAAACACCAACAAATAGTGAAGCATAGCATCACAGAGAAGAAAGTGTGGAGCACAAAGAATTGAATTGATACATTGATCAGAGAGGTATTGTACTTAAATAGATCTAAAAATCTGCAATTCAAGTTGCATTAGAAATAGGTCATTGTGTTTCAATTTAATCATTGAAGCATCAAGTCTGTTAATAGATTAGGACTTAACCATCTTCTATAATTGAGGTATATCCTAATGGATTGCCAAAAAGGTTGATTCATGAAAGTAGCATTGAAATTACATAAAACCTATTGACAGCATAAGAAGAAGGTTGATTCAAGGATGGTAGCAAGATTTTCCTAAAGCCTATTGATAGTCTAAGAAGGAGGTTGATTCAAGGATGGTAGAAAAATAGATGGCAAATACTAAGTGACAACCTCTATGTATAAAATCCTCTAACAAGAACACACCTAACAATGTGTTTGTAACATTTAACATGGTTGGCTCCTAACAAGGCTCACTTCTGAAGAGTGAAAATTTGGGGTACCAATCCCAGTGGTTTTTCCCTTAATAGGGTTTCCATGTTAAAATCCATGTGTTATGTGTGTATGGTTTATTAGTTTATTATTTTACATTTCACATATGAATTTATGGATTGATTGGTATACTCTGCATATTTACTGAGTATCGGTAAATAGTTTTACTGCTTATCGATTATCAAGGAGAATAAGGATAGACAAGGTAAACCGACAGATAGTTAATTATTATAAGTATTTCAAGGCATGCATCTTGTAGGGACTTAATAATCTGAGGTGTATTGATTGGTGGTTAAAGTTTAAAGGATAAAATTTTGAGGCCACTGATTCACCCCCCCCTCCCCTCTCAGTTATTATTAATAGTGATGTGAACAACCACTGTCAATAATCCAATGATCACCTTTACTCATATAAGAAATTAGTGCAGTTTTCTCATCATCATCAGAATCATCTTTCATTGCAACATACACAATTTATATATCATTTTCATCAGATTCACTGTCAGAAGCTTCTTCAACTATATAACAAGATTCCTTACCTTTGTCTTTGTAATCCTTGTACTTTCTATAGTCTAGGTCATCCTTTCTATCTTTGTACTTTCTATCTCTTCTTTCATCTTTCTCATTATTATCAAGACATCTAGCAACAATATGACCAACTTTGTTACAAGAAAAATAAATAATAGGAAGTTTACCTCTGAATTTTCCTTTTCCTCTAGCTAGTCTCCTTTCCATAAGTGCCTCAAGCTCTTCTAGATCATTATCTAAAGTGTCACTGTCACTGCTCACACATTTATTTCCTTTCCTTGATTTGTTGATGATCATCTATGACTTGAATGCAGATTCAACAGTTTGTGGAGTATAGTTGTCAAAATTTGACATCTCAAATGCAGTAAGTCTGCCTACCAAACTCTCCAAAGTCAAATTGTTGTTAGGAGTACATATCAGTTCTTGAATTATAGATACTCTAATAGCATAAATAGGAAGAAGTGTTCTCAATACCTTTCTCATGATAGTGTCATCATCAATGGTTCCCTTAGCTCCTCTAATAGAATTTACAACTTCCTTTATCCTATCATAATATTGGACTATATTTTCTCCTTCTTTCATTTTTAAATCATCAAACTTACCTCTCAAGCTTTCAAATTTGGCCCTTAGTACATTTTTATCACCTCCATAGATGGTTTGAAGAGAATCCCACATCTTCTTTGTGCTTGTACAGTCCTTGATGTCCTCAAATTCATGATAGTTTAGAGATGATGCAAGTTCCAACATTGCTTGATTATGTTCATGCTTTTCTCTTAATTGTGCAGCATTTAGAACTCTAGTAGGGGCTACATATTATGTTTCAATATGTCATCTAGAAGAATCACCAATACCATCCAAGTGAAGTTTTGTCAAACTTTTCTATGAAAGAAAGTTGTCCTTGTTAATCTTCGGTCCATCCCTTTTATACATCTTGATCTTTATCTCCAAATACCTTCAAACCATTTCAAGAGAACTTTGCTCTGATACCAATTGTTAGAATGAGTTTAGAATAACTAAGAGGGGGGTGAATCAATTATCCTCAGGTCTAGATGTGTCCATATAAAACTTTATACCACTTCAACAACTCAAATCTGCTCGGCAGAAATAAACAACAAAAGTGTGTAGTTTACTGTACTAATGAAATAAGCTTATAGAAACTTAACAGTAAAATACAACATAAACATTCACACATTTTGACACCATGATTTAACAAGGAAACCCAATATGGGAAAAATCACTAGTAACATGCTACCAAAATTTTACTCTTCTGAAGTGATGCCCTGTTAGGAGCCAACCCTATTAAAGGTTACAAAACACACTGTCAAATGTGACTTGATTAAAGGATTTAATCACCCTGTTAGAAGTGGCCTTGTTAGAGGACTTAGAACATTCCAATCCGAATATCACCTTTTTCAAAGGATTTATACAATGACTGTTAGGTCAACCTAGTTAAAGGATTTGAACTGATACAATGGTTAGAAAGTAATCAGCAGGTGTGATCTGATACATACAACTTACTTTGCAAATCCAGATCCAATTTCATCTCTAATGCTAATTCACTGAGTGGCCTCCATTTTCATTTCAAACTTTAGATCTTCTTGGAAATCCATTAAGCAATCTCTCTCTACTTCTCTGCTTAGCCTTCTCTGCTAGGTCTTTTCAATCAGTCAATTAACCATGCAATACTCTTGCATACAACTTCTCCATTCACTCAGATACCATAAAAATAACCACAGTAGGTTATATTATACCTCTTCATCTAGGTCAGATAGATCTTTTGCTTCTTAATCAAGCTCATAGATCTTAGGTTAGGTCAAGTCAAATGAATCTTTCCATCATTACATTTAATTTAATTCTCCAATACAGTCATTAATTAAACATTGAATCCATGCGTTAATAATGGTTTCGTGTGCATTAAATGAGTGTAGACCAATTTTAATTAACAATGCATATCCCAATAAAATCAACTATGTCAGCCAGAGATCTCAAATCTCCTCAATTAATAAAATACTACTACTCAGCTTTCTCTATCTCCCTTGGCATTTTACTGGCGCTTGGCATCATCTTTTCTTTGCTCGACATCACCTTTCGCTTTTCTAGGCATTGACTTTTCTTTTCTCAACATCGACCTTCTAGTGAACTGTCAGTGAAAGATAAACAACATATACCTTTTCCAAAGTGCCAAATGATCAAGTACCCTAGTGTATACTCATAACTGAACCATTTCCTCAATCTTCTTTCTATCCTATTCTTCAAATCTTCATCAATCAATAGATATGGTACTCAAACATACATCAATAGTCTCACCAATTAAGGTTTGACATCAATGACAAAATAAAAATTGTGTACATTGTAGCAATCTTTCCAAAAAATTGTTGGGTCACATAGTTTCTAAGGAAGGGATTAAGATTGACCCAAAAAGGGTGCGAGCAATCCATAAATTATGTTTACCTTCAAATAGAAATGGAATAAGGTCTTTCTTTGGACATATCAACTTTTTGAGGAGATTTGTGCCTGAATTCTCAGAAATAACCTGACCCATGGTAAGCTTGCTCAGAAAAAAACAAAGATTCAAAAGGACTCATGAGGCCAAAAGATCTTTTGATGAAGTTATGAAAGAAATTTCTCAAGCTCCAGTCCTTGCACATCCATATTTTCAAAAGGATTTTGTAATACACTAATATGCTTTAGAGCACACAACGTCAACTATCCTATTACAAAAAATGAAGCAGGTGAGGATGTTCCTATTTCCTTTATGAGTGTGCCATTAAAGAAGCACGATTTGAAGTACTCTCCTACAGAAAAGCAATCTTTTGTGGTAGTATAATATGTTAAACAGTTTTGGTACTATATTCTTCATTCTCATTCTACAGTTTATGTCCCGAATTCAGCTATCAAGAGTATCCTAACTCGGTAGGAGGTGTCTATGAATAACAAAGAAACCTGGGTAGAAAAAGTGCAAGAGTTTGACTTGGAAATTAGACCTACCAAATTGGTAAGAGGTCAAGGCCTCTACAAATTAATTGTGAAAAATGATGAAGAGTCTAGTGAAGAGATTCCTTTATCCATGTTTACAAGTCTAAAAGATCCATGGTTCTCAAATGTTGCTTATTATTTGACTTATGGAGAATGCCCTAATCATCTAACATCAAAGGAATAGAGAAACTTGAAACTTAAAGTGGCCAAATATGTTATAGTTGATGATATATTATATAAAAGAAGCTTAGATAGGATGTTTCTCAGGTGTGTAGATGAAGATCAACAAAAGAAACTGCTTCATTCCTTCCATAATGAATCTTGCAATGAACATTTTTCATCCTCAGTAACAACTTTAAAAATCCTAAGGAATTGTTACTATTGGCCTGGGATGTTCAAGGATTCTTACACGTTGGAAGCACAATGTGAGAAATGTAAGTTATTTTAAGGAAAACCCCATTTGGCTGATTTACCATTATGGCCTATAGTCATTGAAGAACCATTCAAGTAGTGGCACTTAGATTTCTTAGGTCCAATACATCCTCCATCAAGCACAAGTCACACCCATATCCTGACCACAATGGAGTATACAAAATGGGTAGAAGCCATTCTTGTAAGAAAAAATACTTCAGAAATAGTCTGTTCCTTTCTAAAAGAAAATATTTTGGTGAGATTTGGGGTTCTAATGAAGATAGTGGCAGATAATGCACAAAATGTTTCTTCTCATGAAATGCAGTTATTCTATTATGATAATGAGATCTAGTTGTCACACTCATCTAATTATTTTCCTTAGGGTAATAGCCAAGCTAAATCAACTAACAAGAACCTGATTACCATAGTGAAAAATTTAGTTAATGACAATGCCAGAGATTGGCACAAAATGTTGCATGAAGCATTGTGGGCTGATCCCACCTCACCCAAATGAGCCATAGGGATATCTCCTTTCGAGTTGGTATATGGCATAGAGGCTCAAATTTCTCTTCCATTAGAACTGGCAGTAGCTAAGTTACAGAAAGTGATCAAGGACCAACTTTTTCAAAATGCTCTAGAGAAGAGAATCATGTATTTGAGAAAAATCAAAGAGGAATGATAAAATATTGTAGACCATATTACCAATCACCAAGCTAGGGTGAAGAAGATATTTGATGGGAAAGCTTAGCCCTAGAAATTCATTACAAGAGATAAATTTTTATTGTGGGATAAAAGGTGAGAACCTCGAGGCGCACACAAAAAATTTGAATCATTGTGGAAGGGCCCCTTTGAGATTAGCCAAGAGCTCAGTCCTTATTCTTTCAAACTGAGGTATGCTAATGGAACAAAAATTCCCTTGTCCTTTAATGGGCAAGATCTCAAGCTTTATGAGTTGTAAATAGCTGGTCTTTTTGTGTATATAAGTTTTTTTGTGCTTTAGGTTAGGGTTTTCTTGTTAGTAGGCTTAGTTTTTTGCGGAACTAGAGACTTTTGGAGTTCTTTGTTTCATCCCTCACAGTCCTATCCCCAATTGGAGCCACCTATTGCAGGTCAGAAAGCTTTCTGTTAAAATGTTTCTAAGTAACATGTATTTTGTCAAAGTGCATATTGAATCTTGAATCTTGAACTTCGTGGTTCAAGGTTCAAGGTTCAAAGTTTAATTTCCCATTCCCCGTGTTACAGTTCATATGCAATTCTTTTGGTCGAAAAATTTTTATAACTTGCACATTTGAGTGTCTTTGTAATATCAAACCTTGAATCTTGAACCTCATGGTTTAAGGTTCAAGGTTCACTTTTTCAAAATATGCTTGTCTTTTTGCATGCTCGACCCGCATCTTTTCCCATTTTGGCGTCAGTGTTTTTCATAATCTTGAACTTTGAACTCCTGGTTTTTGGTTCATAATTCAATATCTTCCATTCACCATGCATTAGCCTGTCTCATGTATAGGTTTATCAATATATGACTAAGGCATAAGGGATTATGAAATTTGAACTTCACACCTCACGGTTCAAGGTTCAAAATATGAAATGCAATAATGATCAAATATTTGTGGCACATGTCAGATCTCACTTTCCTTTATGAGACCGGTTTCTAAAAAGACATGGAGTAAAGTCTAGCTTAGAAAAAGTATAGCTTGCTCGAAGATGAAATAAATATGACTGGACGTGTCCAACAAATGATGATAGAAATAATTAATTCACAGAAAGCAATCATGATTACCAAAAGAGGGCAACTTAAATGTATGTATTAAATCTTCTCTTCTTGCCTTTTATGTTTACATAGAACCATTGGAAGCAAAATCAAAAGTGAAGCATAGTGAAGGTATTTCCCTGGAAGCAAAAAAAGACAACACTGGTGAGTTTGAAGAAATATTCCTCATTTTCCTTTCTGCTTTTAAGAATTACATGTTGTAAGAAAGGAAATTCTAGCCTTTTCTGTCTCATTTTCTTGAAGTCATTTGTTTAAAATTCACTATGAAAATTCCTAGTGAGTCGGCCTCTCAAGCGAGGTTTGTAAAGGAGAACAAGTTTTCTCCTATAAGTAGTTTTTAGCCAGAGATGCGAGACACAGTTATTATAGATGAATACATAGAAAATATTGTTCATAGATTGAATAATGCAGAGGTAGGAACCCTTTCAACCAAGATTATAGAAAGAAGACTATTGGAGGTGGCTAGTTTTCCCAAAGTGACTCTATTCCCTGAGTTGGAAATGGAATGCATGAATAGGTATGACAGGATTGAAAAGTGTATTTTTCTTCCTTCTTGAGAAGTGTTAGTGTCCATCAACACATAGGTAGTCATGGCTTCACTGAGAATCCCTCCTGCAGAAACCTATGTCAACTGGGACTTTGAGAAGGCTAAATAGGAATTTCACCTTAATTTAAAAGATTATAGCAACAACATCGCCAAAGAATGGTTATTAATGTTAGGAATAAGGTGTCTCAACCTTGTATATTTCCTTAGATTTGATTTTTTCCAAATGTTGGCACTTTGGACAATGTGTAAGGTAATCATGACTGAAATGGTTATGATGGATTCCTATGACATTCATTAATATTTGTAAGAGCTAATACATTCCTATGATGTTTATTTGATGGATTCCTATGATGGTCATTAATTGTGGAAGATTTGATGATGGGTGAAGACATCCAAGACATGTGGCAACTGATCATGTTGAGTACTATACACTCTTCTGTGACCGTGGAAAAAAAAATTTGGGTTCCTATTTTCTCAGAGAATGGTAAAACCCTATTACGGCTATCTTTGGAAGTTGCCCTAAAAAGGGAAGTGCATGATACAAGAATTTTTTAGGGTTGCGAATCTAACTGAGAAGTTAGTTTATTTTTGGAACATTTTTATGCTGCCAAATTTTTCTTCAAGTGTTGATTATCTCTTTAAAGAACTTGCATTGCAAGTGTATTGTAAACTGTAATAGTTTTGATTAATACATTGTGCAGTTTTTGGAGTGCTGAGGTTTTTTACCGAAAGGTTTTCCCCAGGATAAATAATTTTGTCATTCTCATTTTTCTATGTATGCATGTTATTTTATTGTCATTCTATAATTGCTAAGGGTTAAATCTGGATTTGCACGATCCTCTTCTCAAGATTTTAGCGTAGGGAACTATTTTTTGCACACTTAGTTTCCTTCTAGTTGGTATCAGAGCCTGGCTATTTTTCGTTCTCTTTGTTAGGGTATGATTTTTTTGAGCTAATCTCTAGTTCACTGGGAGTATTGCTGCAGAGTATTCATAACCTTATTGTAGGAAGAGATGGTAGGTTCTTCATATAGTAGAATGAAGGTGGAAAATTTCAATGGCACAAATTTTGAGTTGTGGAAACTCAAGATGGAAGACATGCTCGTAGACTGTTATGTATGGGAGGTGGTTGATAATGATATCAAACTAGTAAACATGCCTCAAGAAAATTGGGATCTCAAGGATAGGAAATCTAAGGGTCTCACTAGACTCTGCCTAGCAGATTATGTTCTCCTGAATGTTCTTGATGAGAAGACCATAAACAAATTGTGGACACGGCTTGGGTTTGTGTATCAGACCAAGTCCTTGGTGAACAGATTATTCCTGAGAAATAAGTTGTATTCTCTGAGAATGGAGGAAGGAGGATCCATTGCAGATCACCTGAACATGTTTAACCTACGGATTGCACATTTGACATCAACTGGTGTCAAGTTGGAGGAGGAGGGTCAATGTATGACCCTTCTATGTTCCTTGCTAGATTCATGGGACCATCGTGTGATGGCCCTTGGGAGTACTATTGTCACTTTCCAAATGGATGATGTGGTGTCTTCATTTTTATTTGAAGAGATGCAAAGAAAGACTTCCAATTCAACCAAGGAAGCCCTTTCTCTTTATGGTAGATCCAAAGACAAAGGAAAGAAAAATGACAATAAGTCTGAAAAGGGTAGATCCAAATCCCATGGGAAATCTAAGACTCCTAGAAAGTATAAGGTAACATGTTCAAACTATGGTAAGATTGGGCACTTCCATAAGGACTACAAAGAGCCAAAGAAGAAGAAAAGCCTAGATTCATATTCTAAAAAATGTTAAGAAGATGGTGATGCTTTCGTCACAGCCTTGGCCACTCATGCATCTAATGATGTGTGGTTAATTGACTCAGGTTCTTCTTTTCACAGGACCTCTCATTGAAGTTGGTTCTCAAAGTACAAGGAGTTTGATGGTGGAAAGGTGTACCTAGGTGATGATTCTCACCTAGAGATAGTTAGACGAGGAAGAGTCACTATCAAATTCCCTCATGGATGAGTAAAGGGGATCAATGGGGTAATGCACATCCCAGGTTTGGCACAAAACCTGTTATCTCTAAGTATGTTGAATAATGCAGGTGTGCAAGTTGTTTTTTTGAAAGATGGATGCAAGATGATTAGAGGAGCTATAGTGCTCATGAAAGGTACTAGGAGAGGTACCCTATTTCAGTTGGATGTTTAAACTTCACAGTGCAATAGTTCTTCTATCTCAAGGAAGAGAGTAGTAGTCACTTCATCTCCACCATTTGAACTAGCAATGAAGAAGTCTGTGGTAATGGGTACTGATGGTAGTGCAACAAGTGTACCTAAGGGTGCTAACACTTTGGAAGGACAAATTCCTGCAGAAAAGACAATGTTGTGGCATATGAGATTTGGCCACATTGGTGAGAAGGGTCTCAGAACCCTAAAAAATAAAAACCTCATTGAGGGGTTAAATTATTGTAGTCTCGAGTTCAACTTTTGTGAACACTGTGTTTATGGTAAGTAAAATCGTGTTCAATTTTACTCTAGTTCTCACAAGTATTCTAGTATTTTGGATCTTATCCATTCAGATGTGTTTGGTCCTGTTAAAGTTCCTTCACTCTCCAAATCTATATATTTTGTATCTTTTATAGATGATTATAGTAGGACATGGATTTATTTCCTTAAAAGAAAGACACAAGTTTTCAGTCGGTTCAAGGAATTTAAAGCTCTTGTAGAAAATTAGACTGGTAAAAGAATTAAGTGTGTGAGAACTGACAATGGTGGTGAGTTTTGTTTGGGAAAGTTTGAAAATTTCTATAAAGAATGAGGGATTTAGAGGCATAAGACAACTCCTTATACCCCACAGCAAAATGGAGTTGCAGAAAGAATGAATAGGACACTGATGGAGAAGGCTAGGAGTATGCTTAGTGGAGCTGGCCTCAAATAAAGGTTTTGGGCTGAAGCTATAGCCACTGCTTGCTATATGGTTAAGAGATCTCCTACATTAGCTCTTGTTGGTAAGACACCCTTGGAGGTGTGTTCTAGTCAGAATCCTTTAGTTATACATCTTTGTGGTTTTGGTTCTGAACCTTATGCACATGTGCCTAAGGAGAGAAGATCTAAGTTGGAAAACAAGGCTGTAAAATGTATCTTCATCAGCTAGAGTGTTGGTGTGAAAGGATACAAGCTTTGGGATCCTATGATTAGTAAGGTGTTGTATAGAAGAAATTTTATTTTTAGAGAGCTAACACCTTTTCCTATTTTTCTATAGCTAGATGAAAAATAAATGAAAGAAGATGTTATTCAGTTGCCTCCTACCCCTGAGAAGACTGAATAGAGAGACTATGATGGATTTGATGATGAGGAGAGGTCTAGCAACTCTAAAAATTTAGAAGAAGAGGTAGAACAACCTCAACCTTAGCCCTTAAGGAGATCCACAAGAGAAAGAAAGTAGCCAGAGAGGTTTGGATTTTCTATGTTAGATTCCAGTTGTGCTTATGCCTTGATTAAAAACACTGCTGAGCCTAGATCTGTGAAAGAGGCTATGGGTATGGAAGATGCAGGTTCCTGTATTAAGGCCATGAATGATGAGATGGCTTCATTAGAGAATAACAAAACTTGGGACCTAGTACCTTTTCCTAAAGGACAGAAACCTGTTGGAAGCAAATGGGTGTTTAAGAAGAAATTTTGTGCAGATGGAAGTGTTGAGAGGTACAAGGATAGATTGGTTGCAAAGGGGTATTCACAGGTGGAGCAAATTGATTATGGTGAAATATTCTCTCCTTTTGAAAAGATTACATCCATTAGATTTCTGTTATCTCTAGCAGCATCATATGATTTAGAGGTAGAACAGATTGATGTGAAGACACCATTCCTTCATGGTGATTTGGAGGAAGAGATCTATATCTCACAGTCTGAGTGTTATATTCAGAAAGGTAAAGAGTAGATTAAAGAAGTCTCTGTATGGTTTGAAATAATCTCCTAGGATGTGGTACCTTATATTTGATGCCTTTGTCTTGTCGATTGGTTTTCTGAGATCAAAATCAGAACATTGTGTTTATTTCAAAGTTGACAATGATCGCCTTCTTATTATTGCATTATATGTTGATGATATGTTGTTTATTGGGAAGGGTATGGGTATGATTTCTAATTTGATGTCTCATTTTTTAGCATAGTTTGAGATGAAAGATCTAGGGGTGGCCAGGTATATTATGGGTATGGAAATCAGTAAAGATAGGTCTAACAGAAAACTTTGGTTGAGTCAGAGTAAGTATGTGAAGTCTGTGTTGGACAGGTTTAGCATGGAAGATTGCAGACCATTGTGTGTTCCTATTTCTATGGGAACAAAGTTATCTATGGACGATTGTCCAAAATTTCCTAGTGAGGTGGAGGACATGATCAAATTACCTTATGCGAGTGCAGTTGGAAGCCTTATGTATCATGCTATGGTCTGTACTAGACCAGACATTGCCCAAGTAGTGGGATTTCTAAGTTGGTTTATGGCTAAACCTGGATGGGTACATTGGGATGAAATTAAGAGTGTTAAGATATTTGAAGGGTACATCAGAGTATTCCATATTCTATCATGGAAACTCTTCTGGAGCTCCACATTTAGTTTGTATTCATGGGTTTGTGGATTCAGATTGGGTAGGTGACATTGATAGCAGGAGATCCACCAGTGCCTATGTGTTCACTATGTTTGGTGGTTCTATCAGTTGGATGAGTAAGAGACAACTTGTGGTCACTTTGTCCATGACAGAAGTAGAGTACATGGTAGCTACTCATGCTTGTAAGGAAGACATTTGGCTTAGGAGACTGTGTTCAGATGTTGGTTTTGATGCATGATAGATTACAATTTGTTGCGACAGTTAGAGTGCTATTTGCCTTGTGAAGAATCCAAATTTCCATGCCAAAACGAAGCACATTGATGTGTAGTTTCACTTTCTGAGAGATATGGTAGAGGATGGAAAGGTAAGTTTGGAGAATTTAGATACAGTAAATAATGTTGCGGATGCATTGACAAAACATGTGGGCACAACAAAGTTCAGATGGTGTTCGGAGTCTATGGGCCTCTCGACCTATATCAATTAAATCCTATTATTTCCTTTGGCTCTTAGAAGGTGTTTGAAAAGTGGAAGAATGTTAAGAATAAGGTGTCTCAACCTTATATATTTCCTTACATTTGATATTTTCCAAATGTCGGCACTTTGGACAATGTGTAAGGTAATCATGACTGAAATAGTTATGACGGATTCCTATGATGGTCATTAATATTTGTAAGAGCTAATTGTGGAAGATTCAATGATGGGTGAAGACATGCAAGTCATATGGAAACTAATCATGTTGAGTACTATACACTCTTTTGCAACAGTGGAAAAATAATTTTGGGTTCCTATTTTCTCAGAGAATGGTAAAACCCTATTACGGTTGTGTTGGTTATATTCCCAGTTCTAGTGTTTACCCTAAATTGTTTTTGATATCCTCATGATTGAGAAGTGCAAAAATTCAGAAAATATGTCCAAATCTACAAGGTCTCTGAGAAAGTTCCATGTTTTTAGGTCAAAATCTAGAGAAATGGTAAAAAACCCTATCTTAGGTTCCATTATATGCAAAAGTGTCAAAAAACCTTAGATATGTTAATCAGGTTAATATTTTTGAGTTACCTTTTGGAAGCCTAAGTCATAAAATAAGTCATGTGATTTTTAAGATTAGTTTCCCAGTCTCCTAATGTTAAATGAATATTCCATTTTATAAGGAGACTTAGCAATTCACTTTAGTCGGGATGTCTCTAAAAAGAAAAGAATATACCTTATGAGTCATGAGACATAGCAATAAGCCTTTGTCACGAAGTCTCCCAATGGAGAAAATATGATCTGGTGACATGGAGATAAAAGGTTAAGTCATGGTGTCACACAATATATCCTGCAGTCAGTAGATTATCATGAGACTTAGTGATTCCTTCAGTCACGGAGTCTCCAAATCAGAACACAGTTAATGATGAGTTAAAAAGCTTCGGTCGCTATGTCTCTAGATAAAAGGTCAGTTAAGTAAAAGGTTTAGAGACTTGGTGACAAACTCTAGATTAAAATGAAATATATGGTGGTCGGTTAGTCGCTGGTCAAATTTTATAAGTCAACATCCTTTCAGTGATTTGGAGACAAACAAGTAAAGATGAGACATGTGTTCACAATGAATAAAGAAAAAAAGCATCAGTCACGTGGTCTCCAAATGGAAAAGTATCATTTGGAAATTAAGATACTAGAAGATGTAAAGGTATATATTTTACTATGGTCGCATAGTCTCTAGATATTTTAGGGTTTCAAGAATATATTCAGTGATTTAACAGAGCCATTAGATGCAAAATAAGATAAGATCAACGGTAGTCACCGAGTCTCTATAAAATTTGTACAAAGTAAAAATGTTCTCGCGATAATGAGACTGAGATTTAGTCGCATAGTATCCAAATTGAATTTAAAATGATAAAATAAAGTTTCATAGGCTTTGTCGCTGAGTCTCCAAAGGAAATATTAAAGAGCAGTTTTATTTAGTGATTAAGCAACTAAGGGTTGTCATGAGGTCTCGTAAAAGAAAAGAAGCATTCAGAGACTTAGTGATCACAGTTTAACAAATGGAAAAGTAACCATAGTCATGGGGTCTCCAAAAAAACTCAGAGTTAGGCTATTCTTCTAGCAACTTGGATTCTCTTAGTCGTGTGATCGCCAGGAGTAAACTATAGTTAAGGCAAGGTAAAGAAAAATCATGCAGTCGCCAGATCTCTAGAAGAAATTAGAGTTAAGAGATTTGATCAGTGACAAGGAGACAATGCATAGTCACTAGGTTGCCAAATATGAAGAGTGATAGTTATGATGAGAAAAAAGTAAATGGCAATTGCTGACATGACAATATGGAGATTTATTGTCCAATAGGAATGCAGAGGATTAATGACTATGTGAAAAAGGTAGTTGAGATGTCCGATAAAGAGCCAATCATATCAAATGTGATTTTGTTTGAGTTTTATAAGGGATTTTTCTAAAATGTACTCATTTGAATTTGATTTCCTGTCACATTCATGAGCTATGGCTAGGATTTCAATTATTACCATAGTATGTAAGCTTGAAGGCAGAAGTGATTGATTCCTCAATTATGAGCTGAGTATTTTGTGAAATTACCATAAATGGATGATTTTAGTTTTAATTTCATTTATCATGCATCTAGAATTTTAGAGTGGGAAGTTTGCTAGGTTTTCTGTGTCTTAGAAGAAAGAATTATTAATTTAGTAAAATATTTATCAATTTCAAGGTGATTATTCAGTTTTCAAAGTTCTTGAGTTATTTTTTAGTGCATAGAGAAGGGTAAGGTGTTCTGGGAGAAAATTTGTTCTAGAATCGGTGAAAAGGTAGTGGAGAACAAGAAAGGATAAGTAAAGAAGTTAGTGTGGAATCTACCAATGGGAAGAGTAATGATGTGGATGAAGATGCTAAGGGAAAAAGGAACTTCTTCGATGATTTTTTGAAGCTATTGTCTGGATCTACACAAAACAAGAGGGTAAATGCCAACATATTGACAGATGAGTACAACAATATCAGAGATGCCCAGACACCAGGATCTACAGGTTTTTCTCTTTACAATTACTTTTATAAGAATGCTGATAAGGCCATACCAATATCAAACCCTTGGACTAGTGGTTTGGCTAGGTTAATAGTTCCTAATGTTTTCGTAGATGTAGACTTGTTTCTAGGTCTAGCAAACCACTATGACCCCTTGTCAAAGACAATTAAAAAGAGTGATGGTACTGCATTATTAACTTTGAATAGGAATTTGTTTATGCAAGCATTCGACTTGTATAGTACCATGTCTACTTAGATTAACCTCATAAAGAAAGAGGAAAGATACAGGTTACAGCCTAGGATTGCTAGGAATCAATTATAGAAACATATCCTTAAAGAGGTCAGAAACCATATTGTCCCTTTACCAGGAATTGCACCTTATTGTTTCAAGGATTTAAAATTTTATATCAAATACATTGCATATGCTTTGTGTAAGGTGCTCGGTAGGGATGGGGGAGATGAGAAGATAAATGTTGGGATTTTGATGATGGTTTTAGATTTACAAAATGTGCATTCCAGCACTAGCTATGACTACATTCAATATATCATTGACAGGATGCATGAAGGGTTTGTGGCCATACAGAAGAAGGATAAAGATCCCAAATTCTTACACTATTCTATTCTGATGCATCATTTATTACATTTTAATTATGGCATCATGGATGTAAACAATTTAAACCCCCAAATAATTTTTCATGACCAGCCTAATCCTGTCCAATTTTGGATTAAGATATGGAATTTCACTTCTAAGGACTGTGATTTCTATGGATTTGAGAACTAGATTGTTTACCCTTTGATGCAGAGCTTGGGTGTCAACAAAACTAGACTTCCAGTGAAGGTGCTACAATTGCTGAGACCATGTGAGTATGTTGAAAAGTGGGAAGGTGACCACAATTGGGGAGACTTTTATTTAGAAGAGAATTTCACTATGATCAAAGTGTATGGATGCTCACATCCCTCCATGTCCTACCATATCATGTACCATCAAGAGTTGCAACAATGAAATTTATTTGGTAGCTTTTGTTAACTGATAATGAACACTTTGTACCACATAGGAAGGGAACATTGACCCTTAGGTAGTTCAAGATCTTTCAATTTACAATTGGCAAAGGTGCTATTGATTTAGTAAGTAAATGGTTGGAAAGTTCTAAGATGGGAGCAACATTGTATAGATATATCAATCTAGAGGGATTCATTAGAGGAGCTAAGAAACTCCTAACTCCTACCATAACAAATACATATGTGCATTGTGATTGTGTGGAGGAGGATGCAACTAGGAATATAAATGATGAAGGAGAAGTGAGAGATAGAAGAGAAAAAATCCAAGAGCTGTTGAATTTAGGAAAAAAGATAAAAAGAAAAGGAGTAGCATTTGGAGGATTTTTCCCTGATTTACCATATTTTGATAATATCAAAGCTATGGTGGACAACTTTTACACATTCTATGAACAGTAGAAAAGATGCCTAGATGTAAAAAAGGGAGGACAAGAACCTGAATATTCAAAGTCTAAATATGAAGATGAGAGTGAAGAATAATATGTTAGTCCATCTCATATGGATCAACCACAACAAAATGTTATAGAATCAGTTCAGGTACAAGGAGAAGGGGGACATATTATAGAACTAACTGAGGTTTCTCAGCCTGATGATATAGATGAGCCTTCTTTCAAGAGGAAAAAAGTTGATCTTGGTCAGACATCTCATGATAAGACTTACATGAGAAAGGAGAGAAAAAAGGGAAGAGTAAGTGCTCTTATTCCTGGTAATAGAGTATATGATCATAATTTAAGAAAGGAAATCAGGAGAGGAAAGAAACTGCAACAAGAGATAGAAGAAGGCATAGAGTTGCCCCTTAGAACATGTATAGATGAGAGATTGATCCATCAACAACAATTCTTGAAAGATGATAATTTCATTAAAACTAATAAATTCAAAGATTTCCTTAGATAGCGAAAGCAGGAACAGATCAGAGAGAAATTGAGAATATCTAGTGAAGAAGTAGTGACAAATGAGGCTCTCTTAGCTCTACAAACATATTATCCTAAAACTGAAGACATCACTCCTGAATAAGCCAAAAAATTAGCGTTGGAAAGTGGCATGTTGCTTGCTGAAGGCTAGGATTTAGCCTCAGCATTTATAATAAATCAAATAAGAAAGCAATCAGATTTAAAAATGACCACTGAGATCCAAATTGGTGATATGATCAAGGGATTTGGATATAGTCCAAATTCCCAAGCATTTTCCATGTGGAGTCTATGTCCTAAAGACTAGAAGCCTCAATAGTTGAATATTCAAGAGAGCATGGTGGGAAACCAAATGGTATGGATAGTTCAAAACATAGGTGATCTGGAGATTTCCCAAATCATGACACACTAGGCACATTTGAATGAAGATAAGACAAAGCAATTGTCTGAGAAATGTGGTGTTCTGATAGAGGAGGCTAGCGCCCTAGCTAAGGATAGAGAACTATGCCACATCAAGATTCATCAGCAAGATAAGGTAATTACTGAATTGACTAAACAATTGTTGGAAAGCCAAAAGTAGTATATGTACCCTCCGAATTGCCTCCACATATAGAGGAAAAGGTTGAAATAGGGGAGGAAGTAAAAATAGATGATATGGCTAAGAAAGATAATGAGATTTCCATAAATGCATTGTTGAATATACTTCAACATAGGTTTGATATCTTAAAAGATAAAACTGATATAATCCTAAATGCTTACAATAAATTACCTACTTTACATGTTGAGATGACAGGGTACATCTCCATTTTGACTCTGTTTTTCACAACATGGTCTTCCAAGATACAACTATTTGAGAGGTTGGCTTCTTTACAGCCACATAGGCTAGATCTGCCAGAGATTTTGATAGAGGTAGAGGATGAGATCAATAAAATAAATGTGACTTTACCCTTTTTCAAAGGTAAATTAAACCAGATAGAGGCAAAGATGAGCTTGTTTGGACCCACTTTCAATAGATTTATTCCTCCACTTAAGGGAGAAGATGACCAAATTAAGTCCTTGGAGGCCTGGAGAAATGAATTTGATAGAAGATTGCCTAGTAAAGAGGCATTTATCATAGATTCTGATCTTGATATGGAAGGTTTCAATAAGATTTTGGATGAGGCTTTTAAAACAGAGACTGACATTAATAAATTCTTAGTGGATGTAAAAGGCATAACTGAGGTCAGATGGGAAAGACATAAAGCATAATTGCAGATTATCCAGAACTTTGATTGGCCTACAAAGGAGGATGTGATAGCATGGGATTTGAAGACAAAACTAAAGAAAAATAATTTTGATGAAATAGAAGAACAGGTCCTTGATGAAGAATAGAAAGGAACACTTGGCACCTGATGATTGAGCAAAGGGAGGTTAGTAATCATAAAGGAAAAGTGTAGGTTGGCGGTCACTTGGTCTCAATACAAATATCAAATACTATCCTAAACACTATCAGACAAAGGCACCAAAATTCATGTGAAGACAAAAGAAGATCAGATTTCATCCTTTATTCTTGTCTTCCCACCGCTTGAAAATTCTTGTTTTTTGTCTTTTCTATGGTTTTTTAGGGTTAGGTTCCAAAAACCATCTGAAGCTTGTTGCATCCTTTCCTTAAGGATTCCAAGATTGTTTAAGACATATATATATATATATATATATCAAATTTAATAATTTTTATGAGAGATGAAATATATTGGCAAGCCAGACTTCTAGATTTTAGTCTGTGTTTTTGAGCTTTTAGCCTTGATATGTATTGAAGCAGAAATTTATGAATAAAATATAGTGCAACTTTATTCCATATTGTTATTGTCTCTTTTCTTATTGAGTGTACTCTTTTATGTTTAATTTTTAAGGCATGTTAAGCATATTGGCTACAAGGTAGCTATCTAATTATTTGCAAGTTTCTTCTAAGGGGAGAATTAAACTTTGTGAGTAGTTTCAGAGAGTACAGTGGTATTTGAGGATTTGATATAACATTGTGGGAGTGACAGGGTAATTTATAAGGCACTTTATCTAATTTGTATTTAGGTTGTAAAGAATCTTACAGTACTTTTGTTTATTTATTTTCTGTGGATTTATAAATTTTGACTCTATAGCCCAAGGATAGACATTGGTCTAGAACTAGTTTGGTAATCCATTATCATCCATTAAAATATTTAAAACTATTCAAAATAAATTACCTTCAGAGCATATATTAAAAATCAATTGTATTCACAAAGATTACAGTTGGAGTTTGTTGATTTCTTAAAGAGAAAATCAAATAGGTTATTCCTCCTAAATTCATAAGAATTGTAAAAGGAAAGAAAGATGAAATTCCTTATTATGTTGTTGTCTGTCACCATTAAGATAATGATTTGGATTGTTAAGCTCTTCCTCAGAATAATCATATTTATTTGCATTGTCATCTATGTATCCATATAGGAACAGAGCATTCAACATAAGAAAAATCCACTCTAAAGATACTGTCAAGTCAGTAATCAATCATAGGTAAAACATGCCTGAGTCAGTGGATCTCAAAAAAGGAGGTGATAATAGGTATCCCCAATGTTATCAAAATACCTCATCAATTATTGTTTTCTCTTGCTTGAGTCAAAGTATCAAAGGCATTGGGAGTCATAGAGTTATTTAAGTATTCAAGCATTTTTAGAGGCCCTGCAAGAAAAAACCCTAACAAATTGGCAACTCTACTGGAGATATCAAGTGATTAAGAATCATACCAGTTATAGTTGTCAAGATTTTATTTTGATAGTACTCATTCATTCCTAAATATTATTGGGTAGTGACTCTAAAGAAAAATCTCTGAGATTAGTACAAATTTAGTAAATATCTTTCAGAATGAATACTAGGTCAAGAATGAAAAATAATCCTAAGAAGGCCTTAGATGGTGGAATCCCATCATCCTCAAGGATGGAGATGTCCTAGAGGAATAAAAGAAACCAAGTTAGTGTGTGTGTGTAAATGGGTACCTGTCAGAATCAACACAAACACTCAATAGGTCATTGCATTAGTTCAAATGGTTAGATAAAACGTTCAAAACCACTAATATCAGCCTATTGCCTTCTAACTAGAAAG
>MU223398.1:152185-163109 GCA_018584345.1 Thuja plicata
GAATGGTGTTTTTTAACATGATAGTTAGTTTCCTTGGTTGGAGAGGAAGAGATGATTCTTCAAGGTGTTGAAGGGTGGATTGAGGAAGCCCTAGAGGTCCTAAGAGAGACCTATTAAGAGTTTCAAGCAAACTCGGAAGGTTACCAAGGAGGCTCCCTATCAGAAACATAAGAAATTTGATTCCTTATGGCTTGGTCCCTTTATTGTTTCTCAAAATTTTGGTAAAGATTCCTATATTTGAAGAACATGGATGAAGAAGAATATGATTTTCCAGTGCATGGGCAGTTCCTAAAGCCATTTTTCAATTGAGAATTAGAGTTTCATGCATAGTAAATTTTTGGTAAATATTTGTAAACAGGTGTGTTTCCTTTAGTTGTGTGTTTTCTTTCTGCAATAGGTTAGTAAGTGTCTTTTTCATGGTCTGCAACTAGAGATTATGTGGTTCTTGCATTCAAATTTCATTTAAGCATCCTCTAATAGAGCCACTATTGGTTGTTTTTTGAGATTTGTAGTTTGCTAGAAATTTTTGAAGTCCTCAGTCATTTTCATGCTTAAAAGTTGAAAATCTTATCTACAGTTGTCAAAATACCTTTGCAACTAGTGATCTTCAAAGCCAAAATCAAACAAGAGTCTAAAAACCCTAAACCCTAGGTCACATTCCATGCATATAAGAGAAAAACCCTAGTTCATTAAAATCATTTCTAATTTGTTTTTACTTTTTCATGAAACCTGGTCACTTGAGTCATGTGCTTTATTTTATAACATTTCACTTAAGTCGTGAAGTCTCTTTATAATCTGAGATTATTCTTTTTCTTATCAAGACTTGGAAATTTCCATTGTGTCGGGTTGTCTCTTTTAAGAATGAATATTCCTTTAGTCTTTGTGAGATTGCATGCAAAGCGTAGATGCAGATCTTGATCCTACGGTGGAAAGAGAATCTCTTTTGAAGATTAGAGTTAAAGAATTCCTTTAGCAACTATGAGATTGCTCAGTTGCGTTGTCTCACAAAGTAATCAAAGTTGCAAAGTTGGTTAAAAGGTTAAGTTAGAAATTTCATACAGTCGTATTATCACGAAGAGAAAAGTTAGTTAAGTCAAAAGATCTGAGAATTGGTGATAGCCGTTGATCAAGGTTGAAATCCTAAGGTGGAGGCGAAGTCTCCATGGAAACTCAAGAGTCAAGAAAAGTATATGTGACTTCAAGATTGCTCAGTCACGGTGTCTTGTAAGCAAAATAAAGTTAAGAAGGTGGTTGAAATCCTTTAAGTCACAAGATCTCCTTTGAAATCGAGGGTTAAGTTGAAGCTATTGAGATGGAGTGACTGCCATCCAATTTGAAGAAAGATCTTATGGCTAGCGTTAAATTGGGAATGAAACCATGAGTTAATAAAATATAAAGGTGACAATGAGATTTAATGGGTCATGGTGTCGCGATAAGAACCATTGTTTGAGAAGAGTTTAGTTAAAGTTTAAGCTAGTTTTTCATCAAAGATCTGAGCCATGAAAAAGAAAAGATCATGTGGATGGCATGTAGTCACCTTAGAAAGTCAAAAGGATGTCAAGGTTACAGAGATTCAACGGTAATAATCCAGATTAAGACACATGGATGGTCATTTGATGGCATGAGTTAGTCACGTAGTCTCAAAGGAAACCCAAGGTAAAGAATTCCTTTTGATGACATAGAGAGTACTAGAGTCATGAAGTTGCAAAGAAAACCATAGTCTAGTGAAAATCAAACAAGATTATGCATGAGCCATTAGATTAGAATTAAGATTCGTGGTAGTCATGAAGTCTCAGTTAAAAATAAGAAAGTAAAAAAAGTATATGAGATTATGTGTGGGTCATTTGATTAAAAGATGATCGTGTGACAGTCACACAATCTTGAAAGAAACTCAAAGTGAACGAAATCTTAAGGCAACTAAGAGATCACACAGTTGTGTAGTCTCTAAAGGAGATCCAAGGTATAAAATGAGTTAGTAAAATCTATTGTTGCGTAGCCTCAAAAAGAATAAGAGTAAGTGATTTCACATCACAATTAAGAGGTAGCTATTGATCTAAAGGATGATCGGATGGCTTTTGCATAATCTCAATGAAAAATTGAAGTTAGAGTTAACTCTTCACGACAACGAGATCACACAGTAACTTTGACACTAAAAGAAACCATGGTGAAATCAAGTCAATATGTGAATTTTTCTCCACGCCATGTTAACAATTGATATCCCATGAAAATGAAGGAGTTATGAAAATGTGTTTCAAAGGATTGTTGAGTTGTTCTCAAGGAGCCAATAAGATCAAATATGGTTTTATTTTTGAATTTAATAAGGTATTTTTTAATGAAAAATCATCATTAAAAATTGATCATCTGTCAGTTCAAATTGCCATGGCTAGAAGCTAGAATTTATTTTACAGCACATAGGAGTAAATACAGAAAAGACTGAATTGCAAATCCATGAATGAGATTGGTACATTTATAGGCATTACTATTATCATCATTTATTATCAAGTTCTCAGAATCTAAAGCTCATATTTCACACCAGTGCTTTGTATTTTTAGAGAGAATAGAGTAATCAAAGTCTACAGAGTAAACAGTGAAGATTTTAGTTTCATAATTCAAGAGTGTGAATTATCAGTGTTGAAGGTCAAAGATTTGAGCTAAGTTAGAAGTGAGGGTTTGTAGGAGATTTGTTTCAATACTAGTAACAAAGAAAGGGAAAGCTAACCAGTGAAAAATTATACCAGGAATCATGATCAGAGCATTAAGCGTAGCATCTACCAGTGGAGTAAGAAGAGATGATGATAATGTGAAAGGAAAAAGAAATTACTCAAAAGATTTCATCCAGTTTCTCCATGGATCCAATCGAGGTAAGAAAGTAAATGATGAATATTTAGGGGATAAATATGCATTCAAAAGAGATGCCAAGACACCAGACTATCCTGGTTACCATTTATTTAGTTACTTTTATAAGAGCAGTGGTGGCCCCATGCCAATTTCAAACCACTGAACTAGTGGACTAGCCAAATTAGTTATCCCAGATGTTTTTATTGATGTAGATTTGATTTTAGCATTGGCTAAAAGATATGATACTATTTCCAAGACCATCAAGAGGGATGATGGCACTATCTTGTTAACCCTAGAACAAACTTCTTTCATGAAGGATTTTGACATTTACAAACCCTGTTCTACTAAAATAAATTTGAAAGCCCTAGTTGCCAAGTATACCAAAGAGGCCCTTATTGTGGGTAAATTGATCCAAGACCATACACCAAGGGGAACTCAAAATTATATTACTCCCATTCCAAGGGGAACATGAAATATATATCCTATTCCCTATGCAGAGTCTTAGGAGTTAACAGCAAGAGAGAGAGGATATCATCAGATATGTTGATCATGATCCTAGATTTACAAAGCCTATATGTCAGTATAATTTATGACTACATATAGTTTGTGATAGATAAAATGCATCAAGGATTCCTGGATATCTAGAATAAATTAGGAAGCCCTAAGTTCCTACAATACTTACTGTTGATGCAACTTATTATGTTTTATAATTTCCCTATTATGGACCAATCTAATTTACAGCTTAGGAGGTTCTACCATGGACAAAAGAATCCAGTACTATTATGGTTGAGAGTGTGGATTCACACTTCCAGGGAACAAGAGTTTTGTGATTTTGAGAATTGGGTAGTTTATCTATTACTGATAAAATTGGGAGTTTTCATGACCAGACTTCAAGTGAAGGTATTGCAATTATTGAGACCTTGTCAATTTTTTGACAAGTGGAATGGCGACCACAACTGGGGTGACTTCTATTGTCACCAGAATTTCACATTGATAAGAGTTATGGTTAGTCACAACCTCCACATATATTTCCCTACAGAGTGCCACCAAGGATAGTAATGATGGAATTTTCGCGGTAGCTCATGTTAACAGACAGAGAGCATCTAGCACCTCACAGAAAAGGAACTTTCACCCCTAGGCAGTTTATTGCCTCAGATTTTACAGTTGGAAAGAGGGCTTATGACCCTATTAATGGATTACTAAGGCATTATAGGATGAATGTTTCCTTATACAGGTATATTGATATAGATGCATCAGCCCTATGAGGAAGAGGATTTAATAAGAAATATTATTGAAGAGGATGTGACTGCATCTAGATTATCTAAGTATCATGATCTAATTGAGCTAGAGAATTAAATGAAGAGGAAGGGAATCCTATTTGGTGGATTTTTCCCAATATTGCCCTACTTGTAGAAGTTAGAGAAGATGATTGAAAATCATAGCTTGATCAGAAATCAGATTGAAGATCAGATTGACGACAAGGGAAAAGGGCCTAAGAAGCATTCATAATCATATCATAGTAGTAGCTACTCTATCGAAAGTCCACCACCCCAAGATTAGCCACCTCAAGTTGAGGAAAATATCATTGAATTAACTAAAGCACAAGAGGCTGAAGTGGATGTAGAGACCCCACAGAAGAAGCAAAGGATAGAAATAGGGGAGCCCTCTATAGCCAAGACCCATAAGAAGAAGAAAGACATAATTGGTGCCCTATTCATAGGGACCAGTGCATATGATCATCAACTGAGAAAGTTGATAAGAGAGGGTAATAAGAAGAGAGAAGACATAGATGAAAATGTAGATATGCCTCTCATTCTATGCCAAGATGAAAGAGAATTACAATAGGAAGAGTTTCTAAAGGATGATGAATTAATCAAAATAAAAGAGTTTAAGGACTTCTTGATATGGGAAAAACATGAACAAGTTGTAACACAACTAAAGTCACAAGGAGGAGAGGCAATTACCAGTGAAGAATTACAAGCCCTCCATGCCTATGATCCATAATCTAAGAGTTTGGATTTAGCCTCAGCATTTATAATAGATCAAATCATGAGGCAGCCTGATGTCCAATTTTCTACTGAGACCCAAGTTGTAGAAATGATAAAAGGGTGTGGATATGACTCAAAGTATTAAGCCCTTTCAATGTGGCCTCTTTCTCCAAAGAATCAAAAACCATCATTGATAAATGTTCAGGAGAAGTTGGAAGGAGAGAAGATAATTTGGTCAGTACACAATATAGAAGACCTGGAAATATCACAGGCATTGACACATTTTTCTCATTTGAATGAAGCAAAGGTAGTAGAAATGTCTGATAGATATCATAAACTATTTGATGAATCAAATTTGATTGCCAAGGATAGGGAGTTAGGTCTAATGAAGATCAATGAAATGTAGAAAATAATTGTAGACCTAACTCAAAAATTGCAAGAAATTCTTGAGGTTGCCCCTGCAGTGCACAAAGAAGGAAAAGATGTTGAAATTCAAATAGAGGAAACATAGTATGTTGTAGCAGAAATAAAGTAGGGGACTAGTGAGCATAACAATGTTGTTGTAGGAGCATTGACTGAAATTTCACAACACAGGATTAATGTTTTAAAAGATAAAATAGATATAGTATATGGAGCCTATGGTAAATTTCTAGGCCTACAAGTGGAAGTAAACAATTTTGTTTCAATTTTGAACCCTTACTATGCTACATGGTCATTGAGAATTGGGTTATTTGAGAGGTTGGCATCTTTGCAACCATTGAGATCAGATTTACCAAAGATAGTAACCCAAGTTGGGGATGAGACAGAATAGATAGGGGTAACCTTGTCCTTTTTCAAAGGTAAGGTTAATCAGATTGAGGCGAGAATTAATATGTTTGGGCCTGATTACAATAGAATTGTTCCTACAATAAGATCAGAAGATAATCAAATCAAGCCACTAGGGATATGGAGCTCAGAATTTGACATTGTACTACCTAATAAAGAGGTGTATGTTTCTAACAAGGGAGAAATAGATATGGAAATATATAACAAGATTCTAGATGAAGCCTTTAAGGAAGAAACAAATTTTAATAAATTCATTACAGATGTCAAGAGAATTATAGATGCAAGGTAGGAGAGATAAAATTGATGACATGTACCTAATTGAATGTTTGATAATGTTAAGTTGAAGATAATGCAAGGCATTAAATCAGTTAATAGTTTGTATTGTCATTGATGTCAACTTGATATCATTTGTATGGTCATGTACATAATGCCAAAGACTTCAAAGAATCAATGGAACAAAGGTTATGCTTTTAGTAATGCATAAAAGTCAAGTATTCACTAAGTGATAGACAAGACCGATGAAGTGCACACCATTGGAAAGGCAAAGAAGAAAATTCACAGTGATACCCGAAGAGCAAAAGACAGTATTCCCAATGAAGTAGAACCACAGGTTTCCTAATGAGCTAAAAATAGAGTTTACTGAAGAGTAAAAATCCAATGATCCCCAATGGACGAAGATCCTAAACCTAACTAGAGTCACACCAATGGAACTATCAATTATCACTGACAACTAACTGAAGAGTTGACCGACGAAATAGAGAGTTCAGAAAATGACAAAATATCTAGCTAGCAAGAGCTAAAGATAGAATTAACTGATTATTTTCTTTGTTTTATTCGACCAGAGTTAAGTGATTAATTTAAAGATGATTTGTACAATTGGCATGAAGATAACTACAAGACAAATCAGGATTTATGAATTAAATCTAATTGGCTAGATTGTTTTTCACGCCAAGAATCAAGAATCAAGAAACAATGAATATCATGCCTATATAAGAGACAGGATTAATTCATTTTCAAGAATCACATTCATAAAAAAGGAATAAGGGGAGTGAATAAAAAGAGGATGTTGAAGAGAAACTGATGAAGAACAAATTCATGCAGTACTGATCAATCAAGCTAAAGGAGAGCTAAGGAATTCTGGAGACACTGATGAACAGTGAGCACAACATCACAAAGAAGAAAGTGTGGAGCACAAAAGAATTGAATTAATACATTGATCGGAGAGGTAATGTACTTAAATGGATCTAAAAATCTACAATTCAAGTTGCATTAGAAATAGGTCATATTATTTTAGTTTAACCATTGAAGCATCAAGTCTCTTAATAGAGCAGGACTTAACAATCTTCTATTTATTGAGGTACATCCCAAGGAGTGCCAAAAAGGTTGATTCATGAAATTAGCATTGGATATACCCAATTCCTATTGATAGTCTAAGAGAGAGACTAATTCAAGGATGGCACCATTAGATGCCCGATACTAAGTGACAACCTATATGTGTAAAAACCTCTAACAAGGTCACACCTAACAGTGTGTTTGTAACCTTTAATAGGGTTGGCTCCTAACAAGGCTCACTTTAGAAGAGTGAAAATTTGGGGTACTGGCCCCACTAGTTTTTTCCCTTAACAGATTTTCCACATTAAAATCCATGTGTTATATGTGTGTATGATGCATTTATTTACTATTTTGTATCATACATAATTCATTCTGGATATATCAGTATACTCTGCATATTTACTATATTTTGGTAAATAGATTACTGCTTATCGGTAAACATTAAGAAGAAGGTTTAATAGATAAATCCAACAAGTAGTAAATTGATATAAGTTGTTTAAGGAATTCATCTTATAGGACAAAAGATAACTTGAGAAATAATTAGTGGTTATAAGAGTTAAAGGGTTGATTTAAAGATTAATTTTTGAGGCCACTCATTCACCCCCCCCTTCTCAGTTATTACTAACAATTGGTATCAGAGCTTGTGTGCTTAGAAGGAAGGTTTCAAGACCTAAGCCAAAGATCAAAAGATGAATAGATGATATGTGCCCAAGTTGAACAAAGATAATTTTTCTTCATGGCAGAGGAGGATAAGACTCCACGTATTAGGTATTGGTAATGATGTTACTCAATTCCTAAAAACTGAATATATGTTTCCCAAAGGAGCACCAATAGTTGAACAAATGAGAGAGAAGCATGAACATAATGGCATGATGATAGAGCTTGCTTCCTCACTCTCTGATGCTGAATTTGAAGATGTCAAAGAATGCAAAACTGCAAAGCAGATGTGGGACAAATTGAAGCTTGTACATGGTGGTGACAAAAATGTTTTGAGAGCCAAGGCAGAAAGCCTTAGAGGAAAGTTTGATGATCTCAAAATGAAAGAAGGAGAAAAAATCACTCAGTAGAACACAATAATTAAAGAGGTAGTCAATGCTATCTAAGAAGTTGGAGGTGTACTAGAAGAAGATACAGTGATAAGTTAAATTCTAAGAACCTTACTGCCTACTTATGCTATTAGAGTATTTTCCATTCAAGAAATGAGAGCAGTAGCAAATAGAAATGTTACTCTAGAGAGTTTAATTGGAAGACTGATTTCATTTGAGATGAATAACTCTAACAATAGTGTCTTACCAAACATAGAGTTTGCATTCAGAACTTCTATGAGAATAAGTAAATAAAGTCACAAAAACACTTTGAGAAAAGATAGTGATAGTAAAAATGAAGAAGATAATCTTGATGAAATTGAAGCACTTATGGCCAAAATAATGCAGAGAGGAAAAGGTAAATTACCAATTGTTTGTTTTAATTGCAAAGAGATTGGACACTTTGCTGAAAGATGTACTGACAGAAGTAATGACAGATCTTTTGAGAAGAAATCTGATAGAGGTGATTACAAAAGCTACCAAAAATCAGAAAGAAGAGATACCCGAGACTATAAGGACAAAAGAAATAAGGTCAGCTACCTAGAAAAATGTAAGGATGATGATACTGGCACCAAATCTGATGAAGACATCGAGATGGTGTTTCTGGCTGTAAAAGATGATTCAGATGATGATGAAGAAAGGTATGTAGAAATAGCTCTCATATCTAAAATTAGAAAAAATGATGTTTGGATCATAGATAGTGACTTCACTCATCGTATGACTGGTGATAAGATAAATTTTGTGACTTTTGAATACTACAAGGGTGGATCAGTGAGAATGGGAAATGATACACCTTGTCCAATTGAAGGTAGATGAACAATAATGTTGAATAACCAGATAAATTATGAGAATGCTTATTGGGTAAATGGATTGAATTATAATATATTGAGTGTTTCTTAGTTGAATAATTTAGGTCACAAAGTTGCATTTGAAAATAAGAAGGCAAATATCTTCAACAAATCTAAAAATCTAATTGGTACCGGTGAACAGACTAAAGGTAACTTATTCTATCTAAATGATACTGACTCCACTTGTTTGATTGCTACAAATGAAGACATATAGTTATGGTAAAAAATAATATGTCATGTGAACTTTGACAACATGATAAATATTAGCAAAAATAGAAATGTCAGAGGTTTACCGATGATGACCAAGCCTGAAAACATCATGTGTAAAAACTATCAAAAAGGTAAAATGACAAAGTCCAGTTTCAAAAGCAAAAACCATACACTTGATACGATTCTAGAATTAGTCCATACTGATATATGTGGACCTATGAGGACAAAGAGTTACTATGGAGATAGATATTTTATTCTCTTTGTTGATGATTACTCTAGAATGATGACAGTTATGTTTCTAAAAGATAAATCAGAAGCATTTAAGATGTTTAAATGGTATAAGGCTATGGTAGAGAAACAAAGTGGTAAGGATCTAAAATTTTTGAGATTTAGATAGAGGAGGTGAGTTTATATCAGATGAATTCACTAACTTTTGTAATGAGCATGATATAAAGAGACAGGTTTTTGCACCAAGAACACCACAACAAAATGGGATTGCTGAGAGAAGGAACAAATCAATAGTGGATTGTGCTAGAACACTGATGATAGAAAATGACATCATCCAAATATTCTGGAGGGAAGTTGTCAGTATTGCTATTTACACACTAAACAAAGTACAATTAAAGAAAGACACCAAGAAGACACCTTATGAGCTATGGTATGGATACACACCCAATGTAAGTTATTTCAAAATTTTTTGCAGTTAATGTTATATCCTAAAAGATGATAGAAATAGAAAACTTGACTCCAAGAGTGATGAAGGAATTTTTCTAGGGTATGCTACCAAGAGCAAGGATTACAAATGTCTAAACAAAGCCTCAAAAAAATTATTGAAAGTGCAAATGTAAAGATAGATGAATTTGCAGAGAAGAATGAACATGAAAGCACTAAAGAACTAGAGAAATACAATAAGTTCACTTACAATGAGGACCCTGACACTCTACCCTTCCAACAATGTAGAGCTCTTGAGCTAGAAATCATTTCTCCTAAGCATCAGGCTATAAATATCGATGGTCATGATAATGATCAAGATAATGTGCAAGGTGATGAAGAGAAAAATGAAGAACAAAACAATGATCAAACTGATAGACAAAGAACTGTACATGTACTTGCAAGATATGTAAGAAGGAACCATGCAAAGATCCAGATCATAGGAGATAAGAACTGGTACAAGAACAAGAAGTAAGTCTCTAAACTCAAGATGTCTAATTTGTGAGTTTAAGCCAAAATCTATCAATGCTACACTTGATAATGAAGAATGGATAAGTGATATGAATGATGAGGTTGAGTAGATTGAGAAAAACAAAACATGGTCACTTCTGCGAAGACCAGATGACAAGAATGTCATTGGTACAAAATGGATATTAAGGAATAAACTGAATGAGAATGGAGAAGTCACAAGGAACAAAGCAAGACTAGTATGCAAGGGGTATGCACAAGAGGAAGGTATAGACTATGGAGAGACCTTTGCACCCCTTGCTAGGCTAGAAGGAGTAAGAATATTACTTTCTTATGCTGCATTCAAAGGATTCAAAGTATATCAAATGGATGTTAAATCAACATTCCTAAATGGAATACTTGAAGAAGAGGTATACATTGAACAACCAGAAGGGTTTGTTGATCCAGACAAGAGGAACATGTTATGTAGACTTCACAAAGCCTTAAATGGAATGAAACAAGCTCCAAGAGCCTGGTATGAATGACTTCATTCCTATCTAATAAGTATTGGATTTGTAAGGACTAGTGAAAACAATAATCTTTATTTAAAGGAAGATACTGATGCTAACACTTTGATTGC
>MU223398.1:163159-174760 GCA_018584345.1 Thuja plicata
TTGGAGGCAATGATATGCTATGCAAATCATTTGCAAATGAGATGAGAAAAGAGTTTGAGATGTCTATGTTTGGAGAAATCAAGTTCTTTCTTGGTCTCCAGATCATGCAACAAGGAGAAGGTATTTTATTTACATAGTCCAAGTACATCAAAGAGGTCCTAAAAATATTCAAGATGGAAGAATCCAAACCAGTTGGAACACTGATGGCTACTGGATGTAAGTTGAAAAAGGAGGACAAGACAATAGAGGTAAATCAGACTCTATACAGATCAATGATTGGAAAACTCATGTATGTTGTACACACTAGACCAGATATCACACATGCAGTAGGAATTGTTGCTAGATTTTTTGCTAACCCTAGAGAATCACATATGACTGTTGTGAAAATAATTCTAAGATATCTGAAGAATACTGAGGAATTTGGGTTATGGTATAGAAGAGAAGGCAAATTTGAGCTTAAGGTGTTTACCGATGCTGATTGGGCTGGAAATCTTGATGACCAGAAGAGCACAACTGGAGGAGCATTCTTTATGGGTGACAGACTTGTCACATGGATTAGCAAGAATAAATGATGCATCTCTTAGTCTACTACAGAAGTAGAATATGTTGTTGCTACTACAAATTTCTCAAATATTTCATGGATCAAACAATTGCTGGAAGGTATGCATATGAAGATCTCAGATCCAGTGATTATCTATTGTGATAAAACCGACACAATAAACATTTCCAAGAATCCAGTCATGCATGCTAAGACTAAACACATTGCCATCAAGTATCATTATTTGAGAGAACAAGTTCAAGAAAAAGAGGTGATACTTGAGTATGTGAAATCAAAAGAAAAATTGGTTGATATCTTCACCAAGCCACTGCCCAAGGGTAAATTTGAATACTTGACAAAGAGACTAGGGGTCAAACCCTTGTCTACCAGTTAGTAAAATGACGGAAGGCTACATCAGCCTACAAATTATCAGAATATCATTCATGTTGATGCAACAAAGAGATGAAATTCAAAAGATACATCTATATACAGATAGGTATATATCAGAACTGAGCACCAGAGCATATTGTTGTATTACTAATGGATAAGGGAAATTCAAGAAACATATTATGGATAGGAGAAAAATGATTTCTTGACATGAATGTTAGATATTTGTAAAATATTTGTTTGGGATGACTGTCAAAGGGAGAGAGATTATCCATATTATCTCATCCTTCAAGAAAAAGAGAGATATATTATCCATTATCAGATTACTCCAACAGGGAGAGATGATAATCTAAAGGAGAGAAAATTGTATGAAAGATGATTATACAAAGGGAGAGTTGCTGACAAGAGAAAAAGACATCATAAGAGAGAGAACAGGAAAAGGAGAAAAATTGACACAAGAAGAGGACTCAAAACATCAGAAGACAAAGAGCTACAAGAATCAAATCCAAGCTAATACAAATCTTGCCAAAGTTCAGACATTTACCGGTTGACAAAAGGGAGAGATTGGTAGTTTGATGAATCTCAACAATTGTATTTCATATTGTATTAGAAATAGTATAGTGTGATAATATAGTATGTTGCCGTCAATGAAAAAGGGAGAGATTGATGACATGTAACTGATTGAATGTTTGATAATGTTAAGTTGAAGTTAATGCAAGGCATTAAATCAGTTAATGGTTTGTATTTTCATTTATGTCAACTTGATATCATCTATATGGTCATGTACATAATGATAAATACTTCAGAGAATCAATGGAACAAAGTTTATGCTTTCAACAATGCATAAAACTCAAGTATTCACTAAGTGACAGAAAACACTGACGGAGTGCACACCATCAGAAAAGGCAAAGAAGAAAAGTCACACTGATACCCAACAAGTAGAAGATAGTATTGCTCGATGAAGAAAAACCACAAGATGCTAAATGAGCTGAAAATAGAGTTTCCCAATGAGTGAAAATCCAATGATGCCCGACGGATGGAGATCTCTAAGCTAACTGGAGTCACACCGACAGAACTGTTAGTTGTCACCGATGACTAACTGAAGAGTTGATTGACGGAACAGAGAGTTCAAAAAATGACAAAATATCTAGCTGGCAAGAGCTAAAGATAGACTTAACTGGTTGTTTTCTTTGTTTTATTTGACTAGAGTTAAGTGATTGATTTATAGATGATTTGTATAGTTTGCATGAAGATAACTAGGAGACAAATCAGGAGTTATGCTTTAAATCTAATTGGCTGGATTGTTTTTCACACCAAGAATTAATAATCAAGAAAAAATGAATATCATACCTATATAAGAGACATTCTTAATTCATTTTCAAGAATCACATTCATGAAAAAGGGATTAAGGGGAGTAAATAAAAAGAGGATGTTGAAGAGAAACTAATGAAGAAAAAATTCATGCAGTACTGATCAATCAAGCTGAAGGAGAGCTAAGGAATTCTATAGACACTGACGAATAGTGAGCATATCATCACAAAGAAAAAAGTGTGGAGCACAAAAGAATTGAATTGATACATTGATCAGAGAGGTAATGTACTTAAATAGATCTAAAAATCTGCAATTCAAGTTGCATCAGAAATAGGTCATATTGTTTCAGTTTAACCATTGAAGCATCAAGTCTCTTAACAGAGTAGGAGTTAATAGTCTTCTATATATTGAGGTGCATCCCAAGGAGTGCCAAAAAGGTTGATTCATGAAAGTAGCATTAGATATGCCCGATGCCTATTGATAGTCTAAGAGAGAGGATGATTCAAGGATAGAAACATTAGATGCCCGATACTAAGTGACAAGCTATGTGTAAAATCCTCTAACAAGGTCACACCTAATAGTGTGTTTGTAACCTTTAACAAGGTTGGCTCCTAACAGGGCTCACTTCAGAAAAGTGAAAATTTGGGGTACCAGTCCCAGTGGTTTTTTCCCTTAACAAGGTTTCCACATTATAATCCATGTGTTATATGTGTGTATGATGCATTTCATTACTGTTTTGTATCTTACATAATTCATTCTAGATATATCGGTATACTCTACATATTTACTATATTTTGGTAAATAGATGACTACTTAGTGGTAAACATTAAGAAGAAGGTTAAACAGAGCAATCTGACAAGTAGTGAATTGATATAAGTTGTTCAAGGCATTCATCTTATAGGACAAAATATAACTTGAGAAATAATTAGTGGTTATAAGAGTTAAAGGGTTGATTTAAGGATTAATTTTTGAGGCCACTGATTCACACCCCCCCCCCTCATAGTTATTACTAACAAGAAGACCCAATTAGAGAACATTCAGAGCTTTGAATGGACAAAGGAAGATGATGTCATAGCATGGTATGTTTTAAAAACTCCCAAGAAGAAAATGATTTTCACTATTGACCTACTTGTTATTGATGAAGAATAGGACACATGGCACCTACTCTTTGAGCACAGGAAGGTTAGTTATCTTGAATAATAGTATAAATTATCCTATAATGGTGGTTACTAGGTCTCAATACAAATATCAGAGGCTATCCTGAACACATATAGACAAAGGTATCAGAGATCACAAGAAGACAAAGACAAAATCAGATTTCATTCTTCAATTTTGTCCATCCACCGCTTGGTTCCTTCTTGTCTTTTTTCTTTTCTATGTTTTTAGGGTTAGGTCTTACACCATCCAAATATTTTAGCATGATTACTTCTTAAGAATTCCAAGATGGTTTTATCCTATAAATAGAGCCTATGGTAACTTTTTAAAAGGATGATGGAATATAATTACAAGGCAAACTACTACAATTTTGTCTGAGCCTCTATACTTTTGGTCTATTGAATATATTATGAAGTAGTTAGACATTAATAAAATACATTGAAATATCTATTTTATATCTTGTGTTGTCTCTTTTACCTTTGTTCAAGATTTTATGTGTTTATTTGTAAGGCATTTAAATACATCAACTACAAGGTGGTTGTGCAATCATTTGTGAGGTCCTTCAAGGAAGGAGTAATTCTTTCATATGATCCCAGGAAGCTGAATATTGATATTAAGATCTGATAAAAAAAGTTATAGGAGTGAGTGGATAGTTTGTAAGGAATTCTATCTAGGTTGCATGTGTTTTCATTAGTAACCTAATTGTGGATTTACATTCAAGATTGACTCTATTGCCCATAGGATTAGGCACTGGTTTATAGTTTACCAAGTAATTGTTCATCATCCAACATTTAAGAATAATCAATCAATTACATTGCATTCATAAGAAAGCATACATTCATAAGTAATTGTATTCACAAACTATAAAATTTAGTCTATTGATTCCTTTAAGAGAGAATCAAAGCTTGTGTGCTTAGAAAGGGAGTTTAACAGCTCAAGCAAAAGATCACAAGATGAATAGATGAGATGTTCCCAAGTTGAATAAAGACAACTTTGCATCATGGAAAAGAAGAATAAGACTCCACCTATTAGGTATTGGAAATGATGTTACTCAATACCTTGATACTGAATATGTGTTTCCTACAGGACCTCACACTCTTGAGAAATTAAGAGTGAAGCATGAGCATAATTTCATGATGATAGAACTTTCATCATCACTCTCCGATGCTGAGTTTGAAGATGTCAAAACCTGCACCTTTGCAAAGAAAATGTGGGATAAGTTGAAGCTAGTACATGGAGGAGATGCCAATGTACTAAGAGAAAAGGAAGAAATCTTAAGAGGGAGGTTTTATGACCTAAGGTTGAAAGAAGGAGAAAATATCACTCAATATAGCTACAAAATCAAAGAGGTAGTCAATGCTATCTGAGGAGTTGGATGTGTAATTGAAGAGGAGATAGTGGTAAGTAAAATCTTAAGAACCTTACTGCTTGTATATGCTATTAGAGTTTCTTCTATTCAAGAAATGAGAGCAGTTGCAAACAATACAGTTACTCTAGATAGTCTGATAGGTAGATTGATTTCATTTGAGACAAATAACTTTGATAATAGTTTCTTAGCATCTATAGAATCTACATTCAAATCTTCTTTAAAGATAAGTAACTCAAGTCATCGGCATGCTATTATAAATGATAGTGATAGTTATAATGAGGATCAAGGAATTGATGAGATTGAAGCTCTAATATCTAGAAGATTATAGAGAGGCAAAGGTAGATACAAAGGTACATTAATACTTGTATGTTTCAATTGTAAAGAGGTTGGACACTTTGCTATAAGATATCAAAATAGAAGAAAAGATGATAGAGAAAATGATAGATCATATGAGATGAAGTTTGATAGAGGTGATAACAGAGATTACTGAAGAAACCATGAATTTGACAAAAGAGATACCTGAGACTACAAGGAAAAAGGGAATAAAGCTTGTTACCTAGCTAAGAATAGAGCTCATGACACTAACACCAAATCAAAAGAAGACATTGAGATGGTATTTGTGGCCATGAAGGATGATTCAGATGAAGAAGAAGAAAGGCATGTAGAAACTGCACTCATATCTAAAGTTAGTAAAAGTTATGCTTGGATAATAGATAGTGGCTGCACTCACCATATGACCGGTGATAAACAAAAGTTTGAGTCTTTTGAATACTATAATGGTGGTTCAATGAGAATGGGAAATGACACACCTTGTGTAGTTGAAGGTAAAGGAAATATAATGTTGAATAACATAATAAAATGTGAAAATGATTAATGGGTAAAAGGAATGAATTATAATCTATTAAGCATTTCACAGTTGAATAATATAGGTCACTGAGTGGCATTTGAAAATAAGAAGGCAAAGATCTTCAATGAATCGGGAAGGATGATTGGAATCGGTGAGCAGACAAAAGGTAGACTTTTATATCTTGATGACACTAACACCGCTTGTTTAATGGATAGAAATAAAGACATATGGTTGTGGCACAAAAGATTATGTCATGTAAATTTTGACAACATGATAAAGATAAGTAACAAAAAGAATGTCAGAGGCTTACTAGGCATGACTAATCTCGAGCATATCATGTGCAAGAATTGTCAAAAATGGTAAGATGACAAAGTCTATTTTAAAGAGTAAAACCCATACATCTAATACAATTATAGAATTAGTCCATACATATCTATGTGGACCCATGAGGACAAAGAGCTACTATGGATATAGGTATTTTATTCTCTTTGTTGATGATTATTCTAGAATGATGACAATCATGTTCTTAAAATATAAATCAGAAGCATTTAAGATATTTAAATGGTATAAGGTTATGGTAGAAGAACAAAGTGAAAAGAAATTGAAATGCTTAAGGTCAGATAGAGGAGGGGAATTTACTTCAGAAGAATTCACTAACTATTGCAATGAGCATGGAATTAAAAGACAAGTTTCTGCATTGAGAACACCACAGCAAAATGGAATTTTGAAAAGGAGAAACAAATCAATTGTTGAATGTGCAAGAATATTGATGATTAAGAAGAGAATCACTCAAAATTACTAGAGGGAAGCTATCATTACTGTTTTCTATACATTAAACAAAGTACAATTGAAGAAGGACACAAAGAAGACACCCTATGAGCTTTGGTATGATCATACACCCAATGTAAGTTACTTCAGGATCTTTGGTAATCAATGTTATATTTTGAAGGATGATAGAAATGGAAAACTTGACTCCAAAAGTGATGAAGGTATCTTTCTAGGGTACTCAACCAAAATAAAGGCTTATAAATGTCTTAACAAGTCATCTAACAAAATCATTGAAAGTGTAAATGTGAAAATAGATGACTTTGAGGAAAATAATATAAGGAAAGTAGAAAGGAACCAGAGGACTACAACAAGTTTTTTTATATAGAACCTGACACTCTACTTGAGAAACAATGTATCACTCTCAAGCAATAGAATATTGCACTCAAGCATCAGGCTGCAATTACCAAAAATCAAGAAAATCCTCAAGATGTTTCAAACAATGGAGATTACAATGAAGGTCAAGAAGATCATCAGAATGATGAAAAAAGGGTTGAACCAAAACTTTCCAAGTATGTTAGAAGACATCATCCATAAAATTAAATCATAGGAGACAAGAAGGCTGGAACAAGAACAAGAAGTCACTAAACACTTGATGTTTACTATGTGATTTTGAGCATAAATCTATTAACATTGTACTTGAGAATGAAGAATGGGTTAGTGCTATGCATCAAGAAATAGAATAGATTGAGAATAATAGTACATGGACACTAGTACCAAGACTAGATGACAAGAATGTCATCGGTACCAAATGGAAATTCAGAAATAAGCTGAATGAGAATGGAGAAGTCAAAAGAAATACGAAAGGTTAGTATGAAAGGGATATGCACAAGAAGAAGGTATTGATATGGATAAACCTTTGAACCCATTTCTAGAATAGAAGGAGTAAGAATCTTACTTGCTTATGATGTATTTAAATGATTCAAGTTATACTAGATGGATGTTAAATCTGCATTCCTAAATGGAATACTGGAAGAAGAGGTATACATTGAACAACCAAAAGGGTTTGTTGATCCAAACAAGAGGAACATGGTATGTAGAATACATAAATCCTTGTAAGGATTGAAACAAGCACCTAGACCCTGGTATGAAAGACTTCACTCCTATCTCATTAGCATTAAATTTGTTAGAACAAGTGAAAATAACAATCTATACTTAAAGGAAGATACCAATGGTAATATAATGATTGCTAAAATTTTTGTTGATGATATCATTTTTGGGGAAATGAATTGTTATGAAAATCCTTTGCTAATGAAATGAGAAAAGAATTTGAAATGTCTATGTTTGGGGAGATAAAATTCTTTCTTGGTCCACAGATTCTTCAACAAGATGCAGACATATATATCACTCAGTCCAAATACATCAAGGAAGTTTTGAAGATATTCAAGATGGAAGATTCCAAACTAGTTGGAACACCTATGTCTACCGGATGTAAGCTGACAAAAGAAGACAAATCAAATGAGGTAAATCAGACCTTGTATAGATCAATGATTGGCAAACTAATGTATGTTGTTCACACCAGACTAGATATAGCACATGCAGTTGGAATAGTTGCATGATTATCTACTAATCCCAAAGAATCACATATGATTGTTGTCAAGAGAATTATGAGATAGCTGAAGAACACCGAGGACTATCATTTATGGTACACACAAGAAAGAAAATTTGAGCTACAAGTCTATACAGATGTTGATTGGGTTGGAAACATTGATGACCAAAAGAGAACAACTGGAGGAGCATTCTTAATGGGTGATAGACATGTCACATGGATAAGCAAGGAGCAAGGATGCATCTCTTAGTCTACTGTAGAAGCAGAGTATGTAGCTGCTTTTGCAAATTACTCCAATATTGCATGGATCAAACAATTACTGGAAGGTATGAATATGAATATTCTTGGACTAGTAATTATCTACTGTTATAAAAAAAGTGTAATTAACATTTCTATGAATCCAGTCATGCATGATAAGACTAAGCATATTGCTATCAAGTATCGCTATCTAAGAGAAACATTTCAAGAAAAGGAGGTGACACTGGAATATGTTCAATCAAAGGAACAATTAGCTCATATATTCATCAAGCCATTACCAAAAGATACATTTGAGTACCTAAGATAGAGACTAGGGGTCCAACCCTTGTCTATCGACCAGTAATTTGACTAGAAGGTTGCATCAACCTACACACAATTTGAAAATCATTCATGTTGATTCAAACACTGACATCAATAGAAATAGATACATCTATACATAGAAAGGTATAAGAATGCACCAAATACCAGAAATATTGTATTACTAATGGATAGGGAAATTCAAGGAATATATTATATAAAGGGATGAAACATGATATAGATGATTTTTGTTTGGAATTCTTATTTCCTTCTAGTAATTGTTTGATCCATGCAATGGTAGAGAAATTTGCAACATTAGCCACCTATTATGCTTCTGCGGTGGATTGTGAGATGCATCCTTTCTTTTTACTTATCCATGTGACAAGTCTGTCACCCATAAAGAATGCTCCTCCTATTGTGCTCTTTTTTTCATCTATGTTTCTAGCCCAATCAACATCTATATAGACTTGAAACTCAAATTTTCCTTCTTTATTATACCATAGACCATATTATTTAGTATTCTTTAGATATCTTAGAATTCTTTTGACATCAGTCATGTGTGATTCCTTGGGATTAGTAGAGAATCTTGCAACTATTCCAACTGCATGTTCTATATCTGGTCTAGTATGTACAACATACATGAGTTTGTCAATCATAAATCTATATAAGGTCTGGTTTACCTCAGTTGAATTTTCTTCCTTTGTCAATTTGCATCTGGTTTCCATCGGTGTCCCAACTATCTTGGAGTCCTCCATCTTTAATATCTTGAGAAATTCCTTGATGTATTTGAATTGTGTGATGTAGATGTCTACATCTTGTTGAAGAATCTGTAGACCAAGAATAAATTTGATCTCTCCAAACATTGAAATCTCAAACTCTTTGCTCATTTCAACAAAAAAATGATTTACATAACATATCATTGCATCCAAATATGATATCATTAACAAATATTTTAGTAATCAGAATGTTATCATCAATATCTTCTTTTAAATATAGATTACTATTATCACTTGTTCTTACAAATACAATACTTATAATATAAGAGTGAAGTCTCTCATACCATGCTCTCGGTGTTTGTTTCAATCCATACAAGACTTTGTGTAGTCTACAAACCATGTTTCTCTTGTTAGGATCAACAAACCATTCTGGTTGTTCAATGTATACCTCTTTTTCTAGTATTCCACCTAGGAATGCAGATTTGACATCCATTTGGTATACTTTGAATCCTTTGAATGCAGCATAATAATTTAGAATCCTTTCTCATTCTATTCTAGCAACATGTGAAAAGGTTTCTCCATAGTTAATACCTTCTTTTTGTGCATACCCTTTGCACACTAGTCTTGCTTTATTCCTTGTCACTTCTCCATTATCATTCAGTGTGTTCCTTAATAACCATTTGGTACCAATGACATTTTTTTCATTTGGTCTGGGTACTAATGTCCATGTTTCATTCTTTTAAATCTTCTCAATATCTTCATTCATAACACTAACCCATTCTTGATTTTCAAGTGCAGTATTGACAGATTTACACTCAAAATCACAAATCAAACATCTAATGTTCTGTGAGTTACTTCTTGTTCTCATTCCAGCCTTTTTGTCTCTTATGGTCTCATTCTGTGGATGGTGTCTTCTAACTTACTTGGAAATTAATGGTTCATCTCTTTGTTCATCATTCTTATCATCATCTTGACCTTCATTTTGGTCTTCATCACTCAGTACATCATTGTGAGCAATTTCTTGATTTTTGGTCTTTGCAGCCTAATGCTCGGGTGCATTGTTTTGTCACTCGGTATAGATACATTGTTGCTTGAGCAGAGTGTCAAGTTGTTCACTATAGACAAACCTTTTGTATTCTTCCAGTTCTTTTCTTCTTTCCTCATCATTTTTCTCAGCAAATTTATCCACTTTGACATTTGCGCTTTCAATGATTTTGTTAGAGGATTTGTTAAGACATTTATAATCCTTGATTTTGGTAGAATAGAATAGAAATATTCCTTCTTCACCTTTGGATTCAAGCTTTCCATTTCTAACATATTTCAAAATATAACATCAACTTCCAAAAATTCTGAAGTAACTTATATTGGGTGTGTATCCACACCATAGCTCATAAGGTGTCTTATTGGTGTCTTTCTTCAATTGAACTCTGTTTAATGTATAAATAGTAGTACTGATAGATTCTCTCCAGAATGTTTGTGTGATGCCTTTCTTAATCATCAGTGTCCTAGCACAATCAACAATTGATTTTTTTCTTCTTTCAATAATTTCATTTTTTTGTGGTGTTCTCAGTGCAGAAACCTGTCTTTGAATTCCATGCTCATTAAAAAAGTTAGTCAATTCATCATAAATAAATTCTCCTCCTCTATCTAATCTTAGACAATTTAGTTCCTTTCCAGTTTGTCTTTCCACTATATCTTTATACCATTTAAACATCTTGAATTCTTATGATTTCTTTTTTAAGAACATAATAGTCATCATTCTAGAATAATAATCAATAAAGAGAATGAAGTATCTATCACCATAGTAGCTCTTTGTTCTCATTGGTCCACATAAGTCATTATGGACTAATTATAGAAGATAATTATTGTAGACATCCAGAAATATTAATATTATTATTAATATTAATTTTCCTCTTATTCCTCTAACTATTTAATTCAAATCAATTAAATAGTTTCATTTACCAATAGTTTAAACACTATTCTAATGTATTTTATTTAAATACATTTACCTCCACAAAATCCCCTTTTAATAAATTTATATTTATTAAAATCCTCCATTTTTCCTAATTCTTCTAAGCTATGATTTATTCAAATCTAATTTGAATTAAATCTAAACCCTAGCTAGGAACCTATTAATCCTACCCTACAGCCTACTCTACAGCCTACCCTATTTCTATCCTACTCCCATCACCTCATATCCTAAATGTGTTTCCACATTTAACTGCCTTCTGATCATGCTTAAATGGGTGATTCCTAACCTTTTTAAGGTTAATGGGATGCTCACCCACATGGGGAAATTATTTTCAAAGTGGGTACCCATTCTTCTTAAATTCTCTCTTACAACCTTGT
>MU223398.1:199864-225866 GCA_018584345.1 Thuja plicata
AAAATCTATAAATAGAGGCCTTCTCCTCTCATATTTTCATCTCTCACTTTGCATTGTTATCATGCTAGTATTGTCTTAGAATTGTCATTTTTGCTTTCATGCTAATGTTCTTAGATGTTAGTTTATAATTCCATTTGCTTAAATCATCTAGAAATCACATGTTAGGGTCCTAATTGGTAAATAAATCATAGTTTTTTTCATAAGACTTTCATATCATCCTTACTTGCATAGGTTCATATTATCATTTTGAAGGGGATTTGAGACTAGTTCTTCATAACTAGTTCTTGAATCTTTCTTCTTGTTATCTAGTATTGTTGAATTTTTTGCATTGGGATCTATAGCAATTGTGTGTTTGAGAGAGCACACCCACATACAATCCAAATAAGCAAATCAAAATGAGTAGATTAGGGTGCATGTTATTTACTCATTTTTAGCTTAATCTGATGTTATTTAGTGTCTTTGTTGTTAGTTTGATCTCTTTCATGCTTTTCTTTTCATGATATATATATGCTAACTAGCTAATGTTTGCATGTTTGAGCTTGCTCCCAACAGATTGAAGGATTTCATATACACAATTATGTGTAGAATTTTCTCTTGAAACTAGACTTTGTCATTTTACCTTTTTGACAATTCTTACACATGACATGGTTGGGCTTTGACATGCTCGGTAAGCCTCTTACTTTCCTTTTATTTCTTATCCACAACCATATGTCTTCATTTCTATCCAATAAACAAGTGGACTCAATCTTATCAAGATAGAATATGTTACCTTTCGTATGTTCACCAGTTCCAATCAACCTTCCTGATTCATTGAAGATCTTTTCCTTTTTGTTCTCAAATGCAACTCGGTGTCCTATGTTATTCAACTATGAAACACTCAATAGATTATTGTTTAGTCCTTTCACCCAATACACATTTTCACATCTGATAAAATTATTCAAAATTATGGTTCCTTTACCTTCAATTGGAAAATGTGAGTCATTACCCATTCTTACTGATCCACTATTGTAATATTCAAATGTTTCAAACTTTTCTTTATCTCCAGTCATGTCATGAGTATAACCACTATCAATAATCTAGACATTATTTTTGCTAACCTTAGATATGAGTGTAGTTTTAACATACCTTTCTTCTTCATCTGAATCATCCTTCATGGAAACAAATACTACCTCAATATCTTCATCAGAATCGGTATCATTATTTCCAGCTTTGTTCTCAACCAGGTACCAATATTTCTTCCCTTTGTCCTTGTAGTCTCGGTTATATCTTCTATCAAATTTTTATTTTCTTCGGTTAACTTGGTCATCACCTCTATCAAACTTCTTTTCATAAGGTTTATCATTACTTCTATCATCTTTTCTTTTGGTAGGACATCTAGCAGCAAAGTGTCCAATCCCTTTACAATTAAAACATACCAATGGTAATTTTCCTTTGTATGTACCTTTGCCTCTTTGCAATCTTCTAGCCATTCATGCTTAAATTTCATCAAGTTCTTGGTCATCACTATCACTTTATCTATCATTTCTCACAGTGTGTTTATGACTTGATTTACTTATTTTCAAAGAAGATTTGAATGCAGGCCTAATAGTTGGTAAGACATTGTTTTCAAAGTTATTCATCTCAAATGAATAAGTCTACCAATTAAACTATTGAGAGTAATACTGTTATTTTTCACTACTCTTATTTCTTGTATAACAGATACTCTAATAGTATAAACATGCAGTAAGGTTCTAATAATTTTACTTACCACTATTTATTCTTCAAGTACACCTCCTACTCCTCTGATAGCATTAAAAACTTCTTTGATTCTGTAGCGATATTGAGTGATGTTTTCTCCTTTCATTCTTAGGTCATCAAACTTTCCTCTTAGGCTTTCAGCCTTAGCCCTTAGCACATTTTTATCTCCTCCATGTACTAGCTTGATTTTTTCCCACATTTTTTTTGCAGTGGTGCATGGTTTGACATCTTCACATTCAACATCAGAGAGTGAGGAAGCAAGTTCTATCATCATAGAATTGTGTTCATGCTTCTCTCTCAATTGATCAACTATAAGAGGTCCAGTAGGTAAAATAAACTCAGTATCCAAGTACTGTATGACATCATTTCCAATACCTGATAGGTGGAGTCTTATCTTGCTTTTCCATGATGTAAAGTTTTCCTTTCTCAACTTAGGCACATCCCCTTTTCTCATCTTGTGATCTTTATCTTGAGTCTAATACCAATTGTTAGAATAACTGAGGGTGGGGGGGGGGGGGGGGGTGAATCAGTGGCCTCAAAAATCAATCCAATAATTCAACCAAAAATTTATACCACAAATATAAAACCTCTACTTATCTTCAGCCCTACAATATGTATGCCTTTATTAGATACATTCTACTCAGTGAATATACTATTTATCCTTTCCTTAAGCTTTACTAAATAGAAGTCTATATTTTTTTAACCTTTACCGAAATACAGTAAATAACTTAGTGTTTACCGATCAATCCTATTTTAGTAATTTGTAAAGAAAAATATCAAAGAAATGAACCATATAGACATTTGACACATGGATTTTTAACGTGTAAAGCATGTTAAGGGAACAACCACTTGGGACTGGTAACCCAAAATTTTTTCTCTTCTGAAGTGAGCTCAGTGAAGAGCCAACCCTATTAAAGGTTACAAACATACTGTAAAGTGTGACCTTGTTAGAGGATTAAAAACTAACAATTTATCACTTTCCCTAGCATTCACTATGTTGTCAACATGAAAACCTTTTGATACTCCTTGGGATGTATCTCCATATATAAAGGATGTTTAAATCCCAATCTGTTAAGAGATTTTTTGAATCAATGGTTAAACTGAAATAGTAGATGATTTGTTCATTAATACAACTTTGAATTGTATATTTTCATGTATATTGTAATTCCATAATACCTCTCTGATCAATTCTCTCTTCAATTCCTTTTCTCCACTTCTTTCTGCTCGGTGAATGATATTCCTTCTCTTTTGCTCAGTGTCTGCATAATTCTTAGCTCTGTTCTTTATCTTGTATGATCAGATATGCATGAAGACTTCTATGTTCACTAGAAATATTTTCAACATTCCTCCTCTTTATAATGAGTTTCTTGTCTCTTTATATAGACATAATTTCACTTTTCTTATGTCCTTTTTTGTTTCTTTGTTGATCACTTCTTGATCCGTAAAGCTCGCCATGCTTTCTTTAGTTTTATTTCACAAATCTCTCCTTGTTTTCTAGAATAAAACATGCTTTAAATCTCCTTCTTATCTTTAGATTTTTTTCGATTGATGAAAATAAAATAATCAATTAGTTAACTCTAAGTATAGCTCCTACCATCTAAGTTGTTTTGTCATTTCCTAACTTTAGTTCCCGTTGGTCAACACTTTAGTTGTGCTCAGTGACTACTACAAATAGCTCAGGAATTAAATTCAGTTATGTTTGGTAACAACTATAGTTAGCTTGATAATTCTTGCTTAGTTATCACTTTCTCAGATAACACTGTCCGTTGGGTAAAACTGTGAACTTTTGTTCTCAGGGTTCACTATCCGTCAAGTTTTACTATCACTTGGTGTACATGATTACCGATGACAAAAACATTGTCTCTTCAGATATTTAAGTGTTGTAACAATATGAGTATGATAAATCATACCATATCAAGTTGAAATCAATGATAATATGATACATTAACTACTTTAATTTCTTGTATTTACTTTCTGCAGATCGGTGATCATCAACTTTGTCATCTTCAAACATTCAACTAGTTATAGCTCATCAGTGTGTATGTGTGTATATATATATATATATATATGTATATATATATATATATATATATATATGTATATATATATATATATATATATATATATGTATATATATATATATGGAAAATACCAAACACTAAAATATTTGTTACTATGACGTAATAGCTCACAATAGTAATATTTTTACCTATTTATACTTATTATAAGATATAACACTTAGAATAAAATAGCATGCCTCAAAATAAAAATAACCATCCAAAGGGGCCATAAACCTCAAAAATAAAACACTTAGAGAAAGCCACACGGTTAAACAAGGTAAGTCAAGCCAAACTCTTGACCAAGCATGAAACTCTTTAATAGGTAGACCTCTGAAAAAGGAAACTTATGGCCATAAGGGAAGGAATTTCTGAGAACCTTGGTACTATCTTTGAAATAATAAATATCAAGGATTTGAGGGTATGCTCAGACCTGTGAAGATAGGTGGAGTCGATGCCTAGTACCTACAATCCTGCATCATAGAGAAGCTATTGTGCATATACATATATGAGGAAGGCAGTGTAGACAAATGATTGGAATTGAGACATCATGTGGACCTCACTAGGTGAGTAACTAGGACTTTGTCCCTATTCATGAAATCACATCATAGATACACACACATATAGAATCAAGTATATAAATCATGAATCCATTATAATCAAGGGTTAGTTCATAATCCATTATGATTAGTCACATAACAAAATAAAATTTCCAAAGAAATGATCATATCATGAGGACATAAGTATTATATAATAATAATCATGAATAAACATGTTTAACCATAGAGAATCATCACATACGAGGACCTAATCACTTAGAAGACCTGGAAATCACAGTGATTGATACAAAGAATCAATTGTATAGAAATCACATATGCTTTTCAGGTATCCATCCTAACACCTAAGATCCTAAGATATCATCATCAAATGGTGGCCACATAAAAAATGATAAAAGCATTGATAAGTGCATCATTACCAAACTAGATTAGAATAGAATGAGTTAAACAAGAACCTCAAACAGATACATGTCAACAAAAGAAGCACTATGATACCTTCAACATTACCAAAGGAACATTAGGGTTAGAAGGGTATTACAAGTCTACATAGTTTTTGTAAAACACCTAGTGAGCTATACAATGAAATATCTAAGGAATTGTTTAACAAAATTGACAAAAGATGGAGAGCAGATTTAAAGGTTGAAAGAGTAATGATGGAGCAAGAACTTGCACTATTGCAACCTAGATTAAAAAATGAGGAAGTGAAGGTAATGGATGAAGAAATGAGAGGATAATTAAAGACAAGAAATATAGTATAAAGGATTCTCATTGGAGAAACACAATTGGTAGGAGATGAGACATTGGAGTTATGGAAAATGTTATTGAAATATGAGACATGAACCAAGGAAAAACTGCTAGAAGAGAAGGAAAAAGGTCAAGATTCTAAAGTGGAAGAGATAAATGATGTTATAGATAATGTTATCTCTGACATACCTGACCAGATATAAAACATTAATACTCAAACTCAAGTGGATGAACAAAGTGATCAGACTTGAGAGGAAGTAACAAATAAAAAAAGTGAAGAGAAAAAGATTGATAAAGATGTACTATAAGGGAAGGGGAAATTAGACTTAACCAGTGAAGATGGCACATAGAAGAAGAGAAAAACTACAAAGTCTACTAGTTCTTAGGAAGAAGAGGAATGTGAACTTGAAGATGAATAAATCCAAGAAACTATTGACATTAATAAAATGAGTCCTAAGGAGATGATGAAGATGTCTGAGAAGCATAGAGAGAAAGAAGAATGAGACATAGTAAAGATAAATAAGAAGAAGGTTAGTGTACTAAAAGGAGAAAGGAATATAATAAAAAATTTAGTACTTTATGTGAAATATGATAGAAAATAAAAACCTATTGATCAACTGGGTATTTTGGTCAAAGTAGTTTCTAATCAAGCATCTAACTTGGAGAATGCCCCTATGAAGTTGAGACTGAAAGAGTATGAGAAGAAATGAATTGACAGGTTGAAACAGATTATATCAATAGAAAAAGCATCACTTGCACTTCTAGTAAACAAAGTAAAGGATATCCTACATGGGGTAGGACAGTTTCTTGTACAAGTTTCCAAGTTTACATATTTTATAAAAGATCTAGAGATGAAGAGAGAGGAATCTCAACATGAGATTAATTCTTTGGTTGAAAGGTTTGATCCCCTAAGTAGGTCAATTTCAGCATACTATGCTAAGGTCAAAATGATTACTCACACAATGAAGTAGTTGTAAATAGAGAAAGATAAAATAATTATATCAGTTATAGAGTTACAAACCTACTTAGCTCACACAATAGATCTTATGCAACAAAATCTGACAGATAAAGAAATAATACTAAGCCTACAGGAGGTGAGTACCTTGAATGATATGAAAGGGTCAGTGTTTGTTATACATGGATAGATTCTATGTAAGGATCACTGACAAGAGTCAAGGGGAAATTTGTTGGAGTTATCCAAGACACTCTTCAAGGATGTATTTTATATAATGTAATTCTGGTATGTACTTGGGATCCTTTGTCATTTTTGACAAAAAGGGGGATATAGATGTGTATGGAGAGATAGATGTGAGGGAATGCATAGTGTAAGGGGGAGTATGAGTTTAATGATTCAAAGTTTTTACCAGTGTTATTCATTAACTATAGGTCAATACTTAAAGAGTTATGCATGGCATAATTATGAGTTCATACAGAGTTTTTTTCCATCAATGCCAAAGGGGGAGATTGCTGGCATTATGGTAGTTTTTGGAGGATATATGAAGATCAGTCATGTGTAGATATATAATTGGTTGTCATTGATGGAAACATGTTTTGTTAATATAATTGGAGCGATCGGTAAGATCCATACATGATCGATAAAGGAAGACACAATTAACTATGTTGATCGATGTACAAAAGATGTATAGGAAGAATAGTTTCAGTCAATAAAATTGGTAGCAGTCAAGTTGAAGAGAAAATCATAAGATGTGATCTTAGAGACAACATTCATATTGTATGAGGAAGGCATGTTTCTGATTGCAATAGCTAATTTGATTTTTTGAGTGTATTATGTTTTTTATGTGAAAATCAGTGTACCTATTAGGTCACCAATCAAAATCTCATGATGAATGAGTTAACTTGGTGGATCTAAGGTCGGCTATAATTTATGTTAATATATATTATTTTTTTAAATGATGTGTTAGGTATTATTCAAATTTATTTTGAGGAGGTTGATAAGTATTTTGTACCGACTTGGATGGAAATTTTTTACATCTTAAACCACTTAAGAACACAATATATAAGAAGAGCTAAATTGTGTGATTTAGGGATGCAATCATACTTTGAAGTGCAATGATCAAATATTGAAGAAAATATCAATACAACATCAGAGAGAAAAGGAGAAAAAAGGATCAGATAGGCAACCAATGTCATTCTACATATCATTGTTACTATTGTTTTCCTAATAGTTGTAGCAGGTTAAATCCCTTAACTAGGTAGATATTAATAGGTCTTTATTGTAAATCCTTTAACAAGGTAACTTATTTATTTAAGTTGAAATCCTCTATCATGGTAGAATCTAATAAGTCTTTTGGTTCTTCTAACAAGGTACTAGTTACTTTTAACAGGGTGAACCCTAGAAAGCGTATTGTAGCTCCTAACAGGGAAAATATTTTTTACTACAGTAAGGTAATTTGTGGGTGTCATCCCCATCATGGTTTTTTCCATCTAACAAGGGTTTCCATGTTAAAAATATGTTTCATATGTGATTATATTGTGGATGCTTGATGTTTTTTACTTATATTTGATATTATCAGTTGCATGGTTCATTAATTGGAAGTTGTTCATTAGCTTTGTTAGATTGGTGGTGAAATCTCTTAAGTACTTATGTCCACTGATTCACCCCCCCCCCCTCCTCTCTCAGTGCTTGTTTTTACTAACACTACCATGAGTGTTTTAAAGAATATAACTGATGATTCTTATTATTTGGAAGGTTTGAAATCTAATTTTTTAAATGTTAGGTAGTTATGTAAGAAAGGCTATGTAGGTATGTTCAAAAGGTATGGTTTTATTCTCAGAAAGAGAGATACTTGTAAAAGGGTTATTGAAGGTTTTAGAACTATTGATAATATCTATTATATTGAAGATAAATGTAAGAATATATTATTTATAACTCAATGCAATGGAAGATAGGGAGATGAAGTTGAAATGGAACTCAATAAAGACAAAGTGGATTTTGCTTTACTAAAGAACGGTGAGGAAAGAAATGTTGAATAAGATGATCTAGTGGAAGGTGAATGGATTATAATAAATCAGAAGCAAGAATAAGACAAAAAGGACATAATAGACCATAAGCATATGGAAATGGTAGATTGGAAGAAAGAAGAAGACAAAAAGGACATGATAGACAAAAAAAAATGGATATGGAACACTAGAAGCAAGAGGAAGACCAGAAGGACATGATAGAATAGAAGTAGGTATAAGGCAAAAATAATATGCCAGATCAGAAGCAGTTGGAAGATAAAAAGAAATTAGTATACTAGAAGAAAGTGAAGGAAAAAAATATTTTGGTGGAAGAAAAGGAAAAAAAAGGATGATGAATCAGATACATTCTCCTATTCATTCCAAGTAATCTCATTTTCATAGTATTTGTTTTTCTTGTAATGAAGTAGGCACGTAGTTAATGAGTGTATAAGTCTAAAAAGGAGATATGTTTTTAATAGAAGATTCTATCATTGCAATATGTTAGGGCATAAGTTAGTTCAGTGAAAAATTAGATTAAACTTTTGTAGGGTGAATGCGGATAAAAATGTTAAGGACTTCAATGGATACTACTATGGTTGCAATGGATATGGACACAGAAAGGTTGAATGCAATATTAATATGAATGTCCATTTTTTAAAAAAAATAGGTAAAATAAGAAAGGATGGTCTAGTGTGCTATAAATGTAACATGATATGACATATTGCAAGGTTCTCCAAGGATGGTTTGGTTTTCTATAAATGTAACATGATAGGACACATTGCAAAGTTCTGTACAAATATAGAGAAACAAGATGATTGTGCAATGATTGCAGAAGATCTAAAATAAAGGAATGTGATATATTTGATGTGGAACATAAAAAGGTTCTTATAATTGTGGTATGAAATCCATTCTAGATTTTGTTTCCTCCTTTGTCGAATGAATCAAACTTGATGAACTATAACTGATTGAATGTTTGAAGATGATCAAGTTGAGGATCACTGAGCTGCAAAAAGTAAATGCAAGACATTAAATCACTTAATGTATTGTATTTTCATTGATGTCAAATTGATATAATCTGATTGGTCATATACATAATGTCATAGAATTAAAGAAACTAAAGAGATAAAGTTTATGTTATCGGTAAACATATAAACCCAGTGTACACCGAATGACTATAAACACCGATGGATAGTGCACACTAATGGATAGAGAATCCCAAGTAGTTACAATGTATACTAAGAATTGCAACACCAAGCATAACTGAAGGTAATGCCCAAGGATAACTGGATTCAATAAGCAAGAAAATCTAAGAGTGGATCACTGATCAGAACTGGAGTTAGGAAACAACAAAACACATAGCTGGTAGGAGCTAAATATAGAGTTAACTGATTAATTAATTTTTTTTCATCGACCAGTTGAACTAAAGATTTTAAAGCTATTTTTACTCACAGTTGTCAAGGAGAAATCTGCGAAATAAAACTAAAGTTATTCTTTAAATATTAAACAAAATAAATTGTGAGATTTGTGGAACAAGAAAGTTGTCTATGTCAAGAACAACAAAGATAAGGCATGTAAAAAATGAAATCATGTCTATATAAAGAGACAAGTAATTCATTATCAAAGGAGGAATGCTAAATATAATTCTGGTGAAGATAGAATTTTTCATGTAGATTTGATCATACAGGCTGACGAACAGAACCAAGAATTTTGTAGACACTGAGCAATAAAGAAGCAACAATATTCATCAAGTAGAATGAACAAGGACGGGCGAAAAGGAAAAGAAGAGAAAATTGATCAGAAAGGTATTATGGAATTATAATAGATCTAAAAATATGCAAAGTAAAGTTGTATTCATGAAAAGATCATTTATTGTTTCAGTTTAACCATTGAATTAGAAAATTTTTTAACCGAGTGGGATTTAATAGTCCTTAATGTATTGAGACACTCAAGAGTATCAAAAGGTTTTTCTTGTTGACAACATAGTGAATGACCAAGGTAAAAATACTAACCAATGGTTTTAAATCCTTTAACAATGTCTCACTTAATAGTGTGTTTGTAACATTTAACAAGGTTGGCTCTTCACCAAGCTCACTTCAGAAGAATGAAAATTTTGGGTTACCAGTCTCAAGTGGTTTTTCCCTTAACAGGGTTTCCACATTAAAAATCCATGTGTGAAATGTGTATATGGTTCATTGCTTTGATGTTTTTCTTTACACACTACGAAAAAAATATTGGTTAGTAAACACTAAGTTTCTTTACTAATATTTGGTAAAGGCTAGAAAAAGATAAACTTCTCTTTGGTAAAGCTTAAGAAAAGGATAAATAGTATATTCACCGAGCAATATATATTTGATAAGATTACTTTAAGGAATACATCTTGTAGGACTAAAGATAGATAGAGGTTTTATATATGTGATATAAGTTTTGTTTGGATTATTGGATTGATGTTTGAGGCCACTAATTCACCTCCCCCCCCTCAGTTATTCTAACAATTGGTATTAGAGATTGTGTGCTTGGAAGAGAGTTTTAAGACTCAAGCTAAAGATCACAAGATCAGAAAAAGGGATGTGCCTAAGTTGAACAAAGACAACTTTGCATCATGGAAAAGAAGGATAATACTCCACTTATTGTTGGAAATACAATAACAAGAAAGAAAGATACTGAGAGGGGGGGTGAATCAGATCTTCAGATTTAAACACTTAAAAAAAATTGATCCACATTCATACATATATGAATCTAATGTAATCTCAGATAGCATCCACACAATGAAATAAATAATACATAACACAAGAACTTGGTAACCCAGAAACCCAAATAGGTAAAACTGGGGTGGGGATGACACCCACAAAATTATCCACTACTGTAGTAATAAAGTGTGCCTATTAAGGCTACAAATGTTGATTACAAGATGCAATCTACCTTGTTAAAGGTCTACCCAGTTAAGAGCTAAAGATCATTACAATCTACCCTATTAAAGGATTTCAACTTACAATAAAGTAAGCACTATATTAGGAGATAAAGAAACGTCTACTAGAACCACTCTGTTAAGAGATTTTCACCTGATACAATGATTAGAATGTCTCAAGTATTGATCCTTCATTATGCACTCTGATGCTGATGACAGGTCTCCTCTTTCCAGTACCTTTTATGATCTCATAATTTGATATAACTTTACTCTGCTATTCACTATGTTGTCTCTTTGCTTGATCTTTGCTTCTTAACAAAATAACCCTATGTGCATTTCACTTCAAAATGTAGTCACCACTTCTCTCCACACATCCAAAATAGGGTTTAGAATCAATCTAATATATCTGTTCAAGTCTGATCGCAAGATCTAGATCAATGATCAAGATCTAATACCCATACCTTGATGGTATTAAAATTAATGTTTACAATAGATCATGCATAGGATAAAACAATTAAATGCATAACTAACTCTGAAGAAGAATATTAAATGCATACATAAGCTGCCCCAAAAAGCTTATACAAGCCAGCTAGATCACTTATCCTCGAAGTTTGAATCATTCCAGACATGTATACAAAAAAATTTCTGCTTGGCACTTGACTTCTCTGTCACTCAGCACTTAACATCTTTGTATCCTAATTAGCTTGGCAATGTAACTAGGCAAACAAAAAAACTGCTCAACAATGTTGCTCGGCCTTGCATAGTTTTAGCTCGGCCACAGTGATAGCCAACTAAAATTGCCTAAGTGAATGACTAAGTGTTGGTTACTAATCATCAATAGAACTTAGAGATTAACAATCTTCCCCTTTGATATTAGTGGCAAAAACACACTTATCATTACTTCTGTTCATTTCATCAAAATGTTTCCTAAGTATACTAAGTACTCCCCTAGGAATATACTCATACAAAAAGTTTACATGCCTTCAAAAAATATATACAAGTGTACCTATTCTGTACTGATGTATCATACTGTATCCTTTCCAACTTCCTTACCAATTTCCCCCTTGTTTTTGTCACTGATTTTTGGTGGGTTTAAGTTGTACTTATCCAAAAATGGTTTATGAAGCTGCAGGGTGGATTCAAATGTAGTATCCTAGCTTTCCTTAGCAATCTTCATAACTTCTAATTTTATTTCTAGCTCAGCAGCTAGACTCACTAAAATTTTTGCAGTTGATAGATTTGCATTGCTCTGTGATAACTCCTTTTCAATTGAAAGTTCCTTCTATAGTACCTCCAAGTGAGGCAATAGGCTTGTCTGAATAGTTATCAATTTGACCCTAATTCAACCATCTTCAGCCATAAGCTCGGCTATTCTTCATTGTGCATTGATCAACTTAGTAAGATGGAAAGAACTAGAAGTAGTATCTTTACCCAAAGTAGTGTCAGTTGATCTCAAATCTAACTATAGCTTCTCAACAAGCTGTAGATTATCCTTTGTGAAAAATTCAATATCACATAATTTCCTGTACAAAGAATAAACATTGGCTATAACTTTCTCTAAAGTTTCTACAAGAATAGAAAGTTCAACCTATTTTGTTGCAGTCTCTTCTAAGATTTTCTCCAGAACTTTTCTCTCAAATCTTCTCCTGGACCATTGTAGAAGTTTTTCATTACTGTCTATGTCATCATTAGTTACCTTTTGTACAATGTTAACTAATTGATCAATAATTGGAGCTTGAGGCATTTCATCCTCTAAGTCAAAATCCTTTGCAAATATGTCTTTGATGTCATGCAACACCTGCTTTTGCTTTTGTTCTATCTTCATCTCTTCCTGTCTCTTCTTCCTCTTAAGTAATTCCTAAAGAGTCCCTATTTGTTCAAAAGATAATTCATTGGGATCCCATTGTGGAATCACAATGATGTCATCTAATGTTACATCTAGAGTTTGAGACTTCTTCTTTAGAACTTTCTTTTTCTTCAACTTTTGTGAACTTATGCTCGGCAGCATAATACATTTTCCTTTGACAGTGTCAATGTCCATTGCCTCTTTTAATTCTGTCAATATTGTCTATGGATTGGGCATACCACAAGTTTTAGGACCTGTAGGAGTGGATGATGCAAAGTGTGGTACATCAACCAACACTTGCATTGCCTCTTCTTCTTTAGGCTTATCAATAGTATCCTTTATCACTACTCCACTATCTAAAACTATTTTCACAACCTCTAAAATAGGTGGATTCTATGAAGTTACCTCTTGTGCATTTGTTTGGTTTTTCTCTTCAGCTTTCTGATCATTGACAACTTCAATTATCTCATCACATTTTGCGGTCTTTTCTTCTTTAGTACTAGTTTCCTTAATAGGTGAATCATTGTATTTATCACTCGGCATATCTTGTTCCTCGAAATTCAAATTGCTTGTATCATCATCTATAAAATCCATAGGACTGTCTGCAGTCAAATCAGTAGAATTTGTTGCATCTAATGCATCTTTGGTCTTGTCTTGTTCTATAGCAATCCGACCTTGATTTATCTGTGGCTCAGGGGTAGTCTTTACTTCAACTTATTTTGTCTTTTGCTTGGATGTCCCCTCACTATATTTCTTATCTTTTGGAACGGCCAGTCCAAAGATTTCCTTCCAAATCCTTGTGATCTACTGTACTACACCTTCAATATCATTTTTTAGAATAGCATAGCCTCTAAGTTTAGGAACAAACCTATTCTTGTAATCCTCAATGAATTTGGCTCTTTGTTTTGAAGTTAACTCAGGTATTACTTGGGCTAGAGTTCCTTCCCTGATCTGTCTTTCTGTGGTAAGTGCAAATTCCCATTTTCTTGACAGAAAATCATATAGTTCATTTGGCACATGGTTTCCTATCTCTCTAGGAGTTAACTTGAAAGTACTCATCATATCCAAGAGTGCTTCCTGAACTTTGTGCCTATCCACATTATTCAATTTCTCATACATAATGAACTTGAAAGTTGCTAGCCCTGTTAAATTTCTCAAAGTGTCACATACCTCATCAATACTAGTTGGTTTCTTAAATTGTGTTATAGGTATGTTGATGGGTTCATTAATTTCTATCTTTTCATCATCACTATCTATCCCCAAGTCTAGTTTCCTTCTGGGTCTCTTTGTTGGCTTACTCAACTCAGCCTTAGGAGTAATCTTAGCTTCCTTTCCATAATTGCTTTATGCAACCTTCCTCTTTCCATACACTTTTTTTTGTACTTTTTCTAGAGAAGTAATAGTAGATGCTCTAGTCCTTGGACGATTAGTTGTAGGAGGTGTAACCTTAGGTTTAGCTTTTCTCAGCTTGGTTACTATGACAATTGGTGGTCTTTTACCCTTAGCTTTCTTAGTGATCTCTTCTGATGCTCTCACTTCCTCCTCTATAGATATATCCTCACCTTGTCTAGTTTTCAAGCCTAAAGGTGCATCCTTAGGTTCTTCATCACTACTTAAACCAACCATTTTCTTCAGATTTTTCACAATCTTCTTTCTTTTCCTCTCCATAGTTCCGTCATTCAAGCTTCTAGAAATTTTAGCTTTGGCTTCATCAAAATTTCCAAATCTCTTTGTTGTGGTATCAATTGCCTCAACTAGGAGTGCAATGATGGCAGTTGATGCTTCATCAATGTTAGTTTCATATGGAAATGGTTCTAAGCATGTTATCTTGGGTGTCACAACCTAGATATAAGTGTTATCTATATCAACTAGAAAACAAATTTCTTCATAGTGCTTCTCCACTAGTGACTTAGGAATCCTAGTTCCTAATCTCATTCTCTTCTTGAATTCTATAAAATAGCTCCTCATAATGCTATTAAAATTACTTCCTAGTCTCTCAATACATTCACTAATCTAAACTGTAATGGGTCTATCCTTTTTCCAAACAATATTTCCCAATGTAGGAAATATATCCTGAATGTAGAAAAATATATAGAGTAGTAAGGAACCAAACTTACATGATGAGCTTTTAGCCTTTCTGATTGATGCTAGGTTCTTGGCTAATTGTTTTTGTTGTAGCTTGGCAAGATCATATGTATGATTCTTCTTAACAATTTTCCATGCCTGGTTAACAGCTGTACACAGAACACTATCCAATTTGCTTGACTGATAGAAGTTATGTGCTATTACTCTTACTCCAAAATCAAGTTCTAGGTATTTAATTATAGAGATAGTCATACCTCTATTGTTCCATATAGCTCCAGTGTTTAGTGTAATTTCTTCTTTACTGTTATCCCTCATTGTTCATTTTCCATTAACTACAGGATATCTAGTCACTCAATGAATCATGCTTTTTGTAATCTTGACTGGTCCATTATCCAACTACATACACATATTATGAACTCAGCTAAGGATAACCTTAATCCATTCATCTTTAAAACCTTGTGGAAAATCCAGGGCATGAGTTAACCCTTTGTCAGCTAGATGTTTGAATTCTCCCTTCATAATTCCTTCGACATATAATTTGTTGTAGGATTTCCTCAATTCACCATCACCTACTTCACCAATCTTAACCATCTAACATGATTGAACATCATGGATCATAAGTACCTTGGGTGGAATGGATGAGAGGGCTCCCATTAAATCACTCAGAATTTCACTTTTAGGAATGGCTCAAAAGTTGAGAGGTTCACATTCATCACTTCGTACTAACTGAATTTGCTCTAGTTCTCCCTCCATACTCTTAGCTGGTGTGAAAGAACTTGTAGCCTTAATCTTGAAATTAGGGTTTGAAAGATGAAGAACAAAGTACCTCGGCAAGTAATGATTCACACTACTCACCTTAGGATTGTCAATGGCATGCTGATGAAATCTTCGATGCTAACTTCATTAAGATCAATTCTGTAAATTTACTTCAATCACTCCGTAAACAGTAAAAATCACAAGGTAAAAATAAAGTGTCAACTGTTCATCCTTTATAGACTTTGAAAGGTCAAGGTAGGTAAGAAATGAATTTTCTTCCCATTGAGTTAGTGCAAGCTAGTTGCCCTCGAAATTCTAACACAACTTGCATCCCACTTGGCTTACTAAACTCAGCACTCACTAAAGAACTCGGCCTTAGTGTCCATGATTGGTGCTCGACACCTATAGTGCAATCGGCTCATCTCGGCATTTGTCTTCAAAAATATGTCCTAGTGCATCTTAACATATGCAAATATGGACTTTGGTACATTTTATTTTAGGAACTGATGTAAGATAATAATTTTAGATGCAGTTCCTTACGTACCTCTTTTTCTTAGTTGGAGATGATGTGATCACCTGATCCATTAGATTGGGTGACCTCGGCTTCACTAGCTTCACTGCTGCATGGTTCAAACTTCTTAACCCATGTCTTGTTCATCTGTGCTCTAATTTTCTCAACTGTAGGAGTAGGTATCCTAGTCTTACAATCTTTCCTTGTATGACCAATTTTTAGACAACTGTGACAAACTAGGCTTCCATTCATCCAACTTTTAGACTTTCCTCTAAAGTGTGTCCTGATTCTATTTTCTAGAACATGTCCATACTCACCACAATAATGACAACTATGCCATGTATTGTAATCCCACTTTTAAGTATTACCTTTTCTTTGTGATTTCTCTAGTACCTTTGATGTCCATTGTTGTTTACCTTTAGATCTACAATCTTGTGCTCTATGACCATATTTGTGATAGTTATAGCAATTACCATTGAGTCTAGGTGTTTTTCTTGCCTTAGTCTTACATTCATGTGATTGATGTCCAAAATTATTATAGTTTAAGCAATAACCATTAAAGTTAGTTTTCGGATTAGACTTACCATTCTTGCTTCGGCAAATGTTTGTTGTATGACCTGGTTTCCCATAGTGGTGGTAAATAGGTTTGTTGTTTCTTGGCTTTTCATACCTTCTTTCACCTATATTAGATGATTCTCTATCTTCAGTGGTTGTATGTTGTTCAGTGTGACCTAATCCAGAAGAACCTTTAGGTCTTCTTGATGCTTCCACTAGTTGTTCAAAGTAGCTCATAGCTACATTGGGGTCATTCACTCTGTTATTAAGTTCTTTCTTAGATCTCAATTCATCTTTCAACTGACTATTCTCAGATCTAATATTTACAATTTCCAAGTCTTTCCTACTGATCTCCTGATTCACAAGTAGTAGTTGATTTGTCATGTCTACTTGATTGACTGTCATTGTTTGTACATCATGTGTTCTTTCATCAAGTCTGGTAGTCATCATTCTTTTGTCTTCTTCTACCATAGCCTTTTCATCTTTGGCTTTCTTTTTCTGTTCAACAACTTCACACATTCTTATTGATTGGGCTTCTTGTTCCTTTTTCAAGTTTCTGACTTCTTCACATAGTGCACAGTTCTTTTCTAGTAGATCTGCTATTGCTGCATCACTCTCAGTAGAATCTCCATTCTGAAATAGATTTGTGGTGTCCTCTTCCTGATAATGAGTGTCATTCATTTGTTTGGCCAAATCTTTCCTTTTTGTCAAGGACTTCTTTAATTCCTATCTTGCTGTCTCAAGCTATTGTAGTGCTAGCTGAATATCAATCATTTGATTCTCAATAAATTTACCCATCTTGTAGATCTCCATCTCAAGATCTGTATTCTCAAGTTGATAATGACCTTTTTAGAGAACTAAGCTTTGATACCAATTGTTGGAAATACAATAATGGGAAATCAAGATACTAAGAGGGGGGGGTGAATCAGATCTTCAAATTTAAAAACTTAAAACAAATTGATCCACATTCATACATATATGAATCTAATGTAATCTTAGATAGCATCCACACAATGAAATAAATAACACATAACACAAGAACTTGGTAACCTAGAAACCCAACTAGGTAAAACTGGGGTGGGGATGACACCCACAAAATTCTCCACTACTGCAGTAATAAAGTGTGCCTATTAAGGCTACAAATGTTGATTATAAGATGCAATCTACCTTGTTAAAGGTCTGCCTGGTTAAGAGCTAAATATCATTACAATCTACCCTGTTAAAGGATTTCAACTTACAATAAAGTAAGCACTCTGTTAGGAGATAAAGAAAGGTCTACTAGAACCAATCGTTAAGATATTTTTACCTGATACAATGATTAGAATGTCTCAAGTATTGATCCTTTGTTATGCACTCTGATGTTGATGATAGATCTCCTCTTTCCAGTACCTTCTATAATCTCATAATCTGATATAAATTTACTCTATTGTTCACTGTGTTATCTCTCTGCTTGATCTTTGCTTCTTAAAAAAATATCCCTCTGTGCATTTCACTTCAAAATGCAGTCACCACTTCTCTCCACACATCCAAAATAGGGTTTAGAAGAAATCTAATATATCTATTCAAGTCTGATCACGAGATCTAGATCAATGATTAAGATCTAATACCCATACCTTGATGGTATTACAATTAATGTTTACAATAGATCATGCATAGGATAAGACAATTAAATGCATAACTAACTCCCTGGAAGAATATTAAATGCATACATAAGTTGGCCCAAAAAGCGTATACAAGTCGGCCAGATCACTTATCCTCAAAGTTTGAATCATTCCAGACATGTATACAAAAACTGTTCTACTCAGCACTTGACTTCTCTCTCGCTCGGCATCTCTGTATCCTACTCAGCTTGGCAATGTAACTCGGCTCAGTAATGTAACTAGGAAAATTGAAAAAATTGCTCGGCAATATTGCTCGGCCTTGCAGAGTTTTAGCTCGGCCACATTGATAGCCAGCTAAAACTGCCTAAGTGAATGACTATGTTTTGGTCACTAATCATCAATAGAACTTAGAGATTAACACCTATCAAGTATTGGATATGATGTCACACAATACTTGGATATTAAATTTTTTTTACCTATTGGACATCCGATAATCGATCAATTCAGAGAGAAACATGAACATAATTCTATGATGATAGAACACACTTCCTCACTCTCTGATGCTGAATTTGAAGATGTCAAATCATGCACCACTACAAATAAAATGTGGGACAAACTCAATCTAGTATGTGGAGGAGATAAAAATGTGTTGAGAGCTAAAGCTAAAAGCCTAAGAAGAAAGTTTGATGACCTCAGAATGAAAGAAGGAGAAAACATTACTTAGTAGATCTGCAGAATCAAAATCAGTTGTTAATTCTATCTGAGGAGTAGGAGGTCTACTTGAAGAATAAATAGTGGTAAGTAAAATTGTAAGAACCGTATTGCATGTTTATTCTATTTGAGTATCTACAATTCAAGATATGAGAGCAGTAGAAAATAAAAATCTTACTATTGATAGTTTGATTGATAGAATTATTTCATTTGAGATGAATAACTTTGACAATAGTTTCTTACCAATTATTGAGTCTGCATTCAAATATTCTCAGAAAATGATTAAATCAAGTCATAAATACACTATGGGAAATGATAGTGAAAGTGATAGCAATGAACAAAAACTTGATGAAATTGAAGCACTAATGGCTAGAAGATTGCAAAGAAGAAAAGGTAGCTACAAAGGTGAATTACCATCGGTATATTTTAAATGCAAAGAAATTGGACAATTTTATGCTAGATGCCCTAACAAGAGAAAATATGACATAAGCAATGACAGATATTATGAAAACAAGTTTGATAAAAGTGATGATCGAGATTACCAAAGCAATCAAAAATCTAACAGAAGAGATAACTGAGACTACAAGGACAAAGGAAAGAAGGCTTGTTAACTATCTGAGAACAAAGCTAAAAATACTAACACCAAGACTTATGAAGATATTGAGGTAGTATTCAAATCTTCTCAGAAAATGATTAAATCAAGTCATAAATACACTATGGGAAATGATAGTGAAAGTAATAGCATTGAACAAAAACTTGATGAAATTGAAGCACTAATGGCTAGAAGATTGCAAAGAAGAAAAGGTAGATACAAAGGTGAATTACCATTCGTCTATTCTAAATGCAAAGAAATTGGACAATTTTCTACTAGATGCCCTAACAAGAGAAAATATGACATAAGCAATGACAGATATTATGAAAACAAGTTTGATAAAAGTGATGACCAAGATTACTGAAGCAATCAAAAATCTTACAGAAGAGATAACCGAGACTACAAGGACAAAGGAAATAAGGCTTGTTACTTGGCTGAGAACAAAGCTAAAAATACTAACACCAAGACTGATGAAGATAAGGATGATTCAGATGAAGAAGAAAGGTATGTTGAAATTGCACTCATATCTAAGACTAGTAAAAATGATATCTGGATTGTTGATAGTGGTTGTACTCACCACATGACTGGAGATAAGGAATATTTTGAAACTTTTGAATATTATAATGGTGGATCAGCAAGAATGGGTAATGACTCACCTTGTCTAGTTGAAGGTAAAGGAACCATCATGTTGAATAATCTGATCAGATGTGAAAATGCATATTGGTTAAAAGGACTAAACTATAATCTATTGAGTGTTTCACAAGTGAATAACACAGGACACTGAGTTGCATTTAAGAACAAAAAGGCAAAGATCTATAATGAATCAAGAAGGTTGATCGACACTGGTGAACAAACAAAAGGTAACCTATTCTATCTTGATTATAATAAGACCACTTGTTTGTTGGCTAGAAATGAAGACATTTGGTTGTGGCATAAAAGGTTATGTCATGTGAGTTTTGAAAACATGGTTGGGATAAGCAAGAAGAGAAAGGTAAGATTCTTACCGAGCATGTCAAAACCCGACCATGTCATGTGTAAGAATTGTCAAAAAGGTAAAATGAAAAAATTCTAGTTTCAAGAGCAAAACCTACACATCTAATGCTATTCTAGAGCTATTCCATACAGACTTATGTGGACCAATGAGAACAAAGAGCCACTATTGTGATAGATACTTCATTCTATTTGTTGATAATTATTCTAGAATGATGATTGTTATGTTCTTAAAAGAGAAATCAGAAGCATTTAAGATGTTTAAATGATATAAAGATATAGTTGAAAAACAAAGTGGAAAGGAACTAAAATGGCTACGGTCAGATAGAGGAGGAGAACTTATTTCTAATGAATTCACTAACTTTTTTAAAGAGCATGGAATTACAAGACAAGTTTCTGCACCAAGAACACCACAGCAAAATGGGATTGCTGAAAGAAGGAATAGCTCAATCGTTGATTGTGAGAGAAAATTGATGATTGAAAAAGGCATTACATAAACATTCTGGAAGAAGTTGTAAGTACTATTGTCTATACATTAAACCTATTTCAATTGAATAAAGACACCAATAAGACACCTTATGAGCTATGGTATGGATACACACCTAATGTAAGTTACTTTAGGATTTTTGGAAGTCAAAATTATATTTTGAAAGATGATAGAAATGGAAAGCTTGAGTCCAAAAGTGATGAAGGAATATTTCTAGGTTATTCTACCAAAATAAAATCTTATAAATGTCTTAACAAATCCTTTAACAAAATCATTGAAAGTGCAAATGTCAAAGTGGATGAATTTGCTAAGAAAAATGATGAGGAAAGGAGAAAAGAGCTAGAATATTACAACAGATTTGTCTACAATGAAGAACTTGACACTCTTCCTGAGCAACAGTGTATCACTACCACACAACAAAACAATGCAACAAAGCATTAGGATGCACACATCAAAAATTAGGAAATTGCTTATAATGATGTACCATATGATGAAGATCAAAATGATGGTCAAGATGATGATAAGAATGATGAAAAAAGATCTAAACTAGTACTTTCCAAGTATGTTAGAAGACACCATCCACAGAACCAGATCATAGGAGACAAAAAGGTTGGAATGAGAAGAAGAAGTAAGTCATGGGACACTAGAAATTTGATTTGTGATTTTGAGCCTAAATCTGTCAATACTGCACTTGAGAATCAAGAATGGGCTAGTGTAATGAATGAAGAAATTGAGTAGATTGAAATGAACATAACACAGAAACTAGTACCTAGACCAAATGAAAAAAATGTCATTGGTACCAAATTGATATTCAGAAACAAGATGAATGAGAATGAAGAAGTCACAAGGAACAAAGAAATATTAGTATGCAAAGGGTATGCACAAGAAGAAGGTATTGGCTATGGAGAAACCTTTACATCCATTGCTAGACTACAAGGAGTAATAATTATACTTGCTTATGCTTCTTACAAAGGATTCAAAGTATACCAAATGGATGTAAAATTTGCATTTCTAAATGAAATAATATAAGAAGAGGTATACATTGAACAACCTAAAGGGTTTGTTGATCCTAACAAGAGAAACATGGTTTGTAGACTACACAAAGCCTTGTATGGATTGAAACAAGCACTAAGAGCATGGTATGAAAGACTTCACTCTTATCCCATAAGTATTAGATTTGTAAGAAAAAGTGATAACAATAATCTATATTTAAAAGAAGATATTGATGATAACATTCTGATTTCTGAGATGCTTGTTTATGATATCATATTTGGAGGTAATTATATGTTATGAAATTCATTTGTTGTTTAAATGAACAAAGAGTTTGAGATGTCAATGTTTGGAGAGATAAAAAAATTTCTCAGTCGACAAATTCTTCAACAGGATACAGACATCTACATCACACAATCTAAATACATCAAGGAAGTTCTAAAGATATTCAAAATGGAGGACTCCAAACAAGTTGGAACACCTGTGGAAACTAGATGCAAATTGACAAAGGAAGACAAGTCAACCAAGGAAAATTAGACCTTATATAGATCTATGATTAGAAAAATCATGTATGTTGTACAAACTAGACCAGATATAGCACATGCAGTTGGAATAGCTACAATATTCTTTGCTAATCCCAAGGAATCACACATGACTTTTGTCAAAATAATTATGAGATATCTAAAGAATACCGAAGACTATGGTATGTGGTATAATAGAGTAGGAAAATTTGAGCTTCAAGTCTATATAGATGTTGATTGGGATGGAAACATAGATGATAGAAAGAGAACAACAACATGAGCATTCTTTATGGGTGACAGACTTGTCACATGGATAACTAAAAAGAAAGGATACATTTCTCAATCCAGTGCAAATGTAGAATATGTGGTTGTTTTTGCAAATTTCTATAACATTTCATGGATCAAGAAATTACTAAAAGGTATGAATATGGAAATCCTTGATCCAGTGATTATCTATTGTGATAATAAAAGTGCTATCAAATTTTCAAAGATCCCTGTGATGCATGCTAAAACAAAGCACATTTCTATTAAGTATCATTACTTAAGGGAACAAGTATAAGAGAAATAAGTTATGCTAGAATATGTATAATCCAAAGAACAATTAGTAGACATATTCACAAAGCCATTTCCAAAAGATATATTTGAGTACTTGGGGAAGAGACTAGGGGTCTGACCCTTGTCTACTAGTCACTAAACTAACTAGGAGGCTGCATTAGCCTACACATCATCATTAGAACAATCATGTTGATGCAAGAAAAAATATGGACTACACTGACATATTAGTATAAGAAGGTACTTATCAGAACCCAAAACCAATGAAATTGTTGGATACTACAGAGCTATATTTCTGATGGACAAGAGAGATTTATTTTGTTTGGCATTGTTGTCAAAGGGAGAGATGTACTTAATAAATATAGAGAGATAATAAATATGGAGAGATGTAATCAATGAATATATCCATATGAAATCTCTATCTTGATCATCTAAAGGGAGAGAAAAGAAATATCCATCAGGGAGAGGAACAGTCAAAGGGAGAGAAAGATTCAAAGGGAGAGATGGAATAAAAAATTTCTACATCCATTAAGTGAAGGGAATGAAGAATAAAGAAAAGTACTTTGCAAGAATCAAATATAAGATAGAAGAGCTTACCGAGAGTCAGATATTTGTATTGGTTATAGAACAATAAGTTTGGTATGATATTTCATGCTTTACATTACATATTTCATATTTTTTTGATAAGTATGTTGACATCAATGCCAAAGGGAGAGATTGATGAAATATAACTGATTGAAGTTTTGAAGATGATTAAGTTGATGACCACTGAGCTGTAGAAAGTAAATATAAGACATTGAATTACTTAATGTATTGTGTTGTCATTGATGTCAACTTGATATAATCTTATTTTTCATATACATAATGTCATAGACTTCAAGAAACCAAATAGATAAAGTTTATGTTATCGGTAAACATATAAAGCCAGTGTAGACCGAGTGAAAGTAAAAATGGAGGAACAGTGCTCACTGACAAATATACAACCCTTAGTAGTCACAGTGTATACTAAGCACCACAACACTGAGCATAAATGAAGGTAATTTCAAAGGAAAACTAGAGTTAATGACCGAGCAAATCTAAGTATTGATCACCGATCAGAACTAGAGTTAGGAAATGAAAAAACACTTAACCGACAGGAGCTAAATATGGAGCTAACTAATTTTTTACTTTTTTTTCATCGACCAGTTGAAATGAATATTTAAAGCTAGTTTTATTCACAGTTTTCAAGGAGAAATCTACGGAATAAAACTAAAGCTATGATTTAAAGATTAAAGAAAATAGATGGTGAAATTTGCGAATCAAGAAAGTTGTCTATGTCAAGAAAAAGAGAGACAATTAATTAATTATCAAAGGAGGAATGCTGAATATAATCAGATAGAAATCTTCATGTAGATTTGATCATACAAGCTAAGGAACAAACCCAAGAATTCTGCAGACATCGAGCAACAGAGAAGCAACAACATTCACCGAGCAGAAAGAACAAGTAGGGGAGAAAAGGAACAAAAGAGAAAATTGATCAAAAAGGTATTATGGACTTACAATATATTTGAAAATATGCAAAGTAATTTTTTATTCATGAACAAATCATTTATTATTCTAGTTTAACCATTGATTTAAAAAATCTCTTAACCGTGTGGGATTTAATAGTCCTTAATGTATTGAGATAATCATGAGTATCAAAAGGTTTTTCTTGTTGACAACATAGTGAATTCCCAAGGTCAAAAGACTAACCAATGGTTTTAAATCCTTTAACAAGGTCGCACTAAACAGTGTGTTTGTAACCTTTAAGAGGGTTGGCTCTTCACCGAGCTCACTTTAGAAGAGTGAATATTTTGGGTTATCGGTCTCAAGCGGTTTTTCCCTTAATAGGGTTTTCGCGTTAAAATTCCATGTGTCAAATGTGTATACGATTCATTCCTTTGATGTTCTTTGTAACGCCCCGCCAGGGAACCCAAGAGAGATTAACCTAAACATGTCACTATGTGTGCTGAATAATTTTTTTTTTTTAAAATTTAACATAAAGAAACATACAATCATGCGGAAGCAATTACCATTTATACACATGTCTTACACTCACATAGATTACATGACTCAAGGGTTCCATGACGTTGAATTACTTAAAGAAAAACACAACTAACATAATAACAAAAGATTCCATCTGATTATTCATAGAAAATACAACTTACATAACCATAATTACAATCCTCATGGATAACCATGAAACCACCATAAACTCACATACACTGCACATGTCACAGGGTATGTGGTAATCACTCTAATCTACTTACTATTACAATTTCCAGATTAGGTATCACATGCGATACTATAATACAAGATTACAATAATCAAATTACATAATAAATGAAGTAGGAACATAAAGAGCTCATCCGCAATGAATCATCAAGCACCTAGTACAAGGACGTTGAATCTCAATGGATAAAGAATCACTATCACCTGTCCGTGTGGAACCACAAAGGTCCACCCCACCGTGCTGAGGAGATAACAACAGATCCCAATCGGATATCCAAAACCAACAAGGTATAACCACTAAGCAAGGGATCCTGATAGCTCTCTAATTCAGTGTACTAATCATCATAAAAGGTAAGACTCACTAATCCAGAGGCAAGTGACAACGTAGGAAATCTAGCATGTGTAAAGGAAGGTGTCATCATGTAGGTCTACCCTCAAGTTCAGCCCAGATAATCACAATGGATTTTGGCACCCAAGTGACCATACATGGAGCTAATGTCCTCTCATACTGACAAGGCCCACTAACTATGTCAGATACCTCGCAGGGTAACTAACATCTTCTCCAAACCATCTTAGCCTATACTAGCACTCAAG
>MU223398.1:309534-341182 GCA_018584345.1 Thuja plicata
GTCTTTTACAAATAACCCTGTTAGGGGTGGTGGACTCACTGTCCAAAAGCTCACTGCTTGATGGTGAAGGCTACAACCTTCTGAATAATAGATATGCACTATATCTGATGATGAACTATAGATTAGAACTACTATCTTGATCATTTCTAGTGTATTACAATCTTTCAATTCTTCACATAGACCCTTGATGAATGAACCAACTTTGATAATCTTCTCTGTACATCTTTCTTCACTTTTCGTATCATTCACACTTAGCGTATCACAATTGAACTAGTATAAGTATCTTCTCCAAATTAGGTCATGTTGGCTCTTAGAAACACTTCATCAATATCTTAGTCAGCTTAACTAAGCATGCAATCAATATTAAGTCTGCGCAAGTCAATGTTGAACTGACGCGACGCTTCACTGAGTCGACCTCACCAAATTAACCATAACTTTGCAATCATCTTGAAACATGTTTGGTGCCTTTGGATTTATATCATCAACTCATAATTAATCATGCATATACACATGCATATCCTAAAGATAGGTGCAACTCATGAAACACATTATATACATCGACCCTAAACCGTTATACTTCCAGAACTATAACTGCTAATAACAGAATAGCATAACTTCAGTGAAACATCATATCTGGGTCTGTGTGTATGAACATAACATAATAAACATGTCAACAACATGTATCTATCCACACAAGTCTTCATGTCATCATTCAGATAAGTTCATACAGAATTACTACTGTGTATTATATGTTGTCATCAATGACAAACATACAAACAATCAACTCTCAAAATCAAATCTCCAACATCTTTTTTTCTAGCCTTTCAATGTACTAATAATACAGTGGAGTATGAGGCTTTATCTTTAGGGCTAGAAATTTCCATTAAACATGGAATACAATGTTTAAAATTTTATGGTGATTCTGAATTAGTGGTAGCCCAAATAAGATCCAAATATGCAATGAAAAATGATAGATTAAAGATGTATAAATATGTTATTTGGGATCGGATTTAAATGTTTGATGCCTTTGATATAAGTTTGATAGAAAGGAATAAAAATATAATGGTAGATTTCTTAGAAAATATTGCTATGAAAATTGATGATTAGACCTTACATGGGGTATCAATACTTGAAGTTAAGACAAGACCAGTTGTTCCAGATAATATATACAACTAGCAAGTTTTTTAGGATGACCAAGATATTTTGAAATTCATTACGTGTCTGGACCATTATGAGAATCAATGCATAGATTGCAATACCTTACTTCTGAATAATAATAGTAAATACTATGTCTTAGGAAATGAGGTTGCCCAATTGAGTTCCAATCAGATTCCTAAGCGACTAGTTGAACTTGAAGCATTGTTCAGTAGTCAGAATGATCACTCAACAAAGATAAGCAGTGCTAAGATTGAGGACTTGGAGGAAATTAACTTAGGATTAGAAACCAGTCCTCAAGTTGTTTATATTGGAAAAGGTTTAGATTCCCATATAAGGACAAATTCGATTAAACTATTGAGAAAATATAAGCATTTTTTTGCTCGGTCATGTGAGGATTTAAAAGCATATAGGGAAGACCTTTTCCAACATGAAATCCTACTAAAATTAGAAGTGAAACCATTTAGGAAAAAATGGAGGCCTAGTAATCCTTTGCTAGCTCCTAAGATGCAGCAAGAGTTGATGAAATTAAAGGATGATGGGATTATCCAGCCTATCAGACACTCAACATGGGTTTCAAATTTGGTACCAGAAAGAAAAAAGAATGGTGACATTAGATTATTTGTTGATTTTAGAAATTTGAATATTGCCTCACTAAAAGACAACTATTCTTTACCCAACATGGAGGCAATGTCACATAAAGTGACTAGTTGTGAGCTACTATCAATGATGGATGGTTTCTCAGGTTACAACCAAGTTTTTGTAAAGGAATTAGAGCAGTACAAGACTATATTTACCACTCCTTGGGGAACTTATGTCTATATCAGAATGCCATTTGGATTGATAAATACAGGAGCAACTTTTCAGAGGGCCATGGATGTTGTTTTTAAGGAATTTATTGACTTGTTCATGGTCATTTATCAAGATGATCTAATTGCATACTCTAAGAAAGCTAAGGATAATTGTGAACACCTGGGTAAATTTTCAACAAAGCTCTAGAATATGGTGTTTCATTAAATCCTAAGAAATGTCACTTTGCAGTATAGGAGGGAAAGTTGCTGGGACACATAGTGTCTAAAGATGGAGTAAGAATATACCCTGAAAGAATAGAAGCAATCCAAAAGGTCATTGCTCCAAAAAAATTAAAGGGAGTTCAATCTTTCTTAGGAAAGATTAATTTTGTCAGAAGATTTATAGAAAACTGTGCAGAAATTGTCAAACCTATCATAAAGTTGCTGAAAAAAGATGCAAAATTTAACTGCAATGAAGAAGCTCAAATAGAATTTGAGAGGATAAAAAAGGTAGTGCAAGAGGCTCCTATTCTAAAATCACCTGATTATAGTAAGTCCCTTTCTCTATTTTCATTTGCATCTTATCACACAATTGTTGTTGATTTACAACAAAAAGATGAATAAAAATTTGAGCATCCAATATCTTTTTATAGTAAATCTCTCTAGGCTACAAAGATAAATTATGAGATGATGGAGAAGCAAGCATATGCTTTAGTAAAAAAAATAAAATCTTTTAGATGGATCAATGCATAAATGAATCAATCTTAAAATGTTACAGATTCGAAGAATGTTGTTTTCGGGGGTCTGCACTAAGTTTCTAGAAACTATGCAACCAAATCTAGAATAGAAACGTAGAGATAGACAAAACCTAGAAATATTTTTTTGGTCTAGCATAGTTTCAATTTTGACCCTCAAGTTAATGTCACCTTTGACCCAGAATATCTAATTCCAACTTAGGGAAAAATCAACCTCTGATTCTGACCTAAAATCTCTAACAAAAAATCTATTTCTGGATCCTGATAGTTTGCCGAAAAGGGTATCTGAATCTACACTCCAACTCGCTATTCCAAACCTATCCCTAAAAGAAAAATGGTTTTTTTTTTGGGGGGAGGGTTTTTCCTTTCTCAAACCCTAGTTTTGGAATTAACCTCAAAGTATAATTAAAATTGCATAAGTAAAACAAAGTAAATGAACAAATTCACCTTGCTTGTTTGGAAACCCTTGTAGAGGATTCAAATCCGTGGATCCACAAGTATGTATGAACCAAATGGATGTAGGATGTAGAATGTAGAATGTAGGATGTCTCAAATAAATTTCTTGTAGATCTTTAACACCAATCTTGAATGGATCTTTGGATAGGAAGAGGCTTGGAGGAATGTGGATGGAGAAATCTTCAACAAGAGGGCTCCATAGTGTAGACATCTAAAATCATCCTTATATTAATTTAATTAATATTTCTATAACATTATAGTTAATTTTAATTAATTATATTTGTTATATTCTTCTATCTATTTAATTAAATTTATTTAATTAAATATGATTCACTTTCCTTAGTATTTGAATTTAATTTAAATACTACCTCCTTTGATGTGTTAAATTTTATTTAATACATTGCCCTTCATTAACCCCCTTTAAATAAATTTTTAATTTATTTATTCCTTCACATGACTTAAATTTTACTAAACTATAATTAATCTAAATTTTAAATTTGGATTAAGTTAATTTGAACCTAGATCCTACCCTACTTCACATGACTCTCACCAAATAAACCTATTCACTAATTAACTAAGGTTAATTAGACTAATTTCTTGATTCCTACAACAATTAGTCCTAATTATTTGTTCATACATGTGTGAGCAAATTTTCAAAAATACACTTTTCCAAATAATCCTTATTTGGTGCCAACAAGGTTTCTTACACCGATGATGACACCTTCTTACACTTTCTAAAAGTGTTTTATTGGACTAAAACTCTTACACTCTCTTACACTCTCTTACAAGATCCTTCACATGTGTACTTTAAGTACACTTTGACCCATCACATCCAAAGTTGCTCACACATGTGTGAGTAAAGTGGGCCTCTTGCATGGCTTATGTGTCCCTCATGTGGCACCTATGTGGATGCCACATGAGCTCCACCTCATCCAAGCCCTCTCTCTCCTCCAAAATTCTATAAATAGAGGCCTTTGTCAAGAGCAAATCATCTATTTTTTAATGCATTGTTATCATGCTAGTATAGCTCTAGAATTTCTTAGTGCATTTCATGTTTTATGTTCATTAGTTCGTATTTTGAATTTAGAAATCACATGTTAGGATAATGGAAATTGAATTTAGTTATATTATCTCATGCATATCATCTTAGTTTAGTTTTTGAATCTTCATCATAATGTAATCTTGCATTTGCAATCATGGTGAAGGCTTGAGGAAAGTTTTCAATACTTGTTCCTTGAGTTCTTCACTGATTTCAATCACTTAGTTTGCATTCATAGATCAAGTGGGATTAATATATTGTGTTGAGAGAGAACAACTACAAACTTCTCTAAGAGAAAATCAACAAGGCTTGGGTGCACTTGTTTGGCTCATCGAAAGTTGTGGTGAAAGGTTCTTGTTTTAGATTTTCTTATGTACATGCTAACTTCTTGAATCTTTGTTTCCAATGACTAACTCTAACATTTGCATGTTTTAGTGTTGTCTTTGCAGGTATACTTTTTATTATATATATTTTGGCACGCCCGGTGGAACCCATGTCCCTTATTTTCCTATGTATTTTGCAGATTTTCTGGGGTTCTAGAAATTCTTGCGGTTCTAGAAATTCTTACGTAGACCTGTCTCTACTCTGGAGTCGCCGTCTCCACAGATCATCGTCTATGTTACTCGGTCATCTACAAAACTTGGTCATCTATGCCTATAACTCACAATCTCTACCTGTGCAGAAAGATACTTATAACACTATGGTTTTAAACTGCTTTTTACCAAGTTTTTAGCATTTTAACTCTCAAATTTTTGATAGAAACACAATTTTTAGAGTTAAATGCTATCTTCTTTGGTAAAGATATTATTTTTAAGTCTGGTTAAGTCTTCTTTTTAATAGAATCCGACTCTATGTATTTGGTCATCTGTGTAGGTATTTCACCATTTCTGCAGATCACCGTCTGTGATACTTCACTGTCTACACGTTTTTCTGAGTTTTGTGATTTTTTGCAACATTTAATATCTGAGATTTCAAACTACTAACAAATTTCATGTAGGTTCCCTGATGATTTTTAATAGATTATTAAAATGAAATTGTATGATTAAACACTTGTCTTGGAATGTATGTTGTTTTAAAACAAAAACTCACTCAATCTTGAATGTTAAAGGAATGAACTTTACCAATATTGATTGACATAAGGAAAATGAACACACCTTTTACAAATATTTCTTTTTTCTATGTGGAAAATAAATTGAACATGAATGATTAACCATACTATTATGTCTTTTCATAAAAAATAAAAACACATAGTTTCTTTTAATAGGTTCAATTTGGAATGAACACTTCTTGGTGTGTTTGAAGAAGTGTTTTTCAACACTTCTTTCGAGCTATATGTCATTAGATTAAAACCTTTAACATAAGTGATGCTATGATTAAGTTATAGCCATATCCTCTCCACTCACCTTCATGGATCTTGGGTGAAGAGAAAGTTTAGCTTAATTAAGGTTCTAGAGAGGCTTGTCTAGAGGGTGCGCTTCCCCTTTAGAGAATGACCTCAAACCGGTAATCCTTTCGGCCAGTATAGAAATAAAGTGTGACCCAAAGGTCCTCTTTATCCCTTCAAGCTTGGGTAGGTCATGTTCAATGGTAGTCCATACTGATTGAATATCCTCAACATATTGGCATGGTTGAACTAGAGACTTAATTGTCGTACACTGTACAAACCGATTGCAGGGACGCCATGAAACCTTGCTAGCAACTATAAATTAGTAGCCTACCCGATTCACCCCCAAATGGTAAATTATTATAGTGAAAGGGGAGGGAAGATTCTCCCCCCAAGATTCCCATCATACGTTTCCCAGGGTATTGTGTTGCGAAAGAGATTTTCATAGCACGGCAACAATACCTAGCAAAAGGCAAAAACATGGGCGCCCTTCTGGGGGTGACACTGTTGTGTGAACTTAAGGACTACCAAGAAATGGGCCTATAATATTTCATGTGAAGCCAAATTCCTAAGGTATCTACTATTTGAATTGTCTTCATTGTGCTAGACCCAGTAAAAACATAAGTGGCTTAAAAGAGTCACTTGAACATACACAAACAAGATCCTACAATTTGAAATCAAGGTATCCCAATGTCACATTTGCTAGTATCCCTCAAGGTTGCTTTGTCCCTTGTTGGATTTTTTTGAGATGTGTGTTTGTTATTTTATGGTTTGAATGTGCTAAAATCAATTTTTTCCATCAAACAAATTTTCCCAAAATCAGACTAAAGGTCAAAAATCTGGCCAGAATTTCAACACACTGCCTTAGCCATAGTCAGTCATCTCTGCTCTAGATCTGTCATCTTCACAGATTACCATCTATGCAAATCATCATTTGGGAAGATTTCTAGCTACATCTGAGACTGTTGTCTCCTCTTTAAAATAGTGAGCTTCCAAATTTGCTGAGATATTCAAAATTTGACCTTCTGCAGTACCCTGAAATCATCTATCCTAGATCATTCATTCATTCAGCCAAAATCAGATTTTTCATGACGTGACCAATTTAAAGACACATAAGAAATTTAAGCTTCCAACACCTCTAGTCATTAGAGAATAGAAATAAACCACTTGCAAATCCAAAGAGTACCAACACATTACCAAATCAGTTCATCAGGAAATAAATTATTGTGACAAAGTTAACAAAATCATTTACAAAAACAAAGTCTGCAATTTCATGGCCAAATTTTCAATCAATCATGCCTTTGTCACCCTTGATAAATATGATTAAACAACCATCTTGCTTCTAGGATCAATTTCTCAATTCTTCTATCATCATTCCTTTTCTTGGAGCATTAGATCATTGAAATCAAAGCAATCCTTTTAGGTTGAAAGACCTTGATCAAAGTGTTACAGACCTTCATCCTCAAACAAATGCAAACATTGCTTGTAGACCATTAGTCCGTCTCAAGTAATTTAAATCCCTTAGTAATGTCTCATTATGCTTGAGATCACAAGTCCATCTCCAAGTAGAACAAGTCTTTCTTTAAATCCTTTTGTGTTTGTATAATCACAAGGTTTTTTCATGCTTAGGTTTTGTTCCAAAAACCTTTAAATCAATCAATCAATCCAATCCAATCAATCAATCAATCTTTAATCAAACATCAATCAAATCCAATCAAATCCAAGATCAAGATCTTTGCTCCGTTTCATTTCTTACATCTCCTTGTCTTCCATTCATCTAAAAAGTTCACCATTGTATGGTTGTTACTCAATCCCAAGACAGAAACATGAGGCATGGAACACTCAACACCACTACCTATGAAGTGAACCCTTTTGGCACTCAATATTTTCAAGGTCCTAAAGTACAAGCTGAGGAAATTCATGAGGAAACTGAGTTAGTAGAAAAAGAGGAATGACCTACCCAGCTGAATGACTTCCTTAGTAATCCTTACAATGTGGAAATGGTTGAGAAAGCCATTATGCAAAACAATGGTGAAATATTCTTGAATATTATTCAAAATGGTGTCACAGTACCCGCTAATTTTGATGATACACTCCTTACCCAGAACATCACCAAAGTTGTCACTACTACTTCTGTAGCCATGGCTTCTAATTCAAATGATACATCACTACGTGATACCAGTAAAGGGGTTGTTAGTGAACCTCCCACATCAATACCTATCTCCGCACCTGTATTAACAACTACATCAATACCTCAATTAACGCCGGAACAAATTCAACAAATCCTAAGCGCTTTGCCAAACAATACTACTCATAATAGCACTCAAACAATGACAACTCAAGGAGAAAGTGCTAATGTCAACAACTTAGAGTAGGTTTATATGCCCTTATATACATCATTCCTATTTAAAACAACAGGGATGAAGACATCTGCAACTGATACATCTCGAGTCTATTAGTATATACCTCCTCCTACCATTGGTATGACCTCCATGGGCTTTTCAGCTGCACAATTTGGAGGAGGTGGAGGTTATGTACCATCGTTTATCACACATAATACTCTAGACTTCACCCAATAATTCAATGAGCTCAAAAACATTGTACAAGGCTTATAGAATGGGGGAAAGAAGGAGTTTTCTTTTGAAGATATTTGCCCCTATCCATTTGACAAGTATATCACAATGCAACCATTCCAACCAAACTTTGAGATGCCCAAATTTGAGAAATATAAAGGTGAAACATGTCCTCTACAACATCTCAAAGAGTTTTACATTGCATGTCAAGAGGTCGCCTATAATGAAAATTGCTTAAAAAGACTCTTCACTAGGAGTCTTGGAGGCACAACCTTAGAATGGTTCATGGTCCTTCCTTATGGGTCAATCTCTACTTTCTCTGATCTTGTAGAGAAGTTTGTTGGACAATACTCTTATAACATTGAGCATCAAGTAACACTCAGCAATTTGTGCAATACTAAACAAAAGAATGGAGAAACCTTTGCTAATTTCTTGCAACGATGGAGACATTGCAAATTGCATGCCATGGAAAATACCTGATAGTCACTTAATTGACATCTTCACAAAGAATTTAATCTCTAAGATTTCTTTCCAAATGAAAATGGCTTCACCTAACACCTTTTAATCCCTTGTCAATAAGGGAAAAGACATTGAAGATGGCCTTTTGCAAAGAGGTAGCATCAAACATTATACTCCCTCCAACAATGATAAACTAAAATTTTGGAGTAAAAATAAAGGAGTTGTCAATGATGGAGTGACTGATGCCAAGCATGTTCAAAATGTTCAAGCATCCAACAATAACAATCGAAATAATCGCGATAACAATCAAAATCATAACAATAATCAAAATCAAAACAATCAGAACAACAATCAAAAACCATGCAATCAATAATTTTTATTTCCTCACAACAATTACAATAACAACAACAATAATAATGACAATCGACAATGGTGACAATTCACAGCTTTGGCAGAACCTCTAGATGTCATCTTCAAACAACTAGTAGATCAAGGAATGATAGTCTACCCAAATACTTGACCTTTTGATGAGAATTACCCTAAACCTATTTGGTATAGGGATAATGAGTATTGTGATTATCATTGCATCAAAGGGCATGATACCAAGATATGCATGAAACTTAGGCATTTTGTGCAAGATCTCATTGAGGATGGGAAAATTGAAGTTGAAGGTCAGAATGCATCCTCATCTAATGCGAAACTCAAAGTCTACAATCAGCCTTTCCCACCTCACAATCAAAACAATGCATCAAACGCGATGCCATATGACTATTCTACCAATACTATTATAGGCCATGATCAAACATGTGGGAGTTTAAGTGAAAATGATATCTTTGGGTTTGACTCTCTTTGTGGCCGCATTGAAGAATCTGACATGCATATTAATACTATAATCCTCAAAGCTGTTGATTGTAATGCCACTACATGTAGACCCAAAGTCACTGTCCAAGTTGTTGATAAACCTTCTACATCTACAAATCCACTAGCTACACCATCTACTACTTCTCAACCTGCTTCACACTTTGACTTATTGACCCAGTTACAAAAGATGCCTACACAGATATCCATTCTAGAGCTCTTGACAACTTCTCCAATTCACATAGAAATCCTTGATAAAGCTCTAAATGAATCCCATGTCCCTGAAAACATCAACGCTACATAATTTAAAGCTATGATAGGGAACCTAGCCATGCAAGAACATCTATTCTTCACTGATAAGGACTTCGGTGGTCCTGACCCTCATCATAATAAGTCCCTCCATATAGAAGGAAAAATCCAATCCACAAGAATAAAATGAATCCTTATAGATGGTGGATCTAGCTTGAATTTGTGCACATTGAAAATGATTCATAATATCGGTCTTTCTGAGGACCTCATTGATGCAAACAAATGAATCACAATAAAGGCCTATTATGATCAAGAACAAGAAAGAAAGGGTTTGATCACACTACCCTTACAAGTGGGCTCAACCTTGATTGAAACCATTTTCCATGTACTGGATCTAGATCTACCTTATAATATCTTGCTGGGATGTCCATGGATACATGCTATCAAAGGTGTACCCTCTACTTACCATCAATGTCTGAAATTCCCACATCACGGTAGAGAAATCACAATTCCTGGAGATCCTAAACCCTTTCAATATTGCAAGAGATTGGAAGGAAAACAATCTAACTACTATCCATTGAATGAGTTTGGCCGACAATTCAATCAGGAAACCAATGTTTCAAACACTCCATTAGCTCTAGAAAAGACATCAGACACACCAGCTAAACAATCCAAAGGAAAGGAAAAAGTTACTGAAGACAAGGCTATTGAAGACAAACACTCCTCATCTGAAGCAAAGGCCACATTCACAGAGCAAGGCATGGGAGAGTATAAATTTGAAAGTGCTCTATGTATTGGGCAACTCCCTTTGTCTCCAAAGTCTTATGGAAGACCATCACCATTACCCCTCTCTAAAGATAAAGCACTTATGTGCTGCAAATCAACTTTTTTTTAACATTGGGGGTCCCTATCAGATGAACACATGGAATACAGTGTCCTTGATTCGCTCTATAGTGATGGAGAAGAATGACCTATAATTTTCCCCAAAGGAAAGTATCCTAAGGCTACTACCATTGTCAAAAGCATGGGATATCATGGTACTAGCCTTGGATCTAATGAAACAGGTAAGAAGAAGATCATAGCAGCCAATGGCTATCCTAAAGGACATGGATTGGGTTCCATAGAGACCAAGAATAACTTCGCTAAGGATTATTGTCTAGCTGCCTCAGAATCAGACACTGACGAAGAGTTCTTCAAAATTCCTTTGCACTATATTGAAGATGACCTAAACAAAAACCACCATGTCTTCACTATCACCCAAGCCAACCTTTCATCCCCTTGTCTACCCCTCACAAACCCTGAATTAATTGACTAGGATAAGCAAGACTCACCACCAGCTTTGGACGTTTGTGATCTGGATGAGGCAGTTTTAACCCTCTTTGGACTTAAGAACCTCTAAGAATACAAACATTAGATCCACTATAGTGAACAAGCCTACTTAGGTATCCAAGTCAACTCTCTCAGTCACAAAAATAAAAATGAAAAAAATGAAAATACATCCTCTGGTGAAAACCTCTCGCAGGCACCTTTCGATGAAGAAAAAGATAAAATAAAGGATGCTTCCTCTAGTGAAAACCTTTCTGAGGTGCTAGAGGAGGGAGAGGCTGACTTTCCATTTATATCTTCAGAACTAGAGGTTTCCTTTATGATCATTGAAGATACTATTCCAATCAACCTACACATAGAAGAAGATCCACACATCACCTACATTGCAGTTTCTCTCAGTGATCAAGAAAAGAAAGACATGACAGCATTCTTGCATAAACACATAGTCAACTTTGCATGGACTTACAAAGACATACCTGGGCTAGATAAATATCTTTTCACACATCATCTTTCTGTAGATCCAAGTGTAAAACTTGTTAAGCTAAAACTTTGCAAGATGCATCTGCAAGTCACATTGGTAGTCAAAGTAGAGCTTCAGAAGATGGTGGACGTTGAAGTAATAAGACCAATTGATTATCCTAAATGGGTTTCTAATATTGTACTAGTAGGTAAGCCTACTAGGGGCATTCACATCTGTACTAATTTCAGAGACCTAAACCTTGCATGTCCCAAGGATGATTTTTCACTCCCAAATATTGACAATATAGCATATTTGATGGAAGGACATGAATTTTTGTCACTTATGGATGACTTCTTAGGTTACAATTAGATCAAGATAGCACCTAAAGACCAGCACAAGACCACATTCATAGTGCCTTGGGTCACCTTCTGTTATCAGGTAATTCCTTTTGGGCTTAAAAATGCTGGAGCTACTTATCAATGAGTGATAACTACCATCTTTCATGACCTTTTGCATGTCATCATGGAAGATTATGTGGATGATCTTTTAGGAAAATCCAAAACAAGGGAATCACATATTCCTATTCTCACTACCATCTTTGAGTGATTAGAGAAATATAAGCTTAGGCTAAATCCTAAGAAGTGTGTCTTTGGAGTACAATCTGGTAAGCTGTTGGGATACATTGTGTCACAGCGTGAAATAGAAGTTGATCCAAAGAAAGTGAAAGAAATCCTAGACATGCCACCACCTAAAAAATTGAAGCCATTATGTAGTTTACAATGCAAACTGCAATCAATCAAAAGATTCATGTCACAACTAGCAGATAAGGTGCATCCATTCTCTCATCTCCTACGCAAGAATATCAAGTTTTAGTGGGATTGTTAATGTCAAAATGCATTCAAGAAACTAAAAGGCTATCTAGCTAATACACCTATGCTGGTACCACCTATTTCTAGTCATCATTTGATTTTGTACATATCTGCTATAGAGGTGGCATTGGGAGCCCTCCTGGCAAATTAGATGATACCGATAAAGAGCGAGAAATTTACTATCTTAGTAGGACTCTTATTGGCTATGAGTTGAATTATTCCCTAATTGAGAAGGCATGTTTGGCCATTGTTTTCTATACATAGAAACTATGACATTATATGATTAATCATAAGATTCATCTTGTTTCCAAAATTGATCCACTCAAGTATCTCCTAGCACATGCTACTCTTACTGGTCATATAACAAAATGGGTCATTATTCTTAGTGAGTTTGACATTGTTTATGTGGATTAAAAAGCTATCAAAGGACATGTAATTGCAAATCAGTTAGCTGAAGCACCTGTTGATAGTAAACACCCTTTGATCACATATTTTCTAGATTAATCAATCCTTCATCTTTCCTTGATTCCACCATGGAAGCTCTATTTTGATGGATCCTTCACTCAGAAAGGATCAGGGGCAGGAATCTTGTTTGTTACACAAAAAGGGGATCTCATCCCTAAATCTTACAAATTATAGTTTCCTTGTACCAACAACATTGTATAATATGAAGCCCTTGTACTTGGACTCTGACAGGCCATACAATGGAAGATTCTCACTTTATTGGTGCTTTCTGATTCACAATTGGTTATCAAACAAGTTATGGATGAATATCAAACAAAGGATGACAAGTTGCTTCCCTACCACTGTACATTTGAAGATCTTAAAAAACATTTCACTAAGCTAATCTTCCAATAGATCCCTCACATGAACAACAAAGTAGAAAATGCCATGGCAACAATTGGGTCCTTGATCACTATGCCAAAACAAAGCACACTGTGTGAGTTTCTTGTTGAGAATCTTATGGTCCCTGCCTATGACAAACTGAATTCTAAAATGGTGTGTGAAATTACTGATCCCAATTCCCCGTGGTACCAAGAATTCTATTCCTACCTATGTGATGGACATACCCCACTTACTTTAACCCCCAAAAAATGTAAAACCTTCATTCGCTACACTTCCTGATACACAATCCTTGATGATACCTTTTTCTGAAAGCATTTTGATGGAACTCTTTTAAGGTGTCTGAATTCTGATGAAGCACAAATGTCCTTGGAAGAGGTACATCAAGGAATCTATGGAGCTCATTCTAGTGGACTTACTTTGGCCAAGAAGTTGTTACACACTGGATATTACTGGCCTACTATGGAGCAGGATGCCTACAACTATGTGAAGAAGTGTGTTCCTTGTTAGCAACATAATGATTTGATACATGCTCCCTCCCAATCCCTCTAGCCCACCATCACCCCTTGGCCTTTTTCACCCTGGGGTCTCGACCTCATTGGCCAAATTTTCCCCAATTCTTCTAATGGCCATAAATACATCCTTTTTGCTATAGAGTACTTTACCAGGTGGGTTGAAGTTGTTCCTCTCACCTACTCTACTGGAAAACAAATTTCAAAGTTTATTTTGAACTATCTTATCTATCACTATGGCATCCCTCAGGACATTATTACTAATAATGGAGGACCTTTCAAGAACAAGGATGTCACAGAGCTATGTAAGAAATTCAGCATTACCCACCATACCTCTTCCAATACTTTCTGCAAAGCAACAGTCAAGCTGAGGCTACAAATAAAACCATCCTAAGAATCCTCAAGAAAATGGTTGATGAAGCTAGCCACGATTGGCACCTTTTCCTCAACCCTACCCTTGTTAGAATAATAAGTAGAATAATGCAAATATAAACAAGGAAGAGAACACAAATGACACAGAGATTAAATGTGGTTCACCCAATCCCTAGGCTACGTCCACCAACAGTGAGTCCAATCTTTTTATTATTATCTAGTGATTACAATCTGAAACCTGTAACTCAATACCATCACAGGAAGCTACAAAAATCCCCCATACAATGAAATCTCGAAACCCGAGCCCTTTTCACAAGCATATTTGACCTAACCTATTTAGGGAAAAAAATACTCTGACTAATAGAAAATCAATGGTCGACCCTTTACAATATTATTAAATCATTGTTGGCATCAACCCTTGACCCTTGACCCTAGGCAATATTATTAAATCAATAGTCCTAATGGTCAACCCTTGACCCCACTTGGGGCGCTACCCTAGGACCCCGCAAGAGGCTCTGCCCCTTGACCCCGAGCTTGGGGCTGATAAAGATATGTCTGGGGGGAAACTGCACCGAAAGAAACTAAGTCTAATTAGGCTCCACATACATAACAGCCCTTTGGGCTTACCGCACCTCCATTCGAACCCCAATTGGAGCCACTCCCTTTTCCCTTGTTTATGGTACTAAGGCTATTCTACCCATTGAAATTGAGCTCCCTTCCCTCAGAATTTCTCTCAAGAATCTATTGTTTGAAGAAGAATATAGAGTTTCCCACTTGCAAGAGCTAGAACTTCTTGATGAGAGATGCCTTAATGCCCTAGACCACCTCCACATGTATCAAAATTTCCTTTGCCTTTATTTCAACAAAAGGATCAAGCCTCGTCAGTTTGAGCTTGGTGATCTTGTCCTACAGCACAACACGAAGAACCTCTAGAACCTTGAGAAGAAAGAAAAGTTTGAACCTAATTGGTTGGGGCCCTTCATCGTCATAGAAAAGTATGGTTCAGGTGCCTATCAAATTGTGTCACCAGAGTGAGATCCACTCCCTGATCCTATAAATATTGTACATCTCAAGCGCTTCTATGCTTGATCTATCAGTAGTCTGTTGTATAGTAGAAACCTTCAAAAATCCAAAAAAATTAGAAAAGCAGAAAATCCAAAAACATTCAAAAAGCCATCGAAAAATCAAAAAAATTGAAAAATAAAAAAAGCATAAAAATACAAAAGCTTGAAAAGAATATCAAAAAAGAAAAAGAGAAAGAGAAATAAATCCATCCATTTGTGAAAACCACTTTGGTGGTGCAATGGATAAGTACCATGGTGAAAACCTATTTCAGGCACCATGTGTAATTAGATCCACCATTAGTTTCCACCATGTGTCTATATAGCTTGCATCACCTTTCATAATAAGAGTCACTACCCATATCTATGCAGGTAGTTCCTTGACCATCTTTTCACTTTCACAATAAAAATTCCCGCACGACTGAGCTTACCAAATCAAATACTGAACTTTGTCCTAGACACAGTGATCACAAACATTTTACATCAAATCAATATACAGATTGACTTTCCTATGTTTTTTCTATTCACAAGCAATTGCCAGCGAATCCCCATTTTTTATCAATCAATCTATCTTTGGCCCATTAGGATGCATCCTTCCAATGTCGGTTGTTCTATCAATCCTCACATCAAAATTGTTCATGGAAAGAACTTTAAGACTGAATGACCACTTGGTCAAGATGCCTTTTTGTTGATTTTATCTTGTGTTTTACTATATCCTTATCACGACAACCTTGATCTTCTATATCTTGCTTCGTTATGGTGAGTATCTAGTGAAATACGTGTCATTTGTGGTATGATTTGCTTGTCATATTTTGTTAGTGCATTTGTATTCTGATATTTGGTTATGACTATGTATGCCTCATTGGGGGTGGGATTCATGCATCTCAAATCCCTCAAATGATCTATATGTACTACGTCTTCTCATGAGTAAAATTTCATAGATTTCATCATATCTAATATCTTACATTCTTGTTCCTAACAACCTATTTGTCTGAGAGTCTAGTCCACGCAAAGGAACCTTGTCACTTGTGTTTTCTAGCACATGGTGCATAACTCCTTTTGCAATATCAAACTAGAGTGTGCTCTCCAACATTAACATGGTATCAATCCCACTATCATCATATAGTTAGTCTTTGCATTGTAGTTAGGTCATATTGCACTTTGATTTTGCTCTTGGAAAAGGTTTCTATTTATTCCCCCTATCTAGTCACCTAAGTGATTTTATCAGACCTATTTGATACACACAAAATAGTGTCCTCACATGTCTCATATTGCATTCATTCATTAAAGTTGCATTGTTCATTTAGTTCATTAATCATTACTCATTACAGTTGCATTGTTCATTTAATTCATTATTCATTATAGTTGCATTGTTTATTTAGTTCATTAATCATTATTCATTATAGTTGCATTGTTCATTTAGTTCATTAATTATTATTCATTAATAGTTGTATTGTTATGTCATTCATTCATTAAGGTTGCATTTAGTTCCATTACATGTTTTAGTTTCATTGTAACTTCATTTTAATCATTATTCATTACTATTGCATATAGTTTCATTTCATTCATATAGTTGCATTGTTAAGTCCTTAAACATTTTAGGATACATTCGTTTCACATTTCACAAATCATATATGCTTTTACATCTATTCATCATCACATTACATCAATACATGACAATATATATCCATCTATAAGCATTAAACACATCATATCTAACATCTATATAAATCTGCATCTCATCCCTGCATCACAAATACATCAGTATCATCACATATATATTCATCTCATCTTGCATGTCAGTCATAAACATCATATAACATATATAAAATCATAATGCATCCATACATCCTACATAAACATCACATCATATAAGCATCATAAATAGAGTCCATAAGGTCCAAATAGTCCCAAAGTCCATGTATATATCTCAAAAATGTCAATACATCATGTGTTGCATAAATTATACATAATGTGTCAAAAATGTGTATCCAAAATGGTCTGAGAAGACTCATGGTGGTGGTCGCGATGGTCTTGCACCACTACTAGGATGTGGTGGTAACACCAATGATCCCTATGACCCTCATTCGATGCTCTCTGTTTGAGCTCTCTTAGAGTATGCAGGCTATCATGCCTCCTCTGGCACTGCACCATAGTAGAGCCCTATGTAATATGTGGCCTCTTGGCCTCTCCGCCCTGCCTCCCTCTATGCTACCATGGTATTTGCCATCATTTGACCAACCCCTGTAGCCCTGCCTACTAGACGTGCTATATTGCAATCTACTGTGTAATCCTCCACACATCTCCATTCCAGGTCTCACTCTGCAGTAAGAGCTACTATCTGCACTATCATCGCTGCTATCTCCTCATCATGATCCCCATGCTCCTTAATGATAGAGAGCTCTCCACTATCCACCCGAGCCTGTAAAATGTCTAGTGCTCTCTAAGAACTATCTCCCTGAGTAGTCTCTACTACTAGCTCTCCCTATACCCTGGCTACCTCTATCTGTAGGCTACTAGTTGTGGCCTGTGCTATAGCTAGTAATCCCTACAGCCTCTGGATCTCTGCCTACATACTCACCTCAGTCACCTAAGATGTCACTAACAAGCCCTGTACTCTACCCAGCTCGGTCCGTAGACTATCCCACTCTGCTACGACTATATCATGTGTATCCTAGGCTACATAGCCCACTGGTGGTATGTGTCCATGTCCCTATGGCCCCTTTTCTTGTGGTAGATCATGTCCCTGTACTTATACATCAGGAACTATGGGTGGCTTCCCTCCTATGAGTATCTGTACCTGTCCTCTCCACCTCGACACTGCAACCCTAGGCTGAACTCTCCTCCCACCGGCCCCTCCTCCATCTCCTCCCTCCTCATCATCATCCTCTCCATCTTGGCCCTCCCCATCTCCTCCATCCCTTGGCTACTCATCCTCCTGTATGATCCCTGGGACCGTCAATCTAATCATCCTATGAGCAGCCCACCACTGAGCATATACTGACACTACACCTGCATCTTGTAATGACTCTCAGGCTCTAATCCATGGGACCTTAATCATCCCCATAAATGATACTCATGTTATGCAGGGATTAACTCTCATCCCACAGATACTCCCCACCTCTCAGGTCACCAATGGGTGTGGGAACCCATCTAGAATGACCTCTTGTATCTGCCCCATCTACCTCTGTACCCTGGTCAGCATGTATCTGGAGATCATATAGGCCATCCTCCCAATCAACCAATAGTCAGTTTGTACAAACCTCATATAATATTAGTCATAAAACTCATCCTCTGCATATCCATCCTGTTGAGGGATCTCATGACCCTAGGCCTCACACCCCACATAGGGTGCCCACTGTATATCCCCCATCTCATCCAATCTCCATCGCTAATACCCCACTGAATCTATGGTCTCATAATTGATAGGTGGCCTATACCTACATACGAACAGCTCATAAGCCACTTGAGTCTCATGCTGTCTAATTGGTCATATGACTACAATATGCTCCCACGCCCATACCAGAAGAAGCATGCACCTGGGACCTAGTGCCCTACCCCTATGCATACATATGTAGATCATAATATAGCTGGCCAAGAATGGTGTAACCCTAGTAGTACTGGTCTCCATCCTCAACCATACTACTTAAAACACGTGCCCAACCCATAGGGAATCCCTTGCCTGCATGATCAGGCATAAGTCATCCCCTATCAATCCAGCTAAGTATAGGGCCACTCGCCATAACCATGGCTCCATCTCCATCACCCCCTTCCAAGACATCCACTATCATGTGGTAGGAATATCTGCATATCTTTGACCAAAATCCATCTCCATATAGGGCTCTAATCCCTCAACATAGTACTCGGGTATCAGCCCCTTAATTGGCACTCTATAAATCCCCCATATGTCATAGAGTGCGATAGTAGCTTCCCTTATAGAGAAGTGAAAGCTAGACATGGTGTTATTCCACCTCTTTATCAAAGTAGACATGAGTGCATTATGTGCTCACAGAGGTGGCCAATGTCGTATGTGCTCTAGTTTACATAGTGTGATAAGTCCCCACTTAGCTGCCATCAACTAATGCTCTAGCTCCAAGGTCACTAGATAGGACTCCCTCACCCAAAAAGTGATGGTGTCCTCTTGTATTTAGCAAGCAAATGTTAGTGATCAGATAGCATTCTGGGGCATTGAAAAATGTCATAGGCCTATCCGGGGCTTCAAAAAATGCTCCCGGACCCTTCTCTTACCTCTTCTTCCTCTTTTTTCTTCTATTTTTGGGTCAATCTATGCAGATGGTAGTTAACCCTTGCAAACGGAAAACTTTTGCAGTTGCTAGTCTACGGGACCGGCAGATCTTCGCAGACACAAGTTTGCAGAGATGGCGGTTTCTCCTGCTGCTCTTGGCCATGCAGATGGCAAAGTCTTAACTCTGCCATCTCTGTTGCGCATTTTCCTCTCTTCCTCTACTTTCATAGGTGGGGATTGGTCGATCCCTATCTGTATAGATGTTGATTTTAGATCGATCATCTGTGAGGATGGTGGTCTTTCAATCATCATTTGCATAGACAACAGTCAGGCGACCACCGTCTGCTCTGTGTGTCAGCTTTTGAGTGCATTAATGATGCCCTAAACACCTAAAAAAGCATTAAATGCATAATTGACTAAGAGGTGGTTGACTACTCACCAGTGGTCCTACATCGGCTGGTCTCCAGTATACCTAAATGTTCTCTCTAAGCTATGCACGCTCTCACTCTACTACCATCGCTCTCTTCTTCTTCTCTCTTTTTTCTCTTTGTGAGTGAAAATGACTTGTCTATGAGCCCCAGTGGACTATTTATAGCCCCTTGGGACCTATTTCTTCAATCTTTCTCCCCATTCCTCATACTGGTCCTTGTTGTTCCTTCATTTTTCTTGGACACACCATGCAATTGGTCTTCTTTCCCTATTTTCCTTCCTTTTTTGAGAAAATTTTATTAAAATTTGGTATTTTTTTTATTATTTTCTCGAGGGGGCACACTCCTTGGCTCTCGCCATCATAGATTTTTCTGACTTCTCTGGGGCATCTTATTTTCTTTTCTTTGACGTGACGCAACTTTTGACACCGCATCAAAGAGGGGGAAAATGTAGATGTCTAAAATCATCCTTATATTAATTTAATTACTATTTCCATAACATTATAGTTAATTTTAATTAATTATATTTGTTATATTCTTCTATCTATTTAATGAAATATGATTCACTTTCTTTACTATTTGAATTTAATTTAAATACTACCCCCTTTGATGTATTAAATTTTATTTAATACATTCCCCTTCATTAACCCCCTTTAAATAAATTTTTAATTTATTTATTCCTTCACATGACTTAAATTCTACTAAACTATAATTAATCTAAATTTTATATTTGGATTAAGATAATTTGAACCTAGATCCTACCCTACTTCACATCACTCTCACCAAATAAACCAATTCACTAATTAACTAAGGTTAATTAGACTAATTTCTTGATTCCTACAACAATTAGTCCTAATTATTTGTTCACACATGTGTGAGCAAATTTTCAAAAGTACACTTTTGCAAATAATTCTTATTTGGTACCAACAAGGTTTCTTACACCCATGATGACACCTTCTTACACTTTCTAAAAGTGTTTCATTGGACTAAAACTCTTACACTCTCTTACAAGATCTTTCACATGTGTATTTTAAGTACACTTTGACCCATCACATCCAAAGTTGCTCACACATGTGTGAGCAAAGTGGGTCTCTTACATGGCTTATGTGTCCCTCATGTGGCACCTATGTGGATACCACATGAGCTCCACCTCATCCAAGCCCTCTCTCTCCTCCAAAAATCTATAAATAGAGGCCTTTGTCAAGAGCAAATCATCTCTTTTTTAATGCATTGTTATCATGTTAGCATAGCTCTAGAATTTTTTAGTGCATTTCATGTTTTATGTTCATTAGTTCATAGTTTGAATTTAGAAATCACATGTTACGATAATGGAAAATAAATTTAGTTCTATTATCTCATGCATAACATCTTAGTTTAGTTTTTGAATCTTCATCATAGTGTAATCTTGCATTTGCAATCATGGTGAAGGCTTGAGGCAAGTTTTCAATACTTGTTTCTTAAGTTCTTCACTCATTTCAATCACTTAGTTTTCATTCATCGATCAAGTGGGATTAATATATTATGTTGGGAGAGCACACCCACAAACTTCTCTATGAGAAAATCAACAAGGCTTGGGTGCACTTGTTTGGCTCATCAGAAGTTGTGGTGAAAGGTTCTTATTTTAGATTTCATTATGAACATGCTAACTTATTGAATCTTTGTTTCTAATTACTAACTCTAACATTTGCATGTTTTAGTGTTGTCTTTGTAGGTATAATTTTTATCATATACACATAGAGCTTGAATCCTTCAATAGCTACCAATGGATCTCATTGATGAATTGAGTTCTTGAGAAGTGATTGAATTCTTGAGAGTAGATCAATGCTTCAATGTATATTTAGCTTGCTTCAAATCTTGCTTCTTCACCCTTAGATTTCACTTCTTAAGTCTTAGATGGTTGATGATTCATGGTTAGAGAAAATGAAAGAAGAAATTTTCCTTATATATGAATCTCGATAACAATATTCTAGAGAGGCCTACATAAAAGAATTAAATTCCAATTAGACCTATACCCCTAGAAGAGGACCGATATTAAATATAATTTAAGAATGGTTTCTTCGAAGACTGAAATAGTTGACCCGAAAGTCATGGGAATTAATTCTTTCCAAAGCCTAACATATGGAAACCCTTGAACCTTGAAATATAGACCTTGGGTCAGTAAATGGTTGATTCTGACCTAGGTCAAGGCCGACCTTGAGGTCAAAAATCTTAGTTTTTAGTTTAGAGTGTCAGAAAGAGGCTAGAGAAAAAGTGGGAAATAGAACAAGGAAAAATCTAGATCCAAGTCATAGACCCATTCAAGGTGCTTAACATGACCCTAAACTACTTACTCAGAAGGCTAAACTAGTCTACAATGGAAGTTCTTCCATTTTCTGACTATAAAATATTGTTCTAAACTAAGTGCTTGGTCGCCACTACAACTACTCAGGTAACACTTCAAGCTAGTTTCTCGGTCAACACTGTAATTATATAAGTGACTAAGTTTTTTGGAACTAATTGATGACATGTCTTTCCATAGGGTCAACCATATCATCATAGTAAATTATCACTATGTCAGTGATCTCTTCATTCATTCCTTTCAATAGTTGTTTTATCCATGCTATGTTCGAACAATTTTCAGCAATAGCAACATACTCTGCTTCAGCAGTTCACTCAGATATGCATCCTTACTTCTTTCTTATCCAAGTAACTAATCTTTCTCCAATAAAGAATGCTCCACTAATAGTTCTCTTTCTATCATCAATGTTCCCAGCCCAATCAGTGTCAGCATAAAATTTTTGTTCAAACTTTCCTTCTCTTTTGTACCAAAGTCCACAATCTTTAGTATTCTTCAAATATCTAAAAATTCTTTTTACAGTAGTCATATGTGATTCTCTGGGATTACAAAAAAATATTGCAAATATTTCAACTCTGTGTGCTATGTTAGGTCTAATGTGTAAAACACACATCAATTTACCAATCATAGATCTATATAAAGTCTGATTTACCTCATGTGTCTTGTCTTATTTTGTTAATTTTCATCCTGTCACCATAAGTGTTCCAACTAGTTTTGATTCTTCCATTTTGAATATCTTTAGTACTTCCTTGATGTATTTTACTTGGGTAATGTAGATACCTGTAGTCTTTGTAAAATTTGCAATCCAAGAAAAAAATTGATCTCACCAAACATTGACATTTCAAATTCTTTCCTCATTTCATCAGCAAATGAAATGCATAGGTTATCATTACCTCCAAATATAATATCATCAACAAATATTTCAGAAATAAGGGTCTTATCATCATTTCCTCCTTTTAAATACAAATATTTGTTGTCACTTGTTTTAATAAATCCAATACTTATCAAATAAGAATGTAATCTTTCATACCATGCTCTTGGTTCTTATTTCAATCTATATAACGCTTTTTCTAATTTACATACCATGTTTCTCTGATGTGGATCAACAAAGCCTTTATTTTTTTTAATAAATACCTCTTCTTCCAGTATTCCATTCAAAAATGATGACTTAACATCCATCTAATATAATTTGAATCCTTTATATGGAGTGTATGCAAGTAATATTCTTACTCCTTCAAGTCTAGCAATGGGTGCAAAATTTTCTCCATAATCAATTCCTTCTTCTTGTGCATACCCTTTGCAAACTAATCTAGCTTTATTTCTGGTTACATCCCCATTTTCATTCAATTTGTTTATGCATATCCATTTTGTTCCTGTTTAGTCAAAAAATGGAAGTACTTCTATTTTGGACTAGTTTATCCCTCTGTCTAAGTGGTTTTGGATCATTTCAAGCATCTTGAATGGGTCTCTGACTTGGATCTAGCTTTTACCCATGTTCTACCCCCTTTTCCCACTTCTCTTTGGCCTATTTTTGGTATCCTAAATCGTAGATCTGAGATTCTTGACCTTAGGGTCAAGGTCGACCTCAAACCTGACCTAGGTCAGAGTTGACCTCGACCCTGACCCAGGGTCTAGATTTCATGTTTTCAGGGTTTTCAGATGTCGGGCTTCAAAAAGATTTAATTCTCACTTCTGGGTTAGCTGTTTCAGTATTCAAGAAAATGACCCTTGAAATTATATTTAATATAGGTCCACTTCTATGTGTATAGGTATAATTGGAATTTAGTTCTCCTATGTAGGCCTCTCTAGAATATTGTGCCCTAGATTGGTATATAAGGAAGTCTTCTCCTATCATTTTCTCTAAGTGAAATCTAAGTGTGAAAGATGCAAGAAGCAATTTCATCCATCCAAACTCTATGCATGATCTATTGAAGAAATAATCTACTCTAAAGTATTCAAGAACTCAAAGACATTCAAGCATTCAATTCATTAATGAGAACCATTGGTATCTATTGAAGGATTCAAGCTCTATGGAGCCCTCTTGTTGAAGATTTCTCCACCACATCCATGCAAGCCTCTTCCTATTCCAAGATCCATTCAAGATTGGCATTGAAGATCTATAATAAATTTATTTGAGACATCCTACATCCTACATTCTACATTCTACATTCATTTGGTGCATACATACTTGTGGATCCAAGGATTCAAATCCTCCACAAGGGTTTCTATACAAGCAAGGTGAATTTGTTTATTTTCTTTATTTATTTATGAAATTTCAATTATACTTTAAGGTTAATTCCAAAACAAGGAAAACCCCTCCCCAAAAAACCAAACCCTTTTTCTTGTAGGTATAGGTAGAGGACAATGAATTATACTGCAAATTTGGATACCCTTTTCGGCTAACTTTTGGGATCCATGAACATAATATATGTCAGAGAATTGCAGGCCAAGTTTGACATTTTTGGGAACAATTACGCCCTGGCAAAGAGGTCAAGGTCGACCTAACTCAGAAAAGGAAAATATTTCTAGGTTTTTTCTGTCTCTGGGTTTTTGTTCCAGATCCAGTTGCAGAATTTCCCGAAACCTGACACAGACATCAGAAAATAGGATTTTCCAGATCTGCTATATTTTGAGGTTAGTACTTGTCTTCAATTCATTTCAGTCAAGGTTTTTATATACTCTTCATCCATAATTCAAGAACATAAGGATTTTTTATTTCTTCTTATTTCTGATTGATTGATGCCTTTATGCATTAACCATTTTCTTATGGCTGATCAAAGTGGATCTTTCCTTTGTGAAATTTGGGGCTAAGAGGACAATCTTACCTTCTCCACTATCTCAATAATATAATTTATCCAATAATAATAACAATACATTCAATTTCTACCCCCACAAAATTATTATTATTATCTTACATTTTGCTGAACCCGCGATAGACAACTCTTTCTTTTTGGTTTTAGATTTACATTTCATGTTAGATCTTGCATGCATATTAGATTAGCCTTATTTTATGTTCTTGAATTTATATTTTCTTAGTTTAGTTCATTTACATTGCATTGGTGTATGAGCTTTACTACCTCTAGTCCTACCTATAATATCCCAGTTAGAAGAAGTCATAGACTTATGGGTTCCTTTGATCCTAAGTCTTCCTATCCTTTCCTTAGGATCTCAGATGACAATTTTATCACTCATGATTCCAATCCTTCTATGGAGCATAACTCTCCTCACTCATCTCATGATGAGGATGATGATTTAAGAGTTCCTCCTAAACAAGTCCAAAAACTATCAACTAAACTTGATAAAATGGGAAATTGGCTTATTCAAGAAAACCATAATCAAGATTCTATTCAAGCTATACAGGCTCTTAATAAATTCCTTCGTGATAGTGATCAAGGTGTTAGTCTCTTACATGGTATTAGTCATCTTGTGCATTTAAAGTTAAACCTTTAGCTCAAGATGCTCAAGATTTGGGATTCACTACTCCTATCACTAGTGTGGAACCTTTTTCTATTCCTTTACCTAGAAATCCTAATTACACTCCTCCTTTAGTGAATACATCTCTTAAATTTTCCACCTCCATCTTTTCCTATGAGTGTTCCACTGGTATCTTTACCTACCTCACAACCTTCTTACTATAGTGTTCCTTTTGCCTATTCTAATCCTCCTCCAAATGTGGTTCCAAATGTTCCACCAGTTGTGTCTTCTGTTCCTGCTACTTCCTACACTTTTCCTAGTGTTTCAAATGTTTCTATGCCTCCTATTTATTCTAATGACTCAACAATTATTAGTCTGGCTCAAATATTTTCCTCTTTACTACAACAACTTGCATCCTTAACTCAATCCAAGTTTAGTATTCCTACATGTGACATGGGTAGTCCTTTATCCCTAGACATTATTCATGCTCCTGTCCCTCAGCAAGCCAATATGCCTTGTCTTGAGAATTAAACTAGTAAGGGAGATCCTGTCACTCACATTAAAACATTTAAAATCCTTTGTAGTGACTATGCTCATGACCATAGGATTTAAGCCAAGTTGTTTTCTAGAATTTTTTGTGATAAAGCCTTGCAATGGTACTGTTCCTTGCCTCCTTATTCTATTGATTCTTTTCCAAAACTTTCTAATACCTTTATCCAACAGCTCCAAAATAACATTGGTCTGCAAGTGTCCTGAACTGATTTGATGCATTGTAAACATAATACTAAAGAAAAATTGACTTAATTTATTGGTAGATATAAGAATTTGTATGCTAAAATTTCTTATCATGTTCCTGATATTGATATTCAACATATGTTTATTTTAAATTTGCAAAAGGATATTAGACATAAGATTTTTCTTACTGAATTTACCTCTTTTCAACAACTTTGTAAATCACTTCATCATTATCAATTACATGTGCATCAATTTGAGAGAAACACTCCAATGGCTCCTATTCTAGTTGATAAGAGTGATGCTGCTCCGAATCCCAACAAGCTTTAGAAGCCTTAAAACTATGTCAAAATCAATAAACAAGAAAACACAATTGTTGATCAAGTTGTTGTTGCATCTCACAAAGCCACTTCTACATCCACTACTTTTCATTTCAATTGTACATTTAATCCTCTTTCTAAATCTTTACATTCTATTATGAGTAAATTATTAACTACTAATATGATTACTTTACCTCCTATTCGGCCTCTTCTTCCTGAAGACATTATATTTTTCCATTAGTATATGCAAGGAAAAACATGATCTACAATATGGGTTTACACTATACTAACAGACAGGGCACCACACTACCTGAAACCAAGGTTACCAATACTGCCAACTACAAAGCATCCTGAAAAATACTATTCAGTGTTACCCGGTGACAAAAAGGACAAGGGAACCTAATGAGTAACCAATAGTGTACCCTGATGAAACAATCAAAGAGAGGAACCTGACAGATGAAGGGAACCAAAAAATTAGTTCAATGAAGGAACACCGACAAAATTTTAGTTCACACCAACGATAAAGAACCGACAGTCAGTTACATCCCGCAAAAAGTGGATCTGACTTTCCATGTCAGATAAATCACTAAATTTTTATATTTATCTTTTTGATTTGTTTAAAATCCATTATGTGTGGAGAAAGCAATGTAATTATTATTGTTTTAATCATTTTAACTATTTTAAAACATGCAAACTAAAGGATCAAGGTCACATTGTATAGCTTGGATCAAGAATTCACATTATAATGCGTGATGCTAGAATTGGTCAAATACTTGTATAAATAGATGCTCAATCAATTATGAACATGTTGTTCGATGATGATTGTAGCCACTGAGAGCATCTAAGGATCAAATAAGAGAATTTATGTAGAAGGAAAGAAAAGGATCAATTCAGTTTTAAGAACAAGAACACATGCTATCATCGAGCAGGAAAAGGTATTAATCAATCAGTATAGGCAATATTCATATTCTATGAGCTTTAATGGATCTATGATAAAAAATTATAGATTGCATATGGTTAGGTGAAATATATTGTACTCATTCTAACAAGTGTAGTACACTTAAGAATTCCTTTCAAGGAAGGTGGACTTAACAGTCCTATTGTAAATCTCTTAACTAAGTACACACTTCATTAGTATTTTTAAAATATCTTAACAAACTAGATCCTAACAAGTAGATCATCAGAAGTGATCAATTGTAAGCCTTTACCAGCTCCCTTCCATTTTGCAGATAGTGAAGTTTTGTGGGTGCCATCCCCACCATAGTTTTTACTTCCTAACAAGAGTTTTCTTCTATATCATATCTTGTGTTATGTGTCTATTACTTTCATGAATGTTTCTATGAATGTTGCATACAATTAAGTTTATGAATTAATACATGATGCATAAGAAAGAACATCAGATATGGTCAGTAATACAGTAAAGAATTATTACTAATGATGAAAGGTGAAAAGTGTTAAAAGTTTTAGAGGTATTGATTCACCCCTCCCCTCTCAGTAATACTTCCCATTAATTCCAACAATTGGTCTGAGAGCTAAGTATCTTCTTGGAAAGCTTAAATTTTTAAGAGAAAAGATCATACAATGGAGAAGTACAAATTTGAAATAAAATATTGAGAACAAAAAGCTTGAAATTCAGATATTCTATGAACAATATAAAGAAGATAGAATCGGTATGAGACAGCTGTTGGATGAAAGAAAGAATATGGCTTCTCTCTATAATGAGACAAATTATCTTAAGGAAGAGATTCCAGATTTCTTTGAGTCTTCATGATCAAATACAAGAAAGGCATCAGATACATCAGAAGAAAACATCACAAGCCTAACAGAGATCAATCTACATCTGGCTGGACAAGTCAAATCTCTGCAAATCGGTCAAGAGACACAAATGGTAAGAATGATTGATGTCATGAACAATGCAAAGAAAGATAAACAAGAAAGAACTCTAGAAATTGATGATAGAAGAAAGATCATAGAAAATCTACAAGAAAAGGAGTTTGAGATACAAAGACTTACAGAGCATCACCATGAGGTAACGAATCATATTATTCTTATGAGTCAAGAAGCAAATAGAATGAATGTGGAGCTCATTGAAAGAATACAGATTATCGGTGAACTAAGAGAAGAGAATGAAAAACTAAAACATGAGTCTAGAATTCTCCAACAACATAATGACATGATTAAGAGAGCTGAAGAGAGTACAAAAAGGATAAATGAATTCTTGAATGCACAAGGAAGAACCAACACCAACAATGGACTAGGGTACACAAAGCATGGAGAGTCGTCAAATGAAGTTGATCCAAAAGATCCCTACACCAATCCTAGACCAAGAAAGATGACATACAATCACTATGGAAAGCAAGGCGACACCTCAAATGTCTGTAGGAGCAAAGAAAAAGGTATTCCCAAATCCACATTTACACTCATTGGACATTGTTATAATTGCAGCAAGAAAGGACATAAAGCACATGAATGTAAATCAAAGGTGGAAGAACTAAAGAAGGAAACCTATATGGACAAGTATTGTCCAACTTGCAAAATGCATGGCCACACGTCTCTAGAATGCAAGAAGAAGAAAATTGAAGCATGGAAACTCAAAAATGAAGAAAATGGATATAAACTGAGAAGGGTCAGTAATTCATATGTTTGGGACTACAATACATGGATAAACTACACAGCATGTGGTAGATATGGTCACATAGCTGCAAACTACATGAGATTATGGACCAAAAGGTCTAGAGGGTGGACCAACCTGAGAATGGCATGTTTACACTATCATAAGGTTGGACATCTAAAGAAAGACTGCAAAGACCAAATAATAGAAACCACCACTTTTGCAAATGGTAACACCATTGAAGACATCAAGAAAATGAGAAAGAAAATGTGGAGGAAAGCTTCAACCAATGAGGAAGCTGGACCAAGCAATGTAGTAGGTGACACCTCATCCCATGGATTTGGTGACATCACCACCCCTGCCTAAACATGAAAAACTAAGTATGGAACTACACTATACCAAGTCATAATTTGCATTAGTTTCATTATACAAATTGATAGATAGTAAAAATATACATGAATAAAGATGCATATTATGTTACTTGTTGCAATTCTAAGAAATCAACCCCGTCGGTAAACACATACTGAAAATCATCGATGAACATAAAGGATGACCTGTCTATACTTACCAAGAATTGTTGGTCAACACACAATTTCTAAGTTGCTAATGTAACCCGAAACCTGTCGATAAGGAAGCAAAGATACAATGATTGTCTTTAGACAACACTAATATCTGTCAGTGAAAGAAAAAATCTTAATAGCTATCCCGAGCATCCTATCAACACCGACAATGTTAATTGAGAGTCTTCCTGATGAACTCCGTCTTCATGACCCGACGAGTCATTGAGAATTTATGACAGACTTAGGGAAAAGGTCTATAAATACTTGAAGGGAGCACTTCATTTCTCACATGCAATTTGAGAAGAAAGAGTAGAGCGAAAACAAAGTGAAAAGGAAGCATTTAGTAGAAATATGTTGACTCAATCTAGTGCACTCCAAATAGATCATTCACAAGTTTCATGGATTGAAGTAAGTATCGATCGCAACAAAAAACTTTGTTATTATTTTCAAGAAAGCCTTAAATTTGAAATACGATGACAACTACTTCAAGAACCATAAATATTAAGAATGATAAGAAGAATGTGGTTAAGTTAATAAAGAACAACACCTATGTGGACCCAAGTATAAGATATGCCTAGAGATCACATCGCAACCTGATGATTCTGGCGTATTTTTGAAAATTTCACCTAGAGTTTTGCTGATAGAGGACGTAAGGTCCTACATTCACTACAAGATCACTAAAATTGGTTATCTAGAGATAGACCAAGCTTACAAGAAGTTGTGTGATGCAAAAGGAAACTTGAAATAAGAACACAAGCATCTGCAAGTGAAAGGGATAACTAATCCCTATATTTCATGAGGGTTTTCAAAACTGACTGATTAGGTTAGTTTTGAGAAGAATGCATGACCAGAAGTTATGGTTGGATGAACCTAAGAAGATCACTAAGGATGTGTTACATGTTGTAACTGGTTATCCCATAACCAACAAGCCTAAGGCACATAAGCATCCCTCCTGGCCAAAAGTTGAAAAACTCACCAAAGCTATGTGGGATAACAAAGGTCTCAAGGTAAACACCATCACCGATGAGGAACTAAGGTTCGGTGCATGTGTGATAGGTTACAAGATCTTTTAGGGAAGCAGGATAAACATCATAACTTCAACAATAGTAAGCACAACTTACAAGATAGTGACAAAGGGAATACAGATGGATCTATGTGAGATCCTATTGAAATAACTTCATGAGAACATGACAACAATCAAGTCTGTAAAGAAAAATGCATGTAAGTTTGGTTCACTTATCATGTGTATATTATTTTACTTTCAAGAATAATTTCCTTCATTAGGAAAAGTGAAATGGGATACTACAAAACCAGTCACACTATAAATTAGTGAACTTATCAAGTTACTATGTGACAATTTTGATTCAGTGATGACTGCATACTTCCTTGAATTCAAGAAAAAGATGATGGAAAGAGTGAGGATCCCTGAGAAATTGATTGAGAAACATAGGGATGAGATATGTTTTAGGGTAGATACAAATTTCACTCACATAAAATTGTTTGTACCAAGAACAGCCTGGTTAGCACCTCTTGACTATGAAATTAACATAGATCAAGCTACAAATGCAATTGATAGATTGATCAATGAACCACTTGAATGCAAATAACCAAGATTTGGAACTTATGAAAAGTCCAAGTCTAAGATAAAAATAGGCCTAGTAATCGAGAAGACTGTCAACAAGAAGAACAAAATGGTAAAGAATCTTGAAAATATTTGATGCAGGAGCATCCTGGGTGTAAGGGAAATCTTGCATCACCCAAAAATATGTGTTTTTCTATTCAATAAGGGCTATTTTGTACAAAGCTGCTATTTTTGGAAACTTACTATTTTTAGTAAGTT
>MU223398.1:346366-368036 GCA_018584345.1 Thuja plicata
AGAATATCTGGTCAAGTGGAAAGGATGACCTATTGAAGATTCATCATGGCTGACAAGGGAGGAGGTTAACTGTCTTGGTTTTCCTCTGCACACCTGAGTTGTGACAGGGTCACTTCTCAAATTACCCTGGGTGTCTGATGCAGGAGCATCCTGGGTGTCTGATGCAGGAGCATCCTGGGTGTAAGGGAAATCTTGCATCACCCAAAAATATGTGTTTTTCTATTCAATAAGGGCTATTTTATACAAAGCCGCTATTTTTGGAAACTTACTATTTTTAGTAAGTTGGTCGTTTGAACTTAGAATGTTCTAATTTTCCAAGTGAAGGTTCATCTTAGTCATATAAGAATGCTAGTTGAATTTCATTTCCAGATCATCTATATTGGTGAAGTTATTAAGGATTTACTGTTGAGATTTTAGGGTGCAAAACCTTTGAGCTCAATTTTCAAGACCTTAGAGGCTCCAGATCGAGGTCAAACCCCTAACTGACTGGAACTTCGCTAGTCAAGCACTGTAGATCACGATCTCCCCTTTTCAGAAAGTGGTTATAATAGCCAAACAGAGCTATGGTTCAAAATTTATGGCTTCCAGAAGTTGGGCTACCTAATCTCATGTTTTGTAAATATTTAAAGTCGGCCCTTTTGTAATAAAAGTGAAAAATAATTAAATGCTAAGGGTAGTCGGCCTTAATGGCTAGATTTCTGGAACCTTCTCAGGTGGTGGAAGTTGCCTATATAAAGAAGGCCCGTAGTGTTGTCTAGGGCAGTTCTGGGTAGATCTGGGTAATAATTCAAGGCTTTGTCGTACAGAATATTGTAAGGGGAATGCCCATGTGGCTTTGCATATTGTAATTCTGAAAGTTTGTAATTCCACATTTGTGGAGATAATAAGAAGCCCATTTTCTGTTCTTGCAAATTATTGTTGCTTCTCTGTTTCTATTATGTGTTTGTGGCATTAAGGGGAGCGCCCTTCATCAATATTCTATTGGTTGATGAGGAGGAAAAAGAACACACAAAGGAAACTAAGGAATAGGATAGCATCGGTGAAGGACAAGATGAGAAAAAATCAGATTTAGAGGCCACTGAATCTAATACATGTCCACCTCCTACAAAGAAACAAAGGACAAGGAGTCAAACTACAAAGACAGATACCACACCCCTCAAGAAACATCAAGTGAGGACCTATAAGAGGAAGTAGCAAAGAGAGAAGCAAACTATGAAACAAACACCCACAAGAGGAGGAAAAGACTGGTCAGGACCAAAGCTAACATAGAAGATACAAAAGATGATGAGCTTGATGTAACAAAGAAAATTTTTCTCACTAGAACAATTGATGAAATTGCTAAGTCAATTGCTACTACTGGTACAATGACCGATAGGAAAATTAGACAATGGGATAAACTTGAGCCAGAGGATGAAAATGAGATACAATATGAAATAATAAGGGCAATGGTCAAGTTCAAATATGTACCAATAGAATTTATAGGTGAAATACCTAAAGAGCTGGGTAACAAAATTTCACAATAATGGTCATATTCTCTTCACACCAAAAAGGAAGCAAGGGAGAGGGTACTTGTCACACTTATGCCTCTCGAATCAAAGATGGAAGAGATCAAAGAAATAATGAAAAATCACTCAAGAAAATTTGTAGCAAAGATAAGAGCTTACAAAGTGCTAGAAGATAAATTTATAGAGCTAGACAACATGAATGAGACCAAATGGAGACAACTCCTAGATCTACCTGTAGAGTCAACCAATTGTGAGAATCAATTACTTCTCACCAACACACCTCATGTAGAGGAGGAGAAAGATAAGGCAAGTCTTAAGAACATTGCTTTGGACAATATAGATAATAATGAGCCCATTGACTTAGACCAAGTCATGGATGATCTTGACACTCAAGACATCACTTAGTATGATTCTGATAAAGATCCCTAGAAAGAAGATGATGTAATTTTCATATCTCTTAAGGATCAAGAAACAAGAATTGGAAACAAAAAGAAATAACGATACGGATGTTTCCAATGAAATATGGCCAAACACTTCAATTATTGACATCATAGGTCTGGACCCTACTGATCAACAACAAAAAGATGAAGATATCACTTCTCAACAAGATCAAACTGATGAGAAGAACATACTTCTAGATGCAGCACAAATGGGAACACAAATTAACATGCTAGTAGATGAAGGAAATAAATCTACTAGAAGGAAATGAAGAGTCAAATGTAGTAGATACAAGCATACCCAAAGATAAGGGTGATGCAGAGACAAAGGACACAACTAATGAACCAAAAGATACAACTGCAGAACAAGCTGCAATCGATGATCAAAAAGACAAGTCTACTTATTTGAATAAAGAATAGGATAAACAAGTAGAAGAAGAAAGGAAGAAATAAAAAGGTGAAGAGGCAAGGATAGATGAACAAGAGAAGAAGACAAAAGAGAAATCTATAGAAACACCCAAGGTTGATGGAGAGATGTCTTCACCAAACCAACAGGTGAACCCCAAGCAGAAAACACAAGAAGCTTCTTCAACAAAGCCTTCACCGAGAGCCTCTAAGAAGAAAAATGAACTAGTAATGGTAGTTCATACATCTACCTCCACACAAATCTCAAGGAAGAAGAAGAGAAAGAATAAGAATCCAGTTACTCTGGATGAAATCATTGAGATTCCATTATGTAATCCTAAGACATTGGGTCTGACTGAATTGACAAACTATGCATGAATTTATGAAAGGAAAGCCATGTAGGACAAGTTCAGAAAAGCCACCAAGGAAGCTAAGGAACTTGAAGTTTCCCAAGGAATACTTCAAAAAATTGTACCTGACATAGATGTTGATCAAATAGCCCCCATGCTTGATCAATTAGTGGTTCTCACTGATGCAATCACATATTAGAACATAGATCCTGAGAAGGCTATGGAAGAGAGACTTAAATAGAAATATGAGTTCAAGTTAGCTGAAAAGATTAGCCAAGAAGTGACATTAGAAAAGGTAAATCTTTCTAAAATGGTTAACACGGTAGACCCAATTATTTTAGAAGATATAACCTTAATTCAGAAATTATACATGTTAGATCAAATCACCAAGGAGTATACTGACAAGATAGCATAGATAGATGATGATCTTCAAACAAGTGCATAAAGTCTCATGAACAGTGAAGAGGTAATCAAATTTCACAATGAGCAGCTCAAGCAAGCTCAAAAGTTGATACAATACATTCAGATTGTAGAAACAAATTTTAGAGATGAGGTAAATGAGCTTCAAGCTCAACTCTTACTGACACTCTCATTACTACAAAATCATATGATAGAGGCAAGAGCACTAATTTTCACCCCATAAATGTCTGTCCTAGACAACATTTATGATATGCATGCTCAAATTGAGCTAGAGCACATGGCACTAGAACTACTCAAAGAAAAATGGGAGAAAATTCTCAAAGACATCAAGAACACCCACTCACACATTCTTGACACATTGTAAGTTACACATTTTTGAAAACTTATAAGTTGTACATTTTTGTCATGAGTATCAAATAAAGGGGGAAATGATATGTAGAGTCAATCAATAAAAGTGGAAATGAAAGGAAGAAATGATTTGTACAGTCAGTCATTTGAAAGAGCAAAGAATAGGGGAATATATAGTATAAAGGCAAGTATACATGTACATATACTTATACTATACCAATGCATACAGTTAGGGGGGGTCATATAATGAAAATGATATATACATGGTGTACATATTAAACACTTTAGTATTATGCACATATCAATTTTTGATACTAATGTCAAAGGGGGAGATTGAAGACATTATATTTTTCCATTAGTATATGTGAGGAAAAACATGATCTACAACATTGATTTACACTACATCGATAGAAAAGGCACAACACTACCTAACACCAAGGTTACTGATACTACCATGTATAAAGCATCCCGACAAACACTATTCAGTGTTACCCGATGACAAAAAGGACAAGGGAACCTGACGAGTAACCAACAGTGCAACCCAAAAAAACAATCAAAGAGAGGAACTTGATAGATGAAGGGAACCAGACAATCATTTCAATGAAGGAACACCAAAAAAATTTAAGTTCACATTGACGATCAAGAACTAACAATTAGTTACATCCCACAAAAAGTGGATCTGACATTCCACGTCAGATAAATCACTTAAGTTTTATATTTATCTTTTTTATTTGTTTTAAATCCATTATATGCAGAGAAAGCAATGCAATTATTATTGTTTTAATCAGTTTAACTATTTTAAAACATGCAAACTAAAGGATCAAGGTCAAGTTGTATACCTTGGATCAAGAGTTAACATTGTAATGCGTGATTCTAAAATTGGTCAAATACTTATATAAATAGATGCTTAATCAATTATGAACATGTTATTCAATGATGATTGTAGCCACTGAGAGCATCTAAGGATCAGATAAGAGAATTCATGTAGAAGGACAGAAAAGGATCAATTCAATTTCAAGAACAAGAACATAGGCTACCGATAAGAAGGAAAAGGTATTAATCAATCACTATGGGTGATATTAATATTCTATGAGCTTTAATGGATCTGTGATCAGAAATTATAGATTACATACAGTCAGGTCAAACATATTGTACTCATTCTAACAAGTGTAGTACACTTAAGAAATCTTTCAAGGAAGGTGGACTTAACAATCCTATTGTAAATCTCTTAACTGAGTGCACACTTCATTAGTGTTGTTAAAAGATCTTAATAGAGTAGATCCTAACAAGTCTCTACATTAATCTCCTAATAGGGTAGATCATCATAAGTGATCAATTATAAGCCTTTACCATCTCCCTTCCATTCTACAGATAGTGAAGTTTTGTGGGTGTCATCCCCATTGCAATTTTTACTTCCTAACAGGAGTTTTCTATGATATCATATCTTGTGTTATGTGTCTATTACTTTCATGAATGTTTCTATGAATGTTGCATACAATTAATTTTATGAATTAATACTACATGCATAAGAAAGAACATCATAGATGGTCGGTAATACAGTAAAGAATGATTACTAATGATTAAAGGTGAAAAGTGTTAACAAAATTAGAGGTACTGATTAACCCCTCCCCTCTCAGTACTACTTCCCATTAATCCCAACACTTCCTACTATGATGGAATCAAAATCCTTTGATCCTAAAGCCTTTTTTCAATATCATCGTCAGCATGGTCATGACACTGAGAAGTGTTCTCTAAAGCATAAGGTTCAAGATTTAATTAATTCTAATTCTTTATCTCTTGATAATTTTGATGGTAGTGGGGACAAATGTGTCTCTCCTCCTAATAAAAATCTCCAAATCTATATGAATCCTTTTCCTTCACTTGATACTAATACCATTTTTAAACCATCTTCTATGGATATTGTTTATGATTCAAAGATGGATGATCTAAACCATATTGTTAACCATGTGGAGTGTGCTCTTTCATCTCAACCTACAGTTCAAGATCCTTTGCATCCACCTCAACTTCAAACTCCACCTCAACCTAAACCAAAACTATTGGAGATTTACTTATGGTAGCTAGTTGATTGTATGTTTGTCATTGATGACAACATATAATATACAATAGTGTTCTGTATGTACTTATAAGAATGATGATATCAAGCCTTGCATAGTTATATTCATGTTGTATACATGTTGTTGATGTTTGGTTCATACACGCAGACTCAGATATGAAGTTTCAGTTGTGTTGTGTAATTTTGTTTGTGGAAGTCACAGTTTTTGGAGTTTGTCGGTACAAAGTCAACATATTACATTGGTTCTTGAGTTATGCCTATCTTTGGGATATGCATGTGTATATTCAAGATTATTAATGATTTAAAGATATTTATCTAAAGGTGCCAAACATGTTTCAACAAGATTTCAATGTTAGAGTTAATTTGGTGAGGCCAACTTTGTGATGCGTCGCATCTATTTAGTTTATATTGCATGGTTGTAATTATTCTTGCATGATTATTTAAGATAACAAGGATGTTATGAAGAGTTTCCTAACAGGTCCCATGATCTCATACTTTGAGGAAGATACTCATAGTATTTCATTTGTGGAATGCTAAGTGAATGAGAGAGCAAGAGACAAAAAATGTACCGAGCAGAATATCAGTTGTGTTTCATTCATCAAGGACCTATGTGAAGAAGCAGTGGAAGATTACAATACATTGGAACTGATCAAGATAGTAGGTCTACTCTACAGTTCATCAATCAGATATAGTGCATATCTATTCTATAGAAGGTTGTAGCCTTCACCATTGAAGTAGTGAGCTTTTGGACAGTGAGTCCTCACCCCTAATAGGATTATTTGTGAAAGACTCCTAATAGGATCTGACCCTTAACTAGGTCACTATACTTATTGCATTGTAAAGAACAACTCATAACAGGTTACAAGATCTTCTAATAGGGATTATTATAAACAAGTATAGTTCATTGTGGTGTTAATTCCCACTGGGGTTTTTACCATTTGGTTTCCCCGTAACCAAATTGTGGTGTTGTCTATTGTGTTATTTGTATGTGCATTTACTTTATTATATTCTGGAGTTAAGAAAAGAAAAGAATTAAATTAGCTAATAACTGATTCACCCCCCTCTTAGTTATCCTTTGGGACTATTCTAACAATTGGCATCAGAGACAAGTGCCTTGAAGAAGAAGCCTAATAGCTTAAGGTAGATCAGATGGCATACTTCAAAAAAGAGAGTCCTAAGTTCAATGGAGAAAATTATTTGGATTGGAAGAAAAAAATGATAACACATTTACAGTGTGTTGGTTTTGACATCTTTGAGATAGCCACACAAGAAGTTGTTATTCTCTCTCTAAAAGACCTCTCAAGAGATGATGCTACTAGTATACAGAAGGATACAGTCACAGCTAATGTAGTTTCCAAAGAAGCCCTTATAAGTGCACTATCTGATAGTGAATTCTCTGAGATCAAGAAGGTAGACAAGGCATACATAATATGGAAGTATTTAGAAGACATGTTTGAAGGAGATATCCAAGCAAAGAATGTGCATAGGAAGACATGGAAAAATAAATACAACAACCTTGAGATGTTACTTGAAGAGAACATTAGAGCCTACAATAAGAGGATAATTGAAGTAATTTCTGGAATCAAGAACAATGGTGGAGAAATATCAGAAGAAGACATAATGGGCAAGCTGATGACTACTTTAACAATAGACTATGAGAGAAAGATCAATAGTCTAGATGAAACCATGCAATTTTCACAAGACTTCAAGAGAGAAACTTTGATTAGCAAAATCTCTGCATTTGAGATATCAAGATTGAAGACTGAACCTAAAAGTGAAACAACTTTCAAAGCCTTAGTCCATGGTAAGAAACCTTTACATATCTCTAGCAATAATGACAAAGAATAAGTTGATGAAGAATTAGAAGAAATCATTGCCATGATTGCTAAAAGAGAAAAGAAAGGCAAAGGCAAGTACGAAGGAAAATTTCCATTCAAATGTTTTTCATGCAACAAGATCAGCCACTTTGCATCCAAGTGTCCTACAAGAGTAAAGAAATTCAAATCTGATTATAAACCTAAATACAGGAAGGAATTCTATCATGCTAAAGGTGTAACTGATGAAGATTTAGGAGAAGATGAAATTGGATTTGTTGCCCTTAAAGACATGGAAAAATTGCTTGAGGATATGGACATTGAAGATGAAAAAGAAATACAAGAGTTAGCCCTAATTCCCAAAGCAGACATCAGAAGTGATTAGATCATTGATAGTGAATTCTCTCACCACATGATAGGTGATAAAGCCAAATTTGTTCATCTAGACAAGTAAAAAGGTGGTATGGTTAGATTTGGAGATAATACTCCAAAACCTATCATAGGCAAAGGATCTATCACCCTAGATGGAAAGAAAAAGATAGATGATGTTCTATATGTTGATGGATTACATCACAACTTACTTAGTGTTGGACAGCTACTTGAAAAACATTATCATTTGGAATTCAAAGACAACAAATGCATTATTAGTAACAAAGAAGGAGACATGATTGCATCAGGCTCAAAAACAAAAGGTAATGTTTTTTAGCTCAATTCAGATGTAAGCTGTTTTGTTGCAAAAGTGAATGATGGTTATGTCACAAGAGACTCTGTCATATCAATTTTGATAATATAGTAAAGATAAGCAATGTCAAGGTAGTTAGAGACCTTCCAAGTATTTCAAGACTAGTTGACACAATGTGTAGGGAATGTGTTATGGGAAAGCATGTAAGGAGCTCTTTTAGAAGCAAGCAGAACTCAGCTAAAAATAAGTTAGACCTGGTGCATACAGATTTATGTGGTCTCACTCAAACAATATCATACTATAGAGAAAGGTATTTCATTTTTTTTGTTGATGATTTTTCAAGGATGATGTGGGTTGTGTTCTTAAAGGAGAAGTCTGAAGCCTTTGAGAAGTTCAAAATATTCAAAACTAAAGTTGAGAATAAATCTAGATTAAAACTAAAGTGTCTAAGATCAGATAGAGGAGGAGAATTCACCTCTGACCAGTTTTATGACTACTATGAAGAACATGGAATTAAAAGATAGTTGAGTGCACCCAGAACCCTACAACAGAATGGGATAGCAAAAAGAAGGAATGGGATCATACTTGATACAACGCACACTATGATGATTGAAGGAAGAGTTGCACACACCTATTGGAGAGATATAGTCAATACAACAATCTATAATATCAACAAAATACAACTAAGGCCATGCATGGATAAGACACCTTATGAAATTTGGTTTGGTAATGTACCTACAGTAAAATACTTTAGAATCTTTGGCAGCAAGTACTACATCAAGAGAGATGATGGTGTTGGTAAGTTTGATGCTAGAAGTGATGAAGGTATTTTCCTTGGTTACTCTACTAAAAGCAATGTATATAGATGTTTTAATTTGAGATTAAATAAAATAATTGAAAGTACTCATGTAAAGATTGATGAGAAGTTCATGGTTCAAGAGAGGTACTATGAATATGCACCTATGATTAAGGATGAACCCAGGCCTAGCAGTAAAGACATTGTTATTGAAGAAATGTTTGATTGCATTGATGTTTCATGTAATGAACCTGAATCAAGAAAAGAAGTATCATAGATTATAGATGAGGATATTGTACAAGCTGAAATCTAACCTGTTGGGAGCACGCTCATACATGCAAACATTAGAGAAATACATCAAATAAGTATATCTAACATGTCTAAACATACTCTAAAACAAAAGATACCATCATGACCTCCGATGAGCTAAACAAATGTACCCAAGCCTTGTCAATTTTCTCTTAGAGAGGTTTTTGGGTGTGCTCTCCCAACACAATACTAAAATCCCACTAAGATTGATTGAAGGTGCAAGCTAATAATGTGAAGAACTCAAGAGAAAGTATGAGTAACTTGTCTCAAGCCTTCATCAAACATGATAATGAAAGACTATGCTAAAAATGATATGCAAGATTCAATGAAAATAAACTAAGTCCATTCCATTAATCCTAACATGTAATATCTAGATTGGAAATATGAACTAAGCATGATGTAAAAACTAAATATGCTATGAAAATATAAAATGCTCTAGAATCAAACTAACATGATAACAATGCATAAAAGGGAGATGAGTTTCTCTTGACAATGGCCTATATTTATAGATTTTTTAGAGAGAGAGGGCTTGGATGAGGTGGAGCTCATGTGGCATCAACATAGGTGCCACATGAGGGACACATAAGCCATGCAAGAGGCCCACTTTTATCACACATGTGTGAGCAACTTTGGATGTGATGGGTCAAAGTGTACTTAAAGTACACATGTGAAAGATCTTGTAAGAGGTGTAAGAGTTTTGGGCTAATGAGACACTTTTAGAAAGTGTAAGAAGGTGTCATCATGGGTGTAAGAAACCTTGTTGGCACCAAATAAGGATTATTTAGAAAAGAAAATTTTAAAAAATTTGCTCACACATGTGTGAGCAAATAATTAGGACTAATATGTGTAGGAATCAAGAAATTAGCTTAATTAACCTTAGTTAATTAATAAATAGGTCTATTTGGTGAGAGTGATGTGAGGTAGGGTATGATCTAGGGTCAAATTAGCTTAATCTAAATTTAAAATTTAGATTAATTATGGTTTAGTAGAATTAAGTCATGTGGAGGAATAAATAAATCATAAATTTATTTAAAAGGAAATTAATGAGGGGTAATGTATTAAATAAGATTTAATACATCAAAAGGGGTAGTATTTAAATTAAATTTAAATTCTAAGGGAAGTGAATCATATTTAATTAAATAGATAGGAGAATATAACAAATATAATTAATTAAAATTAATTATAATGTTATGGGAATATTAATTAAATTAATATAAGGATGATTTTAGACATCTACATTTTGCCCCTCTTTGATGCATTGTCGAAAGTGATGTTGCATCAAAGAAAAGAAAATAAGATGCCCCAGAGAGGTCAGAAAACCTACGGTAGCGAGAGAGGAGGAGTGTGCCCCCTCGAGAAAATAATAGGAAAAATTATAATTTTTTAATAAAATTTTCTCAAAAAGGTAGGAAAACAAGAAAAGCAGACCAATTGCATGGTGTGTCCAAGGAAAATGGAGAAAAAATGGGGACTAGAATAGGAAATGGGGAGATAGATGGAAGAAATGGGTCCCAAGAGGCTATAAATAGTCCACCGGGGCCCATGGAAAAGTCACTTTCACTCACAAAGAGAAAAAAGAGAGAAGAAGTAGAGAGCAATGACAGCGCAACGAGAGTGAGCACAGCTTGGGGAGCGCATCCAGGTACACTAGCAACTTGTGGATGTAGGACCACCGATGAGTAGCTGAGCACCACCTTAGTACTTTATACATTTATTTCTTTTGTAGGTCTTTAGAGGGTAATAAATGATCCAAAACTGGTGCACAACGCAAATGGCAGTTGCCTGACTGCTGTCTACACAAATAGTGATCGACAAACTGTCGTCCACGCAGATGGTCGATCAGTGATCGGCGTCGATGTAGATGGAGATTGGCCAATCTCTGTCTGCGAGGGCATGGGGAGGAAAAAAAGTACAGTGAAGATGGCGGTGTGTAAACACCGCCATCTGCACAGCAAAGGTGGCGATGACCTAAACCACCATCTCCACATAATGATGTCTGCGAAGATCTAGCAGCTCCATAGACTAGTGAGTGTGAAAGTTTGCCATCTACATGGGTCAACCGCTGTCTATGTGAATTGACCCAAAAATAGAAGAAAAGTGAGGAAGAAGAGAAAAGGCAAGGGTCCAGGAGCATTTTTTGATGCCCCGAACGGGCCTATGACATTTTTTGATGCCCCAAAATGCTATCTGATCACTGACATTTGCTTGCTAATTGCAGGAGGAGACCATCACATTCTAGGCCAATGAGTGTTATCCAGTGACCATGGAGCTAGAGAAGTAGTTGACAGTGGTAGAGTGGGGATAGGTGACACTATGTAGATTAGAGAATGTGCGGCATTGGCTGCATCTGTGAGCACATAATGCACTCATGTCTGCATTGATAGAGAGATGGCATAGCACCACCTTGAGCTTCCACTTGCCTATAGGGGAAGCAACTATCACCCTCCATGACGTATGGAGGATCTACAGAGTGCCCATTTTGGGGCTTATACTTGAATACTGCATGGAGGGTTCAAAGCCTTACATGGAGATGGCACTGAGGTGGAGGTTTACAAATCTTCCTATTACACGGCAGTGGATGTCTTGGATAGGGGCTATGACTATGGAGCCACGGCCATGGCAGTTGGCTTTATACTTAGCCAGGTTGATAGGGGGACGACTCATGCCTGATCATGTAGGCAAGGGGTTCCCCTTAGGGTGGGTACGAGTACTAAGTAGCATGGTAGAGGACGGGGACTAGTACTACTGGGGATATGTCATCCTTTTCTAGTTGTATTATGATCTTCATATGTGCACCTACCGCAAGGGTAGGGTACTAGGTCCTAGATGTATGCTCCTATTAGTATGGGCATGGGAGCACATTGTGGTCACACGATTGATTAGACATCAGGAGACCCGAGAAACATATGAGCCTTTTGTATGCAAGTATAGGCCACCTATCAGTTATAAGGCCACAAATTTGGTCAAATATTAGCGGAGGAGACTAGATGAGATGGGGGCTATATTGTGGGCACCCTATGTAGGGTGTGAGGCCTAGGGTCACGAGATCCCACAACAAGATGGATACATGGAGGATGAGTTCTACGACTCATATTATATGAGATTTGTGTAGACTAACTGCTGGCTATTTGGTAGGACAACATATATGATATCTAGGTACATGCCATCTAGGGTACAAAGGAAGATGGGCCAAATTCAAGAGGTGGTACCAGACAGTTTTTCACATCCATTGGTGACCCGAGAGGTGGGGAGTGTCTGGGGGATAGGTATAGATCCACAGATAGCATAAGCATCATTCATGGGGATGATTGAGGTCCCATAGATCAGGGCTTGAGAGTTTTTACATGATGTAGGTGTAGTACCAGCATATGCATAGTGGTGGGTAGCACATAGACCTATTAGGCTAACAGTGCCTAGAGTTATACAGGAGGATGAGCAGTCGGGGATCAAAGGAGATGGGGGAGGACAAGATGGTGATGATGATGAGGAGGGAGGAGATGGAGGGGTCAGAGGAAGTAGAGTCTAGCTTAGGGTTGTGGCACCAAGGTGGAGGGGACAAGTGCAAATACCTGTAGGAGGGCAGCCACCCATTATGCCTGATGTATAGGTAGAGGGGCAGGATCCGCAGGGGCCGCCATAGGGACCACCAAATGGACAAGAGCCACCACAAGGACCACCAGGGTAGGGGCAGGTACCACTAATGGGCTATGTAGCCTAGGAGACACATGATACAGTCATAGCAGAGTGAGATAGCTTGCAGACCAAGCTAGGTAGGGTACATGGATTATTGGCAACATCTCAGGCAACTGAGGTGAGCGCACAGGCTGAGATTTTGTGACTACAAAGTTTATTAGCTACAGTACAGGCCACAGCCAGCAGCCTATAGATAGAGGTAGCCCAGTTATAGAGGGAGTTGACAGTAGAGACTAATCGGGGGGATAGTGCTCAGTGGGCACTGGACATTTTATAGGCTCAGGTGGATAGTGGAGAGTTCACTATCATAGAGGAGTATGGAGACAATGAGGAGGAGCTAGCAGCGATGTCAACGTAGATAGAAGCTCTTACAGCAAAGTAGGATTTAGCATGGAGATGTGCAGAGGACTATAGGGTAGACCACGATATAGCGCATCTAGTAGGTAGTATGGTAGGTTTGGGTCAGATGATGCCCAATACCATGGAAGCATAGAGAGAGGCAGGATGGAGAGGCCGAGAGGCTGCATACTATATGGGACTTTACCATGGTGCAGTGCCAGAGGAGGCATGATAGCCTACCTATTCTGAGAGTGTGCAGACAGAGAGCATCGGCTGAGGATCACAGAGATTAGTGGGGTTATCACCATGTCCTAGCAGTAGTGCAGGACCATCGCAGCCACCACCATGATGCTTCTCAGACTTTTTTGGATACACATTTTTGACACATGATGTATGATACTGACACTTTTGATATATACATGGACTATTTTTGGGATTATGGGACTTTGATTTATGGACATTTTTGATGCTATATGTTTATATGATGTGATTTTTATGCAAGATTTATGGATGCACTATGATGTTATATTACAATATATGATGTTTAGGACTAACATGCAGGATGAGATGAATTTATGTATGATGATGCTGATGGATTTGTGATGCAGGGATGAGATGTAGATATATATATAGATGTGAGATGTGATGTGTTAATGCTTATATTTTTTCATGTATGGATGTAATGTGATGATGTATAAATGTAAATGTATATATATGAGTTGTAAAATGAATCTACAATGAATAAACCCTAAAAGAATGTTATGGATTTTATTAATGCAACTAAGAGAATGAAATATAAATATATGAAAATGATACTAAATGATGATGAAGTAACAATGTAACTAAATGAGTGAAATGTGTAATGCTAATGGAGTAATAATGCAACTATAAATGAGTAAGGATTAATGAACAATGTGAATGAGTAATAAATAATGAACTAAATGATCAATGCAAATGATTTAATTGAATAATGATTAATGCACTAAAATGAACACTGCAAGTGATAATGAATAATAATTAATGAACTAAATGAACAATGCAATGGATAATGAATAATGATCAATGCAATGGATAGTGAATAATGATTAATGAACTAAAGGAACAATGCAATGAATAATGAATAATGATTAATGAACTAAATGATCAATGCAATGGATAATGAATAATGATTAATGAACTAAATGAACAATACAATGGATAATGAATAATGATCAATGCAATGGATAGTGGCTAATGATTAATGAACTAAAGGAACAATGCAATGGATAATGAATAATGATTAATGAACTAAATGAAAAATGCAATAGATAGTGAATGGATGCAATATGAGACAAATGAGGACACTATTTTTGTGTGTATCAAAATAGGTCTAAGAAAATCACTTAGGTGACTGGATAGGTGAATAAATAGAAACCTTTGCCACGAGAAAAATCATAATGCAATATGTCCTAACTACAATGCAAAGACTAACTACATGATGCTAGTGGTATTGATATCGTGTTAATGTTGGAGAGCACACCCTAGTTTGATATTGCAAAAGGAGTAATGCACCATGTGCTAGAAAACACAAGTGACATGGTTCCTTTGTGTGGACTAGATTCTCAGAAAAATAGGTTTTTAGGAACAAGAATGCAAGATACCAGGTATGATGGACCTTATGAAATGTTACTCATGAGGAGACGCAGTACATCCAAATCTTTTGAGGGATTTGAGATGCATGAATCCTACCCCCAGTGAGGCATACATAGTCATAACCGAATCTCAAAACATAAATGCACTAACAAACTATGATAAGAAGATCATACCACAAATGACATGTATTTCACCATATACTCACCATAACAAACTAGGATATAAAAGATCAAGGCTTTTGCAATAAGGACATAGTGAAACACAAGATAAAATCAACAAAAAGGCATCCTAACTAAGTGATCATTCAGTCCAAAAGTTCTTTCCATGAACAATTTTGATGTGATGTTTGATAGAATAGCCAACACCAAAAGGATGCATCCTGATGGGAAATATATTGATTGATAAGAAAATGGGAATTCGCTGGCAATTGCTTGTGAATAGAATGAGCACATGAAAGTTAATTTTTCTGCTGATTTGATGTAAAACATTTGCGATCACTATGTCTAGAACAAATCTCAATGTTTGATTTGGTAAGCTCAACTGTGTGGGAATCGTTATTGTGAAAGTAGAAAGATGGTCAAACAACTACTTGCACAAATATGGGTAGTGACACTTATTATGAAAGGTGATGCAAGTTGTATAGACAAATGGTGGAAACTGATGGTGGATCTAACTATGCATGGCACTTGAAATAGGTTTTCACCAAGGTACTTATCCATTGCGCCACCAAAGTGGTTTTCACAGATGGACGGATTTATTTCTCTTTTTCTTTTTTGATCTTCTTTTCAAGCTTTTGTATTTTTGTGTTTTTATGTTTTTTTGATTTTTTGATGTTTTGATATATTTTTTTTTGCTTTTTGCTTGCTTTTTGAATGTTTTTGGATTTTCTGCTTTTTGATTTTTAAAAATTTTTGCTGTACAATGGACTATGGACAGATCAAGCATAGAAGCACTTGAGAACTACAATATTTATAGGATCAGGGAGTGGATCTCCCTCTGGGGACACAATTTGATAGGTTCTTGAACAATACTTTGTTGTAACAATGAAAGGACCCAACCAATTAGGTTCAAACTTCCCTTTCTTCTCATAATTTTGGAGGTTCTTCATATTATGTTGCAAGGCAAGATCACCAACCTCAAACTGACAAGGTTTGATCCTTTTTTTGAACTAAAGGCAAAGGCAATTTTGATACACATGGAGGTGGTCTAGGGTATTGAGGTGTCTCTCATCGAGGATTTCCAACTCTTGCAAGCGGGAAACTCTATATTCTTCTTTGGACAATAGATTCTTGAGAGAGTTTCTGAGGGAAGGGAGCTCAATTTCAATGTGTAGAATAGCCTCAGTACCATAAACAAGGCAAAAGGGAGTGCTCCTATGGGGGTTTGAATGGGCGTGTAGTAAGCCTAAAGGGTAGGGTTGAGGTGAAGGTGCAAATCATGGCCAGCTTCATCGACTATTTTCTTGAGGATTCTAAGGATGGTTTTATTTGTAGCCTCAACTTGATCATTGCTTTGTGGAAAGTACTTGGAAGAGGTATGGTGGGTAATTTTGAACTTCCTACATAGCTCTGTAATGTCCTTGTTCTTGAAAGGTCCTCCATTATCAGTAACAATGTACTGAGGAATGCCATAGCAACAGATAATATAGTTCAAAATAAATTTCAAAATCTATTTTCCAGTAGTGTAAGTGAGAGGAATAGCTTTGACCCACTTGGTAAAGTAATCCATAGCAGCTAGGATGTATTTATGGCCATTGGATGAATTAGGGAAAATCTGGCCAATGAGGTCGAGACCCCAACATGAAAAAGGCCAAGGGGTGATGGTGGGTTGGAGGGATTGGGAGGGAGCGTGTATCAAATTGCCATGCTGCTGACAAGGTACACACTTATTTACATAGTTGTAGCCATCTTTCTCCATAGTAGGCCAGTAATATCCAGTGCGTAATAACTTTTTGGCCAAAGTAAGTCCACTAGAGTGGGCCCCATAGATTCCTTGATGTACCTCCTCCAAGGACGTTTGTGCTTCATCAGAATTTAGACACCTTAAAAGAGTTCCATCGAAATGCTTTTGAAAGAGGGTATCAGCAAGGATTGTGTATCGGGAAGTGTGGTGAATGAAGGTTTTACATTGAACTATCTATCAGAAAATAACATGATTTCATCTTGGAAAATGCAAACTGGTCTTAACAGTCTGATTCTATAAACATCTTTTTTTCAACATTTGCATAGTTTCACATGAAATTTCCCAATCTTTGCATAATTTAGTGAGAGTCTTCACGTGATATGTATTATACTATCATGTGACATTTGGCAATAGTGCCCTCACTCTATCACTTTTTATTCTATCAATTAGTGTCATTCTTCACGTGAAGAGAGCATTTCTTTGCACGGTTCGGTGAGAAAATTTGCATGATAGAGCATTTCGTCGCACAAAACTAGAGTCTTTTGTCCAAAATAGTGAGCTAAAATCTTCCAGTTAGTTGTACTTCTATCAAATCTAGTCTCTGATATGGATCTATTTTTTCACCATCTATCATCACACAGTCTAAAACTTGGTTTCTTAGGTTGAGAACTACGTGATTCTTGCTTAAATTGGTCTTGTCTCATGTCCTTTTGATTTGTTTCATCTGTGTCATCCTACCGTGTGTCGCAATAGTCATCTCTTGGCTTGTTTTAGCCTCATCTTAGATGATTTGCACCAAGTATACTTCACCTTTTGGCACATTCTATGCAATTACTTTGAGACAGTTTCAAGTTTGGTCCTAGTTCACATTCCTTGTTCAAAACTCTGTCTATGACTATCACAACTCGAAGTAGAAAAACATTTCCTTCAATCAATTAAGACAAATTTGTGCTTTCTACACCATTACTGGCTACATCTAGTGAGGAATCATCTCAATCTCCTTCCCCAGTATGATGACCTTACAATAAATGGTCATTTCCTATGGATCTTAGTAGAGTTCAAAATCCTTTGTTCCAAGAAGACCCAAATTCAGAGAACACTCAATCTTTTCATACCGAGTCTTTACACCTTGAATCCTTGCATTTTGGCAAGATGGCAGATCATAATCAATCAGGTGGTGAGGTTAGCAGAACTGACCTCTTTAGAAATTGGGGTAAGTCCCATTCTAAGGACCCCCTTAATGATCTAGAAGTAGAAATCACTCAAGAAGAGATTGCACAAGCTTGTGCTAACAAAGATTTCTATAAAATGATGGGAATTCTACTAGCTGAGGAGAAAGAAAAATACATTCTTGAACTATCCAATCAAGGGGCTAAGCTACCTTCCAATTATGCCTTAGAAACACTTGTTGAGAAAGAGGAAGAAACTAAAAATTCCCTCTTGCACAAAGAAATGCAAACTATGCGAGACCAACTCTCTCAACTCTTGAAAGAGAAAGACAAACCTGTTACACAATTCACACTAGAAAGCATTTGTCATTTCCCATTTGATAAAGATCTTCACATGCCTCCTTTTCCAAAAGGAGTTGAACTTCCTAAATATTAAAAATACTTGGGTACATCTGACCCTCAAGACCATTTGAGAGAATTTGGCACTCTCTCCATGCAATTCATACATGACACAACCTATCTTATGCATCTTTTCCCACATAGTTTGGGAGGATTAGCTATGGAATGGTTCTCTAGACTGCCAACTGGCATCAAGACCTTTGATGAAATTGCCAATTTATTTCTAAAACATTATTCTCACAATATCCAACATCCGGTTCATATTCAAGATCTTTTCAACTTGAAACAAAATAATGGGGAATCTTTCTTGGCATTTCTCCAAATATGGAGACAACTTTATACACAATATTCTCGCAAGATACCTAAATCAGAAAAGTTGGATATCTTTCTTGATTATCTTCTCCCCAACTTTGGGTATCAAGTATAGCTACAAGGCCCTCTAACCTTTGATGATATTATCAAACAAGCTATAAGAATCAAGACATTTATGATCAAGAAAGGAGAATTGACCTTACACAAGGAAAATAAACAAGGGTCTTCTTCCTCAAGCAAAGATAAATCCAAATTTCCCAACAAGAACCAAAATGTTGTGATTGATGGAGTTGTAGACAATGTGATTGCTAAGCCTTTCAAGGATGCCTTTAATCTCACTACCATGATTCAAGCAACCAAAGCCACTAAACAGGCTATGACAGAATCCAAACCGAGTACTTCACAATTTTTTGGACCTAAGCCTTAGGCTCCTACACCCAAGCGTGAGTTCACTCCTTTAGGAGAACCTCTTGAGGCAGTTTACAAGACTCTTATGGACAACCATTTAATTACTCCATTGGTTAATCCATGACCTTATGATCTGCAACCAAGACCCTCTTGGTGGAATGAATCTGCATATTGTGATTTTCACCAAAACAAAGGTCATAAAATAGCTACTTGTCTTAAGTTGTGGCATACAATCTAGGATCTCATCGATAGTGAGGTTATTTCTATGGGAGGTCACAACAAAAATTCTGATCACCAAGCTTTCAAAGACCCATTTCCTCCTCATGGAAAAGGTGAATCATCTAAAGGCAAAAACACTGATGCTAAGGTCAACTATACTTACACCAATAATGATAATGTCATTAATATGGTTGAACCTGTTGATACTGAATATTGTAATGTCATCATTCTCAAGGGAAAGAAAGATACTTCCAAGTCTAAAATACCTTTCATTTTGTGAGGGTCTACACCTCAGTCCTCTGAACAAGGATAGTCTCAAGTTAACGCTAGTGTTGTTAATTTTTCTCGTGCTAAAATCATTCTCAAAGGCCCTGAGCCTTCTATATCAACATCAACTCAACCTTCAGACAAAGCTAAGGTTGACTCTGCTACTAAGAATCCCAAAGTGGGTTCCTCATCTAATGCTACCAATTACAACATTCTTGATCAATTGCAATGTGCTAATGCTCAGATAACTATTTTGAGCTCTTGAAAATCTCCCCTGCTCACAGGGAAATCCTCAACAAATCCCTCACTGAGGCCAATGTCCCAAAAGATCTTGATCTCAACCAGTTTCAATCTATGGTAGGTCACTTGACCTCCTCACATTACTTGTCTTCCTTTGAGGAAGATGACCATTCTTTGAGTCACCCGCATAATAATCCTCTGCACATTGAAGTCATGATAGGTCCAAAGCGTGTTCGTTGTGTTCTCATAGATAATGGTGTTGGCCTAAATATTTTCTCTAGTAGTTTCCTTATTGAGTTAGGCTACGGCGAAGATTGCATTTATGCTCACAAAAAGATTACCATTAAAGCCTATGATGAGGAAGAATGTAATTCCAAGGGGCTAGTTGTATTGCCAATTAGAGTTGGTCATGTTGAACAAGATGTTATCTGTCAAGTGCTTGACATCCCTTTGGCATACAATATACTGTTAGAAAGGCCATGGATCCATGAAATGTAAGCTATCCCTTCCACATACCATTAGTGCATTAATTTCCCATTCCAAGGTTCTAAAGTGACTATACCTACTAATACATGCTATGATTGCAATGCCCTCACAAAATCTGTTGACATCCTTGTGCCTATCAACAGAGAATCTATTGAAATCCTTGAGGATAAATTAAAAGAAATGGAAAAGAGCTTGACACTCAAAGAAACTGATATGGGAGGATATCAGATTGAACCTATGCTATTTATTACATCTTTTCCTTTGTCTCCCCATTCCTTTGGGAGACCTTCTGAGAACACTAAACCTTCTACAGTTCCTCCTCCAACAAAGTATGGTGGTACCTTTGTACAAGACATAGTACCATTAGAAGAAGAAGCTATCAGTCGTAGAACACATGACTCTACAAGTATATGATTCCAGAAACTCACATTCCAACTAGGAATAAATAAGTTTATACCTCGAGAAGATAAGAAACCAACACCTAAAGAAACACCTAAAATTGGAGAACCTGAAGATAGCTCTGATGAGGATACTTTTCCTTATCCTATTCCACCATACCTAGCAACATTCTTTACTGAGCCAGATAACTTTGTACCACATGTCAGTACAGTAGACACTAATAGTGATTCTGATACCACCACTTCACTTGCTCCATTAACTTATGAGGAGTGGAAACAAATCTATACTCTAGATCCTGGCCATCCAGGTGATTTATACATACCACCACACTTTCAAGAATAGTTTGACCAGGAATTGCAGTCACTTCTCATTACACAAGAGGCAATTGATGCTACAAACACTACTAAGGTACCTAGGACAACAAGTGCTCATTTGACCATAGCAGAGGTTCTAGGTAGAACTCATCCCAACTGGGGACAAAGGTTTGATTTCACCCACGTTCTTGACATGAGACCTAATGATGAAATAGACTGCCATGAATATGAGTTTGATAGCTTGTCATATGTCACTTCTGACAGAGATATAGATATAGCTAATGCATATGAAAACCTTCTCGAAGTAGGTGAACGGTCTAGTGTAGGGTCACATGAGTCTGACTCCCTAGATGTTAACATGTCATCTACAATGGTCACTAGGAATCAAAGGAATTCGACTATACCTTTGGATGAGATCGCTTTGGGTCTCGAGTTGCTTGTCCATGCCTTTGATGATTATACCATGAATGCACTTGAACATGTCACTCCTCTTTCACTTTGCCATCCTGAGCTTATAGACTGGAACTCTACCTCCCCATCTAATGAAGTCCTTACATTCTAGAATGATTACGCTCTTGCTTGTTACCTACACGCTATCAAACCTGTAACATCTCCCACTAGCAAAGAAAGTGTCAACATGACTGAGGCTGACATCAAGTATCTTAGTCACAAAATCAAAAGAAGAAAAAATAGGTGCTCTGATGGTGAAAACCACATTGTGGCAGTATCAGAGCCTAAAATAGTCAAAATA
>MU223398.1:368254-385349 GCA_018584345.1 Thuja plicata
CAGAAAGAGAGGAATTCACTACATTCTTCAGAAGCAAAAAGATTAACTTTGCATGGAAATATTCAGACATGCTGGGATTAGACCCTAATCTAATCATGCATCATCTATCCATTGCACCAGGTGTTAAGCCTGTCAAGTAGAAGCTTCACAAAATGCATCCACATGTGGCTCTACTTGTCAAAGCTGAATTAGAGAAAATCCTTAAGGCAGTGTTTATTAGAGTAATTGATTATGCAGAGTGGATCTCTAATATTGTTCCAGTATCAAAACATGATAAATCTATAGGAGTCCATACAGACTTTAGAGACTTGAATTTGGCATGTCCTAAGGATGATTTTCCATTTCCTAATATTGATATGATCATAGACATGATGGTAGGGTATGAAATGTATTCACTAATGGATGGTTTCTCTGGCTATAACCAAATAAAAATTGCACCAGAGGACCAAGAGAAAACTGCCTTCACATGTGCCTAGGGCACCTTCTGTTGGAATGTCATGCCCTTTGGACTCAAAAATTTTGGTGCTACATATCAGAGAGCTGTTACCACCATATTTCATGACATGATGCATAAAACAATGGAAGATTATGTGGATGACACTTTGGCTAAGAGCATGCACCAAAAGAAACATCTTGCCAATCTAGGTCCTATACTAGATCATATGGAACAATTTAGTCTAAGGCTCAATCCTAAGAAATGTGCATCTGGCGTAACATATGGAAAATTTCTTGGCTATATCATCTCTACCAAAGGTATTGAAGTAGATCCTACAAAATTAAAATCTATCATGGAAATGCCACCACCAAAAAATATTAGACAAATGAGAGGACTTCAGGGCCAACTACAGTCTATCTGGCATTTTATCTCTCAACTGGCGGACAAGTCACAACCATTTACCAAGACTTTACACAAGGGTGTGGCTTATCAGTGGAACAAATAATGTGATGAAGGGTTCACACAAATCAAACAGTATCTTGCAAACCTGCCAATCTTGATGCCTCCTATTCATGGGAAGCCACTTATACTATATATCTCTGCTACAGATGCATCATTGGGTATCCTATTAGCACAAGAAGATTAGTACAACAAAGAAAGGGCTATCTATTACATTAGTCAGACTCTGGTGTCATATAAAATGAAATATTTTGCTATAGAGAAGGCTTTCCTTGCAGTGGTGTTTGCTTCACAAAAATTGCGGCACTATATGTTGGCTCATACTACACATCTAATTGCTAAAATTGACCCTCTGAAATATCTACTCAGTAAAGCTACCCTCACAAGTAGACTAGCTAAATGGGTCATGCTTCTCAACGAATTTGATATTGAATATGTTGAAAGGAAAGCCATTAAGGGACAAGAAATAGCAGATCAGTTGGAAGAAGCACCTCTAGTTGATCATCGACCATTGCACATTGAATTTCTAGATGAGTCCATATTACTCCTCACACACCGATCATGGACTATGTTTTTTGATGGTTCATTTACCCAACAGCAGTCAGGTGCTGGGATACTATTCATTACACCTCAAAGGTACTCTTTACCAAAGGCATACAAGATTTTTTTTCCTTGTACAAACAACATTGTTGAGTATGAAGCCCTAATCAATGGTATGAAGATCGCCCTTGAGTGGCGAGTAGACAAACTCAATGTTCTTGGAGACTCACAACTAGTCATTAATCAAGTCAATGATATCTATCAGAGAAGGGATGACAAGTTGGTACATTATAAATGGTTGGTTGATGATCTTAAATAGTATTTTACTCATATCACATTTCAACAGGTTCCGAGGATAGATAATAAAGTGGCAAATGCCATGGCTACTCTTGCCTCTATGCTACAGATGCCTGAAAATGATTTTTGACATGAATTCCTAGTGGAGACATTACACTACCCATCCTATGAGTCCCCTAATCCCTAGATGATCTATTCTGTCATAGGACATGACTCATCCCGCTACCATCACATCTTCTCCTACCTTCGTGACAAGATTGTTCCAGACACTTACTCCCAAAATGAGAAACTTCACCTAATCCATAGTGCTTCGTGGTTCATCATCATCGCTAATGACTTATATAGGCATGGTCTAGATGGTACCCTCCTAAGGTTTTTAGAACCCGATGAATCCAAACAAGTGTTAATAGAGGTGCATGAAGGCATCTGTGGGTCACACTCTAACGGCCTGACATTGGCCCGTAAACTTATTAGAGCTGGTTACTACTGGCTAGATATGGAAAAAGAAGCAACATAGTTTGCTAAGTCTTGCAAACAATGTCAATTACATGGAAACTTGATTCATGCTCCAGCCAAGGAGCTTATTCCATTCATTACTTTATGGCCATTTCAATAATGGGCCTTTGATTTGGTGGGTCAAATCTACCCCTCGTCCTCCAATGGACATAAGTTTATCATCACAGCTTCAGACTATTTTACTAAGTGGGTGGAGGTAGTCCCTCTCACCGTTTCCAGTGGCAAAATAGTAGCTATGTTTATTCTCAACTACATTATCTGCAGACATGGTGTACCCTCAGCAATTATCATGGATAATGGGGGACAATTTAAAAACAAGGATTTGACGGAGCTCTTCTCTAAGTTTAAAATTACTCAACATTGGTCTTCTATCTATTATCCTCAGGGTATTGGACAGGTAGAAGCATCCAACAAAATAATCCTTAAGATCTTGCATCACACTGTGCATAAATTCAAATGAGATTGGCATCTCAAAATCAATCCAGCTCTCTCGGCATACAGGACAAGTATAAGAACACCAATAGCGGCTACTCCCTATGCGCTAGTTTATGGAGTAGATGTTGTGCTACCTATTGAGGTTGAGATTCCTTCTCTGCGAGTCTCTCTAAAGGGCCTCATTACTGATGAAGATACCAGAATATCTCGGCTACAAGAGCTAGAATTACTTGATGAATGTCACCAAGTGGCATTCAATCACCTTAGAGCATACCAAAAAAGGATGTCCAAGAGCTATAACAAGAAATTTAGACCAAGGGATTTCCAAGAGGGTGACCTCGTTCTGAGGGAGAACCCTAAGAATCAACAACATCAAATCTAGAAAGGGAATTTTGAACCAAATTGGCTTGGTAGGTATGTTGTCACTGAAGTGTTTGGGTCTAGCACCTATCAACTTTCTACTACTAAAGGAGAACAACTCAAAGAGCCCATCAACCCTCTTCTCTGAAGCAGTTCTACAGCTGAGACATCTTCCGTATGCTAATGTATAAAGTCCTAAAAAAATTCTAAAAATCTGAAAAATTCCTGAAAAAATGATCATCTTAGTGAAAACCTAGCAATAGGCACTTTGATGTATCTCCAAAAAAATTATAAATTCCAAAAATACAAAAAAATTGAAAAATTGAAAAATACAAAAAAAGAGAAAAAGAAAAAAAAAGGTGTCATTGATGAAAACCTGGCAAATAGGCATCATGGTAGAAAAAAAATAATTTCTACCAAGAAGGTGAAAACCTGGTAAATGGGCACCTCTTGTTCCACAATGCTATATCTATCGCAGCACCACTTGGCTTTATGCATTTTCTTTCCTGCATTGCTGCTTTCTTACTTTCCTGCTTGCATTTGCTTTCTGTTTCCCATCAAGACACCAACTCACATGGATTGAGATTGGTCATAATCTCAGGGAAACCCTCCTAGTATAGGGGGCACTGTCTTATTACCTTTTGGGATTTAATTCATGACATTCACTAGTGGTTCTCACTGCATCGACCTACTATCTCTTTGCTTGCACTGAGATCTCTCTCCTCGAGCATCTCTCTCACATCAATCACCAGTGGTTCTCACTGCGTCTACCTACTGATGCCTAGCTATTGCTATGATCTCTTCACTTGAGCATCTCTCTTGCATTAGTCACTAGAGGTTCTCATTGCATATACCTACTATCACCATACTATTGATATTACTCACATCCGTTATAGTTGGAGTTATCCTCAAATGCTCTATCTATCGATACTCAATCTTGACAATTCTATGCTTTAGTTTGTACATATCTTTTGGTCACTTTTGTGACACTCTGGTTCCTTTGTGAACCCTCCTGACTTGACATTGATTCAGTGCCATATGCTTGGGGGCAATCACATCTGGTTTTTCCTCACAACATATACCAACTCAGTCATCATTACTTGGGTACACGAGCCCCCTCATTTGATCACATCTTTGGTTTACACCTGAGTCAGTAATCTTGTCATTTCTCAAGGACAACTCGCTACTGTCGTAAACTGGTGTTTCTCAACACCACCAGAAACAATGTTTTTTAACACTATCTTTGGACACATCTATGTTTTTCAACACACATCGAATATCTCAAATGTAAACATCTCTCAATAACAATCAAACACAATACACTCACAAGAACAACGGTGTTTCTCAATACCTCATACACATACATATGCAAAAACATAAAACTGGTTGAGCTATGATTGAATCTTTCTTTGTATGTTGTCTATTCTCATGAATTTTATTGATATTTTCTTTGTCTACTTCTTTTTGGTGTAGTCCTGATTATCCGGCAATGTCAAATAAATAGGGTGTATGTGATAAGAGCTCCCGCACTAAGGTGGAACATCCTCACATCGCTTGAACTTGTTTATTTGTACGCCATGGTGAGGTCGGTACTATCTCCTTGCCTATTATTGCTCTATTTGTTATTGTTTTATTTTTTATTGATCTTCTTGTTTACGCATGATCACACTTATGGTTATCTTGGCTTTGAATGCCTTGATACTAGTGTACTCTTCCAACATTAACTAGAAACAATGTTCAGGTCATCTTGGCTTTTGTGCCCTAGTGCTTACATTTTTTTCCTACATTTCATCTGATGACAAGTCATATTCATATCCTTATGGTTGCATTGTGGTGCTAGTAAGGGTTATATCAACTTCGTTGTTCCAAAAAAATGCTCAATGATGATGATTTTGTTAGAAACACTAAGAGGGGGGGTGAATTAGTGTTTATCTACTTTATTATATTTTAGCCAATTAAACATATATCAACTGTGCATCCAAAGAAACATAACATAAGAACACATAACACTTGATATGACTATGGAGAACCTTGATCAGAGGAAGACTCTGGTGGGGATTAGTACCCACAAAATATTGTACTAGGTATAATGAACCTGTTAAAGTTCCTTTACCCTGTTAGAAGCAGTCTTTACAAATTAAGTACAATGACCTAGTTAAGGGTCAGAACCTATTAGGAGTCTTTTATAATAACCCTATTAGGGGTGGATGGCTCACTGCCCAATAATATGAAGGCTACAACCCTCTGAATGTTGATATGCACTATATCAAAAATGAACTATTGTTATGACACTGCTGTCTGATCAGTTCTGTGTATGTGTGGATGTTCTTACTCCTTCAAAGAGCTATATCATCTTCTGACTTCATTATATTATCCCTCTGTAACTTCTTCTTACATAATAATTGACTCATGTAACATATCTTTTCATTACATACTTATATCTTCAAATCCAAATAGGCGTAACCCAAAACAAATCATTAGTCGGCCCTAAAACAAAAATACATAATACTTCCAAACAATTTGGCCCAAGCGTGTTTACTATAACATTAATTACATTATTACAAACTTATAACTAAAGGTGCTTAGCCATTACATTATAAAATCATACACACTGATCAAAACTATAGTCGGCTTCCATGCTCTATTTCTTGGACTGCATGTTTATTAATCTGTCTATAACTTTTTTGTACTGATGTTTCATACTCTACGCATTTGGATCTATCATTTATATACACCATAGAGTATATAACTAAGCACGCATGTTCTGGTGTGTTCTCTAACACATGCACTGATGTGCTGATCTCTGTATCTCTGTATCTGTCCTATTTTCTGTACTTAGTCATTTTATCTTCTAAGTTATCTTTGATAAAAACTTAGTATGACTTTTTTTCCATGATTGACAACACAAAAATAAGTCATGCTTCTTTAGGAAGTCAACTTGCCAACATTCTCCCCCTTTGTCATTTATGGCAACAAAGGAATGTGGCTAAGTTACTCAAAATGACTTCATATACATATACATATATACTTCTCTGCATATACACATTCTATACTACTCCCCCTTTGACATTAATGACAAAGGTGTGCAAAAACTGTAAGTCTTCAACATACTTACTCCATATAGACTTCTGGGTACACAACTTGAACAGATTGAATCTCTTTTTGTCAAAAAACTTTCATTGCATCAACAGTCTAAAGATGTGCGCATAAAGAATATGTCAACTTTTCCATTTTTATCAGATCCATGCAAGGACCTTGATCATATGTCCATATGGTGTTATCAATCTATTTGATATTCTCCTTGAGAACTGCTAGAGATGGCACAAGTGCATTCCTCAACTGAGTCTGCCTTATTCTAATCTTGCTAATTTCCAGTTTTGCCTTCTCAATTTTGTCCAGCTGACCTTGATAGACATTATTGCATATGTTCATATCTTGCGTGGAATTTTCAACTGATTTTCTTATGTTGTCCACCATTTCTTCTACTTCTGTTATCTTTTTAGTGTACTCAGAGGTGAGCTTCACTCTATCCATACAGTTTTCTATGACTTTCTTTCCTTTATCTACCAATTCCTTTAATATAGCTTTCCCAATCTTTAAGGAATTCAGATCTAAGGTAAAGTTCTTTACCAAGTCATGTAGTCTCTCCTTCTTATATTCATCTTCTACAATCTTAGTAGAAAATTCTACTAAGCTAGTGAAATGTGACTTGAAGTTTGATAAGATGTTGTCTACATCTTCAACTGATTGTACTTTGGCCACTTTCTGATCAGTAGGCACTAAGTCATTCAAAATATTCATTATTTCCAAGAATCGAGGATTCCTCATTACTTGTTTCTCTTTTTCCTTTTCCATGGCTAGGACGCTGATCTTGATTAGGTCTTCTTCTCCCCATGCATCCAAATTTGTTGAGTCAGGAGTTAACCTTGACAACAATGAGGTGGATGGTTGAGTGGATGATGAGAAAATAGTGTTCTAACTTGTATCTACACAGTCACTTTTGACATGAATTTGCTTCACTAGTGTCTCATTACCTTGAGTATCTTTCTCCTTATCCAAGTCTATTGGATCAATGGAAGGAACTTCATCCTGTTGTAGAGATGTGTCATCTGTGTTCATTTCCTTGGTATTTACAAATGCTTCATCAACTTTATCCATATCTTTATCAGAAGCTATCATAGATATTTTTACATTGTCAATTACTATAGTGTCATTTGTATCTTTAGCTTTCTTTGAAGTCACTATGGGCGCTGAATCCTATGGACCTATCATAGGTGCAACCTAAATTACTGGTTTTGTGGGTTGTTTGGGAGGAGTTGCAGTAACTTTTGCTGTAGGCAACATTGGTGGATGCATATGTCTATCCATAAAGACTTGTGCAAATGCCTTTTCAATCTCCTTACAAATTTGTTCATATTCCTTGTTCATAATTTGTAGAGTCCTTGTCTTAGTTCGGAGATGAGGCTTTACTAGATCTAATAGAATAGCCTTCTCATCGGTATTCTCCTCATTTTTCTTCTGCTTCTTCTTCTGAGTTTCAACAGTTTTCTCAATTTTAACTTTAGCAATTTTGGCTTCTTTTGCCTTATCCAATTCTTCTTATGTGACTCCATGATTTCTCAGAATGTTGGATGTCATTTTGGATGCTTTCCTTTTGTTGACAACAAGTTGTAGTTCAATATCCACTTCGTCGATCTTTTCTCTGTAAGTGCCCCATCTAGGTTCATTAGGGTCTTTAAGTGCTAATAATAAGACCTACGCATATCCTTCTAACACATGGTCTTCTACTTCATACCCTAGTAGATGAATCAACTTAGTTCTAGGCTCAACAGCCTCCATGCATGTGCAATCTATCTCTACCATAAAGCATATTGTATCCTTGTATTTTTCAACTATCTTATCAGATAGTCTGAACCTACTCTGCATTTTGACCCTGAATATCTTTATATCCATGTCCATTTTATCTCTTGCACTACTTTCTACTGTGGCTTTAAGAGATATCTGAGTCATTGTAGGTTTTTCTTTGTCTAGATAAATGTCTGCAACCTTTCCAACTATGTGGTGATACAAATAGATGATCAGTGATCCAAACTTGAATGTTTTGCTTCTATCATGTTCGATGATTCTAATATTTTCAATCAATTGATCGCGCAAGACCTCACATAGATTGTATTGAGTGTTGTCCTTCACAATCTGATAGCTGCAAGGACTGTTTCTATAGAGACACTATTCAACCTACTTGCTTTCTCAAACTTATATCCAAGTATCATTATCATGAGTTTAATGTCATCCTCCTTGATAGGGTCAACTGTCATTCTGCGCCTATCACTCCTGGACAAAAAAACTTGCTTAATCTATTTCTTTACATCCTTACCAGTGGGAAATACTGGTCCAATCATTGGAAGTCTGGTTAACTGATGGATTAATTCTGCAGTGATATAGAAAGGAACATCACCAATCCAAAAGAGATCATCATGAATTTTTCTTAATAGAATCTTTACCCATTCTGGTTCTTCAAACTCATGCGCATTTGAATACTCCAAAATAGGGTTATCTTGTAGGTGCGAAAATTCATCCTTGAATGTGAAGTCCTTATTTAACATTGATGCCATATGAGAAGCTATATTATCATCTCCTAATGACTCCTTCTTACAGTATATGTATGCGCGGATATCTTCCATGTGAACAATGCCAAGTGGGGTTTTGGAGAAATCCCCTTCCACATCATCCAGTATGGATTTGAATGGATGCTTCTTAAATATAAACCTCTTCCTCTCTGCTACATCAAACACAACTGGGGTCACCATACTTACTTGTTGTTTGCTTATGTAGCGTTTCCATGAAATTCTAAAACGGCACAATGACTAGGGCTCCACTTCAAACTGATTATCCATTCATTCCAATTGCCAAACTATTTATGCCTTCTTGCTTTGATGTCTTAGTGCTCTAATTCTCTTCAATTTTTGTGCTCTCAAATGTAATTGTGAAAATGATCGACTACGAACTTCTTTTTATATGATCTGCCGCATTTAATGCTTGCAACTATACATAGAGATTTCCAAACTTTGATCATGATGCAATTCAGATAATGCGTGAATGCATATAACTATAATATGTGCTTTTAACCATGAATCCAAAGGCACATACTCAGAAGTGAGTATGCCAACTGCAGAGGGGTTCTGAGCTAGAATAGCTCCCCCTAAGACTAGGAAGGTCTATTCAAACAGAAGTAAAGGGTGCATCCACTGAGGCTGCATCAACTACTTTGTCAACATTATTGTCCTTCTTAAATTCAACCCATATTTTTCTTGAATCTTCATTTGCTTTGACAAAATTGACTTCTCCTTTCTCTTCAAATAGTGACTTTTGGGATCCTCTTGTTTCTGAGTTTTGGATCTATAAAACCTTGTGATATGTCCAACCTTTCCACATGTGTGAAAAATGATAGGAGGTCTGATGTTCTTTCTCATCATGCTACATTGCTTTGCTATGTGTCCATTATAGTTTCATATCTGGCATGTAATGTTCTGTAAATTTATTGAGAGTTGATTTCTTTGATTGCTTTGATTCATACTTTTTTTATTCTGTTGATGTTGATTCTTATGACTTGTTTTTCTATGTAAGGCCCTATGACCAAACTTGTTACAGGAGTAACAATAACCTTTAAAAGGTCTTATGTCTTTGCAATCTCTTGCCAAATGCCCATGTTTATTGCATGCATAACAAGTTCTGTTAACTTGCTTGATTTCCCTTTTAGGTGGTTCAGATATAACCTTAGTAGTATCTTCAACTTTCTTAGCTTTTGAAGATGCTTCAGTTGTTTTTTCTTTCTCTTGTGATGATTTGATTTCATCTTGTACTATACTGAATCCAAGACCAGTAGTGTTCCCTTTTTTTCTTTGCACATTGAGCTGGGATTGAATCAAATCAGAACTTGTGTGAAGTTTATCAATCTTTTCTTTTTCTTCTATTAATTTAGATTCTAACTTCTTCATGTTTTCCAATTCCAAGACTTTCATGTTTACCTGTAGAAGTTCATCTTCCAGTTGATTGCTTTCTTTGATCTTGTCTTCAATGGTGTTCTGGCTATCTGTAAGTTGTTCCTCCAGATCTTCAAGTTTATATTTTAGATATTTGTTCTCTTCATTAATCTTTTTGACCATTTGTCCTAGATCACTTGTAGAACAATCTTTCAGATCTTTTCTTAGTCTTTTAATAAGTATTTGAGAGCCATCATTTTTCAATCTTAGTTCTTCATTTTCCTTCTCAGATCTGTCAAGATCTTCAAAAGCTGCTTCAAGATTATTTTTCAAATGTTTTTCTTTAGCTGATTCCATGATCTCCTCAAGTGGTTAAACTTTCTTTCAGAGGACCAGAGCTCTAATACCAATTGTTAGAAACACTGAGAGGGGGGGTGAATCAATGTTTATCTACTTTATTATATTTCAGCCAATTAAACATATATCAACTATGCATCCAAAGAAACATAACACAAGAACACATAACACTTGATATGATTATAGAGAACCTTGATCAGAGGAAAACTCCTGTGGGGATTAGTACCCACAAAATATTTTACTAGGTATAATGAACCTGTTAAAGTTCCTTTGCCCTGTTAGAAGCAGTCTTTACAAATTAAGTACAATGACCGGGTTAAGGGTTGGACCCTATTAGGATCCTTTTATAATAACCCTATTAGGGGTGGATGGTTCACTTCCTAGGCTCACTTCCCAATAATATGAAGGCTACAACCCTCTGAATGTTGATATGCACTATATCAAAAATAAACTGTTGTTATGACACTGTTGTCTGATCAATTTCGTGTATGTGTGGATGCTCTTACTCCTTCAAAGAGCTATATCATCTTTAGAATTCATTATGTTATCCCTCTGTAACTTCTTCTTGCATAATAATTGACTCATGTAACATATCTTTTCATTACATACTTATATCTTCAAATCTGAATAGGCGCGACCCAAAATAAATCATTAGTCAGCCCTAAAACAAAAATACATAATGCTTTCGAACAAGTCAGCCCAAGCATGTTTACTAACATTAATTACATTATTACAAAATTATAACTAAAGTCACTTAGCCATTACATTATAAAATCATACGCACTGATCAAAACTGTAGTCGGCTTCCATGCTTTGTTTCTTAGACTGCAGGTTTACTAATCTGTCTGTAACTTTTTCGTACTGATGTTTTGTACTCTATGCATTTGGATCTAGTATGTATATACACCATAGAGTATATACCTAATCACACATGTTATATTGTGATCTATAACACATGCACTGATGTGTTGATCTCTGTATCTCTCTGTTTGTCCTATTTTCTGTACTTAGTCATTTTATCTTCTAAGTTATCTTTGATAGAAACTTAGTGTGACTTTGTTGCCATGATTGACAACACAAAATAAGTCATGCTTCCTCAGGAAGTCAAATTTCCAATATATTTTATGATGGGTCTCACAACCATGTCCTAGAATTGCACTTTCATATTGCATCTAGCATAGAATTGCATTTTCATATTGCATCTAGCACAGGATTGTGTTTTCATTCTAGACTTGCATTGTGGCAGCAATTCAATGTTCTCTTCTTTGCATTCTCCTGGGTCCATACATAGGGGAGTTCTTCTTTAGAGTCTTGGTTTCATCATGACTAACCAAGTGTTTGATCCTCACTCTCTATCTTTAGCTATATACTCAACCCATTTTTGGGATCGAAATCAAAATCTAACACTTCTATATCACTCAAAATTGCATTTTAAAATTTTTGGGACTGACACAATTGGACGCTTGTGTAGTCAACTTTTTGACATCGCTTTCTTGTCAGAATCTTATCATATCATCATTTTTTGAAATCTTTGACTTTGTTCCTCAAAAGTCAACTCTAGTCAACTTTGGTCAACTCTATTCAAACTTGGTCAACAAGACCTCAAAATCACTTGAAATTGATTCTAAATCTTCTAAATTCTTTCGTAATCTATTCTGTGTTCTTCTTGATCTCTGACTCAACATATATCTATGATTTTTCACTCTCCATCATCAATATGATGTGTCATCTTTATATTTCACTCCTAAGGGGGCAGGATGATTACATCATTAAATCTATTTCAATCAATCTGATCTGATATTCAAAAGTCCTCATTACTAGGTGCATCTCATCACTTAGGGCATATTCAGTTTTTTGTACCTCACTGTTAAAACTGGATACTTCATAATCAATAAGGGCATCTTTGTTCCTTACATCTTGTCATCTTTTAAGTATCTAAGCAATCTAACTTAGATTCTTAAGGATCAAGCTCCGTTTTGGAGATGGTTCTTGAAAAACACTATCTTTTTGGGATAGGTATCAGGGCAATCTAATGCTGACTCCTGATAATCAAGCTTTGTCCTGGAGATGATTCTGAACTGCTATTTTACTATATTTTGAGATAGGTATCGGGGCAATCTATCCCTGACTCCTGAAGGTTAAGCCTCGTTCTAGGGATAGCCTTGTGAAAGATGTCAATCTAACCAGTGTCTAGGCAATCTAACCTAGATATTGGAGGACTAAGGTTTATTCTAGAGATAGTCCTAGAAACCTTTATTTTACTATCTTTTGAGATAGGTATCGAGGCAATCTAACCCTGACTCCTGAAGGTTGAGCCTTGTTCTGGGGATAGTCTTGTGAAATATATATATCTAACCAGTGTCTTGAAAATCTAACCTAGATATTGGGGGACTAAGCTTCATTCTGTAGATAGTCCTAAAATCTCTATTGATTATCTTATTGGACAGGTATCAAGGCAATCTAACCCTGACTCCTGAAGATTGAGCCTCGTTCTAAGGATAGTCTCATGAAAGATATCAATCTATTAGGTATCAGGGCATTCTAACCTAGATCCCCGAGGATCAAGCTTCATTCTGAAGATGACCCTCAAAAACTCTATTTGACCAGCATCTTGGCAACCTAACCTAGACTTCAGAGAGTCAAGCTATGTTCTGGAGATGGATCTGAAATCTTTGCATCATCAATTTTCAAATCTATTCTTCTATGCTTTAGGCATCAGACTATTCTTTGAGTCAATGCACTACTCGCACATCAATTCAAAGAGGGGCAAAATGTAATACCCCAAAATTGGCATCTTGCAACCCTAACCAATTTTGTTGCATTTGTCATTCTTCTAGATCATCAAAGTCCTATTGTACTAGGAAATTCTAAGTTTTTTACTGACTCTACTTGACCGAAGTGTCAAATGCAGAAAATCCTAAATCTACATTAATCATACATTATATTTAATTCCTAAATACCAATTGGCTAAATGAACCTTATGATTGAATTAATTTAATTAATAAAGTCCTAGCACTTTAATTAAATTAAATTCACCCTCTTTAGCTAAGACACATGAAAAAGGGATTAAATAATATTTAATTATTAAATAAATATCCTCATTTCAATAATTGAATTTAATTATTCAAATAATTGAGAAAAACCTATTTATGAGGTCATATTTATTTAATTAATTGGATATTCTCTCAAAAATATTTCTTTTGTTCAGAAATGGAAACTTTGAATTAAATGTGCTTTAAAGAGAAAGAAAACAATTTAATTCAAATAAAACAGAATTAAATCAAAGAAAGAAAACAATTAAAGCAGAGAGAAAACAATTTATTGTATTCTTTTGAATAAAGCTTTCTATTTTGAACTGGATTTTCCATCTGTTTTATTTCAAAGAGGAAAGTTTCTATTCTGATCATCTCTGAGTCTATAAAAGAACTATTGTTCGTCATTCAAAACCCCTGGAGAAAATATGCATTGTTAGAATATTGAATTATTGTCATAGCTTCATATAGAATAATATCATTTTGCAATAGAATAGTTTCAATTTCTAGAATAATTGTATTTATCATCATGTCATAGATTATCTTACATCTCTCATTTCTTAGAATAATATTGCATTATATTGCATTCATGGAGATAAATCCTTCATTCCTAGATTGGTCCATGGTTGTGAGACTCTCATTCTGAGAGCAATTTTGAAAACCCCATCTGGATAGAAGGCAACAGGTTGAATCATGTAGGTAGACAGGATGAATAATCTCATATTCAGTCTTGTGTGTACCTAGTGAAGAAGGACTATGTTGAAGTGTATGGTGAATTAACAAGGCCAAATTTACCACATACATGGGGTATGTCCATCACGTAAGTAGTAATACACTTCTTGGTACCATGGGGAATTGGGCTCAGCAATTTCACACACCATTTTAGAATTTGGTTTGTCATAGGCGGGGACTGTAAGTTTCTCAACAAGAAACTCACACCGTGTGCTGTGTTCTGGCATAGTGATCAAGGACCCAATTGTTGCCATGGCATCTATTGCTTTGTTGTTCATGCGAGGGATCTGTTGGAAGATTAGCTCAGTGAAATGCATCTTGAGATCTTCAACTATTTAGCGATAGGGAAGCAACTTGTCATCCTTCATTTGATATTCATCCATAACTTGTTTGATAACCAATTGTGAATCACCAAGTACCAATAAAGTGAGAATCTTCCATTGTATGGCCTGCCAAAGTCTGAGTACAAGGGCTTCATACTCTGCAATGTTGTTGGTACAAGGAAACTGTAATTTGAAAGATTTAGGGATGAGATCCACTTTTGGTGTAACAAACAAGATTCCTGCCCCCGATCCTTTCTGAGTGAAGGATCCATCAAAATAAAGCTTCCATGGTGGACTTGGGGCAAGATTAAGGACTGATTCATCAGGAAAATTTGTGATCAAAGGATGTTTACTATCAATAGGTGCTTCAGCTAATTGATCCGCAATTACTTTTCCTTTGATAGCTTTTCGATCCACATAAACAATGTTGAACTCACTAAGGATCAAGACCCATTTTGTTGTATGACTAGTAAGAGCATTGCGTGCCAGGAGATATTTGAGTGGATCAATTTTAGAAACAAGATGAATCTTGTGATTAAGAATATAATGTCGTAGCTTCTATGTATAGAAAACAATGGCCAAACATGCCTTCTCAATTAGGGAATAATTCAACTCCTAGCAAATAAGAGTTTTGCTGAGATAGTAAATTGCTCACTCTTTGTAAGTGTCATCCAATTGTGCCAAGAGGGCTCCCAATGCAACCTCTATAGAAAATATGTACAAAACCAAAGGATGACCAGCAACAGGTGGTACCAACATGGGTGGATTAGCCAGATATCCTTTCAATTTCTCAAATGCATTTTCACACAAGCAATCCCACTGGAACTTGATATTCTTGCATAGGAGATGGGAGAACAGATGCACCTTGTCAGCCAGTTGCGACATGAATCTTTTGATTGATTTTATTTTGCCTTTTAAACTACGTAATTGCTTCAATGTTTTGGGTGGTGGCATCTAAAGGATTTCTTTCACTTTCTTTGGATCAACTTCTATTTCGTGCTGTGACATAATGTATCCCAGCAGCTTACTAGACTATACTCGAAAAATACACTTCTTAGGATTCAACCTAAGTTTATACTTCTCCAATCGCTCAAATATGGTAGTAAGGATATGAATATGTGATTCCCTTGTTTTGTATTTGCCTATAAAATCATCCACATAATATTCCATGATGACATGCAAAAGGTCATGAAAGATGGTAGTCATTGCTCGTTGATAAGTGGCTCTGACATTTTTAAGGCCAAAAGGCATCACCTAATAATAGAAGGTGCCCCAAGGCATTGTGAATATGGCTTTGCATTGGTATTTTGGTGCTATCCTGATCTAATTATAACCTTAGAAGCCATCCATAAGTGACAACATTTCATGTCCTACCATCAAATCTACTATAATGTCAATATTAGGAAGTGGAAAAGCATCCTTGGGATATGCAAGGTTTAGGTCTCTGAAATCAGTGTAGATGCAAATGCCCCTAGTAGGCTTACCTACTAGTACAATATTATAAATCCATTCAAGATAATCAACTAGTATGATTACTTTAGCATCCAACATCTTTTGAAGCTCTACTTTCACTACTAATGCGACTTGAGGATGCATCTTCCAAAGTTTCTTCTTAACAGGTTTTACACTTTGATCTACAGCAAGATGATGCATGAAAATATCTGTATCAATTCTAGTCATGTCTTTGTAGGTCTAGACAAAGTTGATTTTGTGTTTATGCAAGAATATTATCATGTCTTTCTTTTCTTGATCGCTGAGAGAAACTGCAATGTAGGTGATGTGTGGATCTTCTTCCGTGCCTAGGTTGGTTGGAATATTATCTTCAATGATCATAGAGGACACTTCTAGTTCTGATGATATAAATGGCAAGTCAACCTCTCCCTCCTCTAGTGCCTGAGAAAGGTTTTCACTAGAGGATACATCCTTTATTTTGTCTTTTTCTTCATCCAAAGGTGCCTGCGAGAGGTTTTCACCAGAGGATGTATTTTCTTTTTTTTTTTCTTTTTCACTTTTGCAACTGAGAGAGTTCACTTGGCTACTGAAGTAGGCTTGTTCCCTGTAGTGTATCTGATGTTCATAGGGTAAAAGCACAATAATCTATCACCTTTTAGGACAACTTATCAGCACAGCTGAATTTTAGTATTTATAACTAAAAATTAATTTTGGCCAAACATATGGTCTAGCTAGATTCATTATAGTTAAGTTAGATAAGGTTTTTAACTTTTCCAATTGGAAATGTCTATTAAATGCATGTTTTATACCACTTTGAGGCCAATTATCATAGAAATAAAATTATTTCAGAAAAGTGACATATCAATATCTCTAAGAATTTTTAATGATAGTTTTTTTAAAATACAAAAATACCCTTTTGTAGAGATCAGAGTCAAGAATATCTCTTATAGATTTTATAGTGTTTTAATTATACATAGTCTATTATAATTATAAAATATTGCAAGTAGGTATTTTAATAGTCAAGGAGATGTTGATTCGGAGAAAGAAGAAAAATAGTAAAACATATTAAATAAATTTGAAAAACATATGGTGCACTAGAAGAGAGATTCCTCTTCAAGAATATATATTTCTTTTTTTGATTGGGATATATTTGTTATGAAAAATATGGCGGGAGAT
>MU223398.1:385388-412311 GCA_018584345.1 Thuja plicata
TATAAAAGAGAAAATATAGGTCACAAACCAATTTTTATTTCTTCATGCACTAGCTATATATGTCATCTATAACATATTTTGAAATTAGGGGAAAAAATGTTTATTTACATATAATGTTTTGGCGGGAACTAAACCCCTAATTTTCAGCATGTTTCTGCAACTGAAAAATCATCTTTAAACATTAAAAAAAAATCAAAACTTATTCAAAAAAAATATTAATCATAAACTTCATCCATTTTAAAATATTTTATTAGTTTACATCATCTTCAAATTCCAAACATAAATGTCACTTTTATACTATTGAAGCTGAACAACTTTGATTTTGTCGTTTATTTCCTTTGTAAAAGGGTGATAGATTATTGTGCTTTTACCCCATACTCTTCAAGATTCTTAAGTCCAAAGAGGGCTAAAACTGCCTCATCCAAATCACATACGTCCAAAGCTGGTGATGAGTCTTGCTAATCCCAGTCAATTAATTCAAGGTTTGTGAGGGGTAGACAAGGAGATGAAAGGTTGTCTTAGGAGATAGTGAAGATATGATGATTTTTGTTTAGGTCATCTTCAATATATCGGAAAGGAATTTCAAAGAACTCTTCCTTAGTGTCTGAATCTGAGGTAGCTAAACAATAATTCTTAGCAAAGTTAGTCTTAGTCTCTATGGAACCCAATCTGTGTCCTTTAGGATATCCATTAGCTATTATGATCTTCTTCTTACCTGTTTCATTAGCTCCAAGGCCAGTGCCATGATATCCCATGCTTTTGACAATGGGAGTAACTTTAGGATACTTTCCTTTGGGGAAAATTACAGGTCATTCTTCTTCATCATTATAGAGCCAATCAAGGACACTATATTCCATATGTTCATCTGATAGGGATCCCCAATGTTCAAAAATAGTTGACTTGCAGCACATAACTGCTTTATCTTTGGAGAGGGGTAATGGTGATGGTCTTCCATAAGACTTTGGAGACAAAGGGAGTTTCCCAATACATAAAGCACTTTAAAATTTATACTCTCCCATGCCTTGATCTATAAATGTGGCCTTTGCTTCAGATGAGGAGGGTTTGTCTTTAGTAGCTTTGTCTTCAATAACTTTTTCTTTTCCTTTGGATTGCTCAGCTAGTGTTTCTGATGTCTTTTCTGGAACAAGGGTTTCTTGATTGAAATGTCAGCCAAACTCATTCAACATACAGTAATTAGCTTGTTTGCCTTCCAATCTTTTACAATATTGAAAGGTCTCAGGATCTCCAAGAATTGTGATTTGTCTATCGTGATGTGGGAACTTCAGACATTGATGATAGGTAGAGGGTACACCTTTGATAGCATGTATCCATGGATGTCCTAGCAAGATGTTATAAGGTGGATCTAGATCCAGTATATGGCAAATAGTTTCAATCATGGCTGGGCCCACTTGTAAGGGTAGTGTGATCAAACCCTTCTTTTCTCATCCTTGATCATCGTAGGCTTTTATTGTAATTCTCTTGTCTACATCAATGAGGTCCTAAGAAAGACCGATATTATGAATCATTTTCAATGTATACAAATTTAGGCCAGATCCACCATCTATGAGGACTCATTTTACTCTTGTAGAAAGGATTTTTCCTTCTATATGGAGGGACTTATTATGATGAGGATCAGGACCACCAATGTCCTTATCAATGAAGACTAGATGTTCTTGCATGGCTAGGTTCCCTATCATTGCTTTGAATTGTGTAGCGTTGATGTTCTTAAGGACACAGGATTCATTTAGAGCTTTATCAAGGATTTCTCTGTGAATTGATGAAGTTGTCAAGAGCTCTAGAATGGATATTTGTGTAGGTGTCTTTCGTAACTGGGCCAATAAGTTAAATTGTGAAGCAGGTCGAGTAGCAGTAGATGGTGCAGCTAGTGGATTTGCAGATGTAGAAGGTTTATCAGCAACTTGAATAGTGACTCTAGGTCTACGTGTAGTAGCATTACAATCAGCAACTTTGAGGATTATGGTATTAACATGTGTTTCAGATTCTTCAATGTAGCCACAAAGAGAATCAAACCCAAAGATATCATTTTCAATTAAAATCCCACATGTTCAATCGTGGCCTGTAATAGTATTGGTAGAATAGTCATATGGGATTGCATTTGATGCATTTTTTTGATTATGAGGTGGGAAGGGTTGATTGTAGACTTTGAGTTTCACATTAGATGAGGATGCATTATGACCTTCAACTTCAATTTTCCCATCCTCAATGAGATCTTGCACAAAGTGTCTAAGCTTCATGTATTTCTTGGTATCATGCCCCTTGATGTGATGATAATCACAATACTCATTATCTCTATACAAAACAGGTTTAGGTTGATTCTCATCAAAAGGTCAAGTATTTGGGTAAACTATCATTCCTTGATCTACAAGTTGTTTGAAGATCACATCTAAAGGTTATGCTAAAGCTGTGAACTGTCACTGTTGGCAATTGTCGTTATTGTCATTGTTGTTATTATTGTTGTAGTTGTTGCAAGGGAACAAGAATGATTGATTGTGCAGTTGTTGATTACTATTATGATTATTTTGATTCTGATTGTTGTTCTGATTTTGATTATTCTGATTATTCAGATGTTTATTCTGATTTTGGTTGTTTTTGCAATACTAATTTTGATTCTAATTATTATTGTGATTGTTTTGATTGTTATTGTTGGATGCTTGAACATTTTGAACATGCTTGGCATCAGTCACTCCATCATTGACAACTCCTTTTTTTTTACTCCAAAATTTTGGTTTATCATTATTGGAAGGAGTATAATGTTTGATGCTACCTCTTTGCAAAAGTCCATCTTCAATGTCTTTTCCCTTCTTGACGAGGGATTCAAAGGTGTCAGGTGAAGCCATTTTAATTTGGAAGGACATCTCAAAGATTAAGTTCTTTGTGAAGATGTCAATTAAGTGACTATCAAGTATTTTTCATGGCATGTGATTTTCAATATGCCTCCATCATTGTAAGAAACTAGCAAAGGTTTCTCCATTCTTTTGTTTAGTATTGCACAAATCGTTGAGTGTTGCTTGATGCTCAATGTTATATGAGTATTGTCGAACAAACTTCTCTGTAAGATTAGAGAAGGTAGAGATTGACCCATAAGGAAGGGCCATGAACCATTCCAAGGCTGCACCTCCAAGACTCCTAGCGAAAATTCTTTTTAAGTAATTCTCGTTATAGGCAACCTCTTGACACGCAATGTAAAATTATTTGAGATGTTGTAGAGGACATGTTTCACCTTTGTATTTCTTGAACTTGGGCATCTCAAAGTTTGGTGGGAATGGTTGCATTGTGATAGACTTGTCAAATGGATAGGGACAAATCTCTTCAAAAGAAAACTCCTTCTTGCCCCCATTCTGTAAACCTTGTACAATGTTTTTGAGCTTATTGAATTGTTGGGTGAAGTCTGGAGTATTCTGTGTGAAAATAGGGGTACATAACCTCTGCCTCCTCCAAATTGTGTAGTTGAAAAGCCAATGGAGGTCATACCAATGGTAGGAGGAGGTATATACTGATAGGCTCGTGACATATTGGTTGCAAATTTTTTTGTCCCCATTGTTTGAAACAAAGATGAAGGCGAGGGCATGGAAACCTACCCTATGTTATTGACATTCGCACTTTCTCCTTGAGTCGTTGTCGTTTGAGTGCTATTATGTGTAGTATTGTTTGGAAAAGCACTTATGATCTATTGAATTTGTTCAGGTGTCAATTGGGGTATTGATGTAGTCGTTGATACAGGTGCTGATATAGATACTCATGTGGGAGGTTTGCTAACAGGTCCTTTACTAGTGTCACGTGATGATGTAGCGTTTGAAGTAGAAGCCATGGCTACAATAGCAGAAACAATGGCTTTGGTGACATGTTTGGTAAGAAGTGTTTCATCGAAGTCAACAGGAACTGTGACACCATTATGAATAAGATTCAAGAATATTTCATCACTGTTATGCAAACTAGCCTTCTCAACCATTTCCAAGTTATATGGGTCTCTAAGGAAGTCATTCACTTGGGTGGGCCTTTCTTCTTGGTCCACCTGTTGGTTGTATTTTTGGTTCTATTCTATTTGCAAAAAATTTTGTGACCCTCATGCTTATCTTTCCTAAACCTAGAAGTCTCTCAGTTCCTTGTAATTTCCCAGTTGAAATTTTATAGGGTCTTCAGGTCAAAAATTCATGTAAAGGTACAAAAACCTTGAAACCCTAGTCTTGTTTTATTTTCCAAAATGAGAAAAACCCTAAGATGATTATCTTACTTCTATTTTGGCGTTACTTTTTGAAAATCACTTAAGTCATGTGTTTTAAGTCAACATCACCTAGTTGCATGATCCTAATAGCATATTATTTTTTATCTTGAGACTTGGCGATTGGCTTAAGTCAGGATGTCTCTTAAAAAATTGGAATATTCCTTCTTTGTTACGAGACTTGGCATAGCCCTTTAGTCACATAGTCTCCAAATGAGCAGATAGGTCAGCAATTTGTGATAGGGCCCATAGATGAGTTGTGGTGTCACGAGAAAAGACCAGCAGTTAGTGATTTGTTACGAGACTTGGAAATTTCTTCATGTTGCATAGTCGCTAAATTGGTCTGTAGTTAAGTAAATAATGCAAAGATTATGTCGCGTAGTCTCCGAATGGGATGGCGATTAAGGAAGAGATGTTGAGACTTTGCAGCTAACCATTTTTAGTCTGAGAGATAATATAGTCGGGTTGTTGTGGGATTGAGATGCTAAGTCAGTTTTCCATTCAGTGATACAGAGACAAGTAATGAAGGGGACACGTGTCCAAAGGTGAGTTGATTAATGAGCTTTTCGCATAGTCTCCCAATGGAAAAAGATCATTTAGAGATTAAGAGACTAAGTGTAAAAACCTTTGTTGTCATGGAGTCTCCCAAAAATTTGAGGGTATAGTAAATTACTCAACAATTTGGTGGGAGCCATTAGATGCAAATAATTAAAGATCCTACGGTGGTCACAAAGTCTCTGAATGAAAGATTTTGAAGGAAAAATTACTCATGACTTGGAGACAAGGGTATGTCGCGTAGTCTCCAGATGAACCAAAGGGTAAAAGTGCTTGTTGCATTGTCTCTAAATGTTTTGTCACTTAACATTTATGTTCAGTGATTAAGTGACCAAGGGTGGTCACGGGATCTCTTAAAGGAAAATAATCTTTTGGAAACATGGACATAAACATAAAGGGCTAAAGGTAATTATCAGTCATGGAGTCTCTGAGTAAAATATGAGTTAGAATTTTCATCCAATGACTTTGATTTGCACAGTCGTGTGATCGCCAGAAGTAAACTGTGGTTAACCAAGACAAAGAAAGTAACATGGTCGCTAGGTCTCCAAAAGAATCAAGGGTTAAGGACTTGGGTCAGTGACAAGGAGATTGTATACACTCATGTAGTTTCTAGATATGAAATCATAAGAAAAGGCGGTAGTGGCTGACATGACAACATAAATCATTCAGCGTCTAATGACAAGCTTGGATATTGATTACTGTGTAAAAAAGGTAGCTGAGATGTATGATAGAGAGCCAATCACATAGAGACATGTCATCATCTTTGAATTTTATAAGGTTTTCTCTGAAGATACACATATATCAATTTGATTTCCTATCACACTCATGGGTTATGGCTAGGTTTTCAATTAATTCCATAGCATGCTGAATTGAAAACATGAATTGATGATTTTTCAAATGATGAGCCATGTACTTGGAACAATTACCATAAAAAGTAGATTGAAGGTTTATTTTAACTTATCTTGGTTTTAGAATTTCAGAATGAAGAGTGCTATGTATTCTGAGAAGAGAGAATAAATTAGATAAGTTGCAGAGTACTCAATTGATCAGAAGGTTTTGATTTTCTAAGAACAATGCATAGTTTAGTAAAGTGAGACTTGAGAGGAGATTTGCTTCAATATCAGTGAAGAAAAAGGGATTGAAACAAAGAAAATAGGAGCATAATAATTAATTTAGCTTCTACCAGTGGGAGAAGTGAAGAGATAGGTGAAGAGGCTAAGGGAAAATGGAATTACTCAGATGAATTCCCCAGATTGCTGTCGGGTTCAACTCAGAACAAGAGGGCAAATGCTAATGTGCTTATTGATGACTATTGCAACATTAGGGATGCTGATACTCCGGGAACAATAGGTTTTTCCCTCTTTAACTACTTTTATAAATTTTTTGATAAAGCTATCCCAATTTCAAACCCTTGGACCTATGGTTTGGCTAAGTTAATTGTCCCTAACGTCTACATAAATGTAGATTTGTTCTTAGGCCTTGCCAGTCATTATGATGTCTTGTCTAAGAAAATTAAGAGGAATGATGGCACTGCCCTGCTCATCCTAAATAGAAATTCATTTATGCAAGCTTTTGGCTTGTATAGTACTATGTCTACCAAGATTGACATTACTAAGCAAGAGGCAAGGTACACTTTGAAGCTTGGTATTGCTAGGGGACAATTGCAGAAACACATGCTTAAGGAGGTGAGAAAACATCTTGATCCTATATCTGGGACAAGCCCTTATAACTTCAAGGACATGCATTTCTACATTAAGTACATCGCCTATGCCCTATGTAGAGTGCTAGGGATAGATGGGGAAGTGGAAAAGATCAATGTTGGGATATTGATGATGATGCTGGCTCTATAGGAGGTGCATTCCAGCACCATCTATGACTATATACAACATATCATTGACAAGATGCATGAGGGATTTATAGAAACTCAGAAGAAGATAGAGGACCCTAAGGAGAAAGAACCCAAGTTCTTACACTATTCCATCCTCATGCATCTCCTGTTGCATTTTAATTTTGTGATCATGGATGTAAACAATTTGAGTCCTCAAAGGGTTTTTCATCATGGCCCTAATCCCATTCAATTTTTGGTAAAGGTTGGAATTATACATCCAAGGACTGTGACTATTATGCATTTCAAAATTAGATTGTGTATCCAATAGTACAGAGCATGGGCATCAGCAGGACAAGGCAACCAATTAAGATCATGCAGCTACTAAGGCCTAATGAATATTTAGACAAATGGGAGGGAGACCATAATTGGGGAGATTTCTTCCTAGAGGAGAATTTTACCATAATAAGGGTATATGGATGTATTCATCCACCTCATATCTTGCCTTACCATATACCAACAAGAGTGGCTACCATGGAATTTATATGGCATCACACAGGAAGGGAACCTTAACCCCTAGATAGTTCAGAATTTCCAATTTTACTATTGGCAAAGGTGTCATTGATTCAGTCAGTCAGTGGTTGGAAAGTTGCAGAATGGGGGCAGCCTCATACAGATACATTGATCCTGAAGGTTTTATGGCAGGAGTTAGAATATTGTATACACCTACAATCCCCAATATAAAATGTTCATTATGAATGTATTGAAGAGGATGCGACAAGAAACCTCCTTGATGAGGATGAGATCAAGACAAGGAGATCAAGGATTCAAGAATTGCTAAACCTACAGACACAGATCAAAAGAAATGGATTGGCTTTTGGAGGTTTCTACCCTGATTTGTCATATTTTGATAGAATAAAAGCCATGATTGATGATTTTTATATGCTTTGTGAATAGCTTGATAATGTTCTTGAAAAGAAAGGAGCCCAAGAGCCAGATCATTTAGAGTCTGAGTATGATAGCATCATTGATAGTGACTATGCCCATCTAACTAGATATGCACAACCTTAAAAAAATGTTGTAGAGATACCACAGTTGTAAGAAGTTGAGGGCCACATTGTTGACTTGACAGAGCCCACACAACCTGATGATATAGAGGAGCCTTCAACCAAAAGGAAAAAGATGGAAGTAGGCCAACCTTCAGTTGAGAGGCAAGAAAAGAAAAGGGATAGAGCAAGTGCCCTAGTTCCTGGAAACAGGTTATATGACCTTAACCTAAGGAAATTAATAAGGCAGGGCAAGAAAAATCAACTTGACATGGAGGAAAATGTTTAATTACCTCTCAAGGCTTATATTGATGAAAGGTTGATACATCAATAGTAGTTCCTAAATGATGATAATTTCATCAAAACTGAGGATTTTAAAGACTTCCTAAGGTGGTATAAAAAGGAGAAAATTAGGGCTCAATTGTATGTTGATGGGGAAGAGACAGTGACAAATGAGGCCCTAGTGGCCCTACAATCATATGGCCCAGAAAGTGAGGACATCTCGCCTGATGAGGCTAGAAAAATGGTATTGAGTAGTTGCATGTTGCTTGCCAAATGTTGGGATTTGGCTTCTCCCTTCGTAATTGATTAGATATGAAAGCAGCCAGATTTGAAGATGGCAAGTGAAGTGCAAATGGGAGATATGATCAAAGGATTTGGGTATAGCCCAAAATCTTAGGCCTTTTCCATGTGGAGCCTTTGTGCTAAGGACCAAAAACCTCAGCTGGTAAACATTCAAGAAAACATGGTAGGCAACCAAATGGTTTGGTCAGTTCAAAATACAGGGGATTTAGAAATATCTTAGATCATGACACATTGGGCACACTTAAATGAGGACAAGACTAAACAATTGTCTGATAAGTGTAGCATATTGATAGAAGAGACCAGTGCATTGGTCAACGACTGAGAATTGTGCCACATCAAAATACACCAGCAAGATTAGCTAATTGAAAGATTATTTAAGGAATTGGAAGAGAAGCCTAAGGTGGTGTATGTGCCTGCTCAACAACCTTTGCAAATTGAATAAAAAGAAAAGTCAAAAGAAGTGGTTGAGAAAGAGGATGTAGGAGAGAAGAAAAATGAAATTTCTTTGAATGCATTTAGGGGAATTTTACAACATAGGATTAATATATTAAAGGATAAAACTAATTTTTTCCTTAATGCTTACAATAAATTGCCAACCTTACATACTGAAGTAATGGGGTATCTTGCTACTTTGAACCCCTATTTTACCAAATGGTCTACTAGGGTGCAATTGTTTGAAAAGCTTGCATCTTTGCAAACCCTAAGATCAGATTTGCCTGAGATAGTATTAGAGGTGGAAGATGAGATCAAAAAGTTCAATGTTTCTCTCTCATTCTTCAAGGGAAAACTGAATCAAATAGATGTTAAATTGAGCCTCTTTTCTACAAATTTTAATAGATTTTTTCCTTCCCTAAGAGGAGAAGATGATCAGGTAAAGGCCTTAGATGCCTGGAGGAATGAGTTTGATAGAAAAATGCCTAATAATGAGGCATTTATTGTGGGATCAGATTTGGATGTTGAAGGATTTAATAAGATATTAGATGAAGCCTTCAAGGAAGAAACTGACATTAATAAGTTTTTAGTGGATGTTAAGGGCATTATTGATGTTAGATGGGAGTGACAAAAGGCACAAGTATAGGGTACTCAAGAATTCAAGTGGCCAACAAATGATGAAGTGACAGCATGGGAGTTGATGACTAGGCCAAAGAAGAAGAAGACTATAATTGAAGAGGAAATTCTAGATGAGGAGTAGAAGGGAACACTTGGTGCCTGATCAATGAGCACAGGGAGGTTAGCTATAAATAGAGATGAGTGTAGGTTAGCCTATAATGGCAGTCACTCAGTCTTAATGTAACCATCAGAAGCTACCCTAAATACTGTCAGACAAAGGTGCTAGATTCTAGAAGAGACAAAGAATATCAGATCTACATCCTCTATTTTTGTCCTCCCACTGCTTCTAAATTCTCTTATTTTGTCTTTTTCTATTCTTTTAGGGTTAGGTTCCTTAAACCATCCAAAGCTTGTTGCATCCTAAAATAAAGGATTCCAAGATGGTTAAGGACCTATATATAGGACCAAAGTTGTAATTGTAAAAGGAGGGAGATGAAATATAATTGAAGACACACTTTTTGATTTATGTCTATGGTTTGAACTTTTAAGCCTGTATATGTACTTGAAGCAGAATATATGAATAAAAATATAGTGCAATTTTATTCTACATTGTTGTTGTCTCTTTTCTTATTGTATGCACTCTTTCATGTTTAATTTGTAAGGCATATTAAACATATTGGCTATATGGTAGCTATTTAATTATTTGCAAGCTTCTTCTAAGGGGAGAATTAAACTTTATGAGTAGTTTCAGAGAGTACTAGAACAACTGAGGATTTGATACAATATTGTAGAAGTGACAGGATAAGTTTGCAAGGCATTTTTATCTAAGTTGTATGTAGGTTGTAAGGCATCCTACAATATTCCTATTCATACTTTTCTCTGGATTTACATCATTTGACTCTATTTGCCCAAGGATAGGCACTAGTCTATAGTTTGTCAAGTGATTTATCATCATCCAAGCATTAAAAACTATTTAAATCAATCACTTTCAGAGTATTTTGGTAAAATCAATTTTGTACTTAAGGGTCATAGTTGAATTTTATTGATTTCTTGAAGAGAAAATCAAATAGGTTATTCCTCCTAAATTCACAAGAATTGCAAAAGGAAACAAGAATGTATTTCTTAATCATGTTGCTGTCTGTTATCATCAAGATATTGATTTGGATTGTCAAGATTATCCTCAGAATAATCATAGTCATCTGTATTGTTATATACATGTCCATATAAAATAGAGAATTCAACACATAAGGTTCAATCCACTCTAAAGATACTATTAAGACAGTAATCATTCATAGGTAAAACCTGCCTGAGTCAGTGGATCTCAAAAAAGGAGGTGGTAATAGGTATCCCCAGTGTTATCAAGAACCTCATCAATTAGTGTTTTTCCCTTGCTTGAGTCATAGTGTCAAAAGGCATTAAGGGGTCATAGAGTTGTTTAAAATTTCAAGTTTCTTTTAGAGGCCTAGCAATAAAAAACACTAACAAATTGGCGACTCTACTGGGGACTAGAGACTATAAAGTCTGGTTGACAAGTTTTAGAATATCTCTAAGTAGTCAGAAGTCTCTAGTGTTTCAAAGATTAAAAAAATTTACAAATCATACCAGTGGTTGTAGCCAGATTTCTCATTTGATAAGTATTCATTTATCCCAAGTGATTGGGTGGTGACTCTAAAGGAAAATCTCTGAGATTAGTGCAAAGTGAGTGAATATCTTTCAAATAATGAATACTAGGTCAAGAATGAGAATAGATCCAGACAAAGTATTATATGGTGGAATTTCGTCATCTTCAAAAATTGAGATTTCTTGGAGAAAAAAGAAAGATCCAAACAACATGGATGAGACCCCACCAAGAGGTAGAGAGGGTAATAATAGAAGAAAAGTAAATGTAGGTTAGCACTCTCATGAAGTGAATACTTCAGAATATGAAGAAGCAGCTAAGAGAGTATTGGAAACACCCATAGTCACCTCTACTTAAAGTGAAAGAGAAGAGGCTAGTACTTTTAATTCAGATTCAAAAGATGCTCCTTCTGATATGTTGGCAAATGAAGAAAAGTTCATTTTGAAACAGCTAGCCTTGGTTTAGCAAATGAAGAAAGAAAGAGAAACGAGAAAGAAAAAGAGTGACCCTAAGAATGTGGTTAAGAACAAAAGAAATTCTTCAAAGCATCAAAGTATAAAAGATACTGAGAGGTCTCAGAGGGAGCAAGAAATACCAGTCACTCATAAGGCTCCTATTTCACAAAAGGATAAAGGAAAGTAAAAGATGAGTGAAAATAGGAATCAAGATCCTAAGTTTCAAAAGCCTTTAACTGAACAAATGTCCAGGTTGGACATTGATTTGGAAAAATTAAGAATTAAAAAAGAAACTATGGAAAAAATGTTAGAGAAGGCTTAGATGGAGGCTGCCACTATTGAAATGAAGAAAAAGATAGATTTTTTATAGTCCTCAAAATATGCTTATGCTGGCCCAGAAAATGTTACTACTACTAAAACAAAGGCCACTTCTGCTAAGGAGGATGATAGCTTTCAAAGAAAACCATTGCACACTGAAAGGTACAAGCAATTTAATTTTGTTGGTATACCTAGATACCCTAATGCTTTTCCTAAGGATGTGGGTGATATAGGAGAAAAACTCCCTAAATTTGCAAGTAATAATGTTATATCTTTTGAAACATATCTTAGAAAATTCATTGATTTTGTTGATGATCTGAATATCACTCATGAGGATGTATTGATGAAATTGTTTGTTCACTCCTTAGTTGAAGATGCAAGGGAGTGGTTTAGAAGCCTGTCTAATGGATTTGTTGTCTCAATGGATGAGTTGATTGAATTGTTTAAAGATCAATATGGAGACAAAACAAATAAAGGCTTTTTATTGAATGAGTTCAATAATATTAAAAAGAACTATAATGAGGAATTCACAGAGTTTAATACCAGATTTCAAAGAGCTATGCACAAATTATTTCAGAAGATAAGGCTAGATGAAGAGGTATGTTTAGAAACCTATTTGAATGCTTTTGATTCTGAAATGGGATATGCTCTTAGGGACAAAAATCCTAGAACCCTTACTAATGCCTATAAAATAGAAGTCAATATTGAGATGAATAGAAGGGTATCTGATAAATTAAATAGGAGGGATGATTCAAGGTTCAGTAGGAGTAATTTGAAAGAACCAGAGTACAAAGAGTATAAAGCTCCCCAGAATAATAAACCCTCTTATAATGCTACCTATAATCCTAAAAATAGGATGCAAAACCATCCTTATGGGACTCAATTCAAGGATGGAAAGCTAGTTTTTATACTTAGAAAAGATAAAACAAACAACAAAACTCCAGACCCTCTTCACAAAAAATCTGTTCATTTTTGCAATGATGATATTTGGTGTGAAGGATGTGAGGCCCCTCATAACCTTGATTTATGTGTAGTTTCTCTAGACTTGAGATTAGGTGAAGAACAAGGGAATGATGATGGTGAACAGTGTGATCATAGTATAACCAATACCTATTCATGCCATGACATAGATTCAGATAATGAAGAGGAAAATCATGATTATCATATTTCACAAACAAGGATGGAAAGTCATCATCAACAGATCTTATCTGATAGTGAAACTAAGGAAACTAATGATGATATAAGATGCTATGCCCAAGATAATCAAGATGTTCCACTCATCAGGAAAGCTTCAGATGAAGAGAAGGCTAGAATCACTACAGAATTAGTGACTAAGGCTATAAATAATTACCACTTGAGGAACACAGTGGTAGGTGGTGTTGGTAGCCAACCCTTAGGTGTCTTTATGAAGGAAAATAAAATAGACACTAAATATGTGTAGAAAAGGGATGGACCTAGTGAAAATGTAAATAAACATAAGGTCAAGATTATTACAAAATCCATAGAGCCAAATGTTGTACAAAAGGAAGAGGTGAAAACACAAGAAGAAATTGTTCCTGTTCAGAAGATAGAAAAAAAAAATTTAAAACAGTTAGTTCTAAGAGAACACAATGAAGAAAATGATATCATTATTGAAAAATCAAAATTTTCAGATATGAGATACACTCCAGTAGATATGGGTCAATGTTTGTCCCAAATGACAGTTAAGGTTCCATTTCTGGAAATGATGAGGATCAAAGAACATAAAGAAAAAGTAATGTCATTATTAAACAGTGTGCCCACAATAAAGGTTTAGAATCCAATAGATGTTTCTAATAATCCAACTACCAAGGGAAATGAAGTAGAGGTGTTGACATCTAAAATTCCTCAAATATTCTTCAATGCAACTTCTTCTCCAAAATTTGTAGACCCATTTTTTTCTTTCATTGATAATTAATGATAAAATTCTCAAGAATTGTATGATTGATTCAGGAGCCTCAAATACATTTATGCTAGTTGAGATCATGAGGGAAATGGGGCTACAAGTTGATACACCTTATGGGAGATGTAGAGCTATGGATTCTAGAGAGGTCCCTATAATTGGTACCATTGAGGCTATGCCTTATAGACTAGAAGTTTTCCCTGATGTAGTGATGACTATGAATGTTCTTGTGGTTGACATACCACCTCATTATGGCATGTTGTTATCAAGAAAATGGACTGCTTCAATGGGAGGTAGTATACAAAATGATTTATCATATGCTACTTTCAACATTGCTGGAGAGAATGTTAAGGTCTTAAGGGAGAGTAGAACTCCCTACATGATAGAGAAATTTGAGGACACTAATGTTAATTGTTGCATTGACATAGACATGGAAAATTTCAGGATGAAAAAAAGTGAACTTTATTGTCAAGATCATGAGGCTGACCCTTTGAACAAAGATTTAATCATGTAGGAAGATGGATTGTGGAAGATGTACTTTGATGGTGCTTTCTCTAAAGAAGGATCAAGGGCAGGGGTATTGTTGATATCTCCATTAGGTACAACTTTTAAGTACTCATTTCTGTTAGCCTTCTAATGTACAAACAATACTGCAGAGTATGATGCTTTATTCTTAGGACTTGAAATTTCTATTAAACATGGTATAAAATGTTTAAAGGTTTATGGTGATTCTGAGTTAGTAATAGCACAAGTCCGATCCAAATATGCTGTAAAAAATGATAGATTGAAAATGTACAAATATGCTATTTGGGATCAACTTGAAATGTTTGATGCCTTTGATATAACCTGGTTAGAAAGGTCAAAAAATATTATGGCTGATTTTCTAGCAAATGTTGCTTTGAAAAATGATGATTTGACCTTACATGGGGTATCAATACTAGAAGTTAAAACAAGACCAGTTGTTCCGGACAACATATACAACTGGCAAGTGTTCTAGGATGATCAAGATATTTTAAGGTTCATGCAATGCTTAGACCAGTATGAGAACCTAAGTATAGATTGTAGCTCCTTACTGGAACATGATGATGGAAAAGATTACATATTTGGAAATGAAGTTGTCCAATTAAGTTCTAATCAGATTCCTAGGGGATTGGTTGAGCTTGAAGCATTGTTTATAAGTCAGCAAAATGATGAATCAAAGTTAAGCAATGCCAAGATTGAGGATCTAGAAGAGATAAACTTAGGATCTAAAAATAGTCCTCAAATAGTTTATATTGGGAAAGGTTTAGATCCTCACATCAGAACAAATCTGATCAAGTTACTCAGAAAATACAAACATGTCTTTGCTTGGTCATATGAGGACTTGAAAGCATATAGAGAAGACCTTTTCCAACATGAAATCCCATTGAAATTAGATGTAAAGCCAATAGGCAGAAACAAAGGCCTATTAACCCCTTGTTGGCTCCCAAGAAGCAGCAAGAGTTGATGAAACTCAAGGATGCTAGGATAATCCAGCCCATTAGACATTCAACGTGGGTATCAAATCTAGTGCCAGTTAGAAAGAAAAATGGTGACATCAGATTATGTGTTGATTTTAGAAACCTTAATATTGCTTCATTGAAAGATAACTATTCACTGCCCAATATGGAAGCAATGTTGCATAAGGTGACTGGTTGTGAGTTGTTGTCAATGATGGATGGTTTTTTAGGTTACAACCAAGTTTTAGTCAAAGAGTTAGAGCAGTATAAAATTGCATTTACTACTCCATGGGGAATATATGTGTATATCAAAATGCCTTTTGGATTAATAAATGTAGGGGCAACTTTTTCAGAGAGCTATGGATGTTGCTTTCAAAGAATTCATTGATCTATTCATGGTTATTTATCAAGATGACTTAACTGCATATTCCAAAAAGGCTATTGATCATTGTGATCACTTAGGTAAGATTTTTAATAGAGCATTGGAATATGGTGTCTCACTAAATCCCAAGAAGTGCCATTTTGCAGTCAGAGAAGGGAAGTTGCTGGGACATATAGTATCTAGAGAAGGGGTAAGAATAGACCCCGAGAGAGTAGAAGTAATTAAAAAGGTGATTGCTCCAAAGAATTGAAAAGGTGTGCATTCTTTCTTAGGAAAGATAAAATTTGTCCAAAGATTCATAGTAAATTTTGTAGAAATTGTTAAACCCATTGTCAAATTATTAAAGAAGGATGCCAAGTTTGTTTGGAATGAAGAAGCCCAGCAGACATTTGAAAAAATAAAGAAAGTAGTACAAGAAGCCCCAATTTTGAAGTCTCCTGATTATACCAAGCCTTTCTCTTTGTTTTCATTTGCATCATTTCATACAATTGCTGCTATTCTCCTTCAAAAGGATGAACAAGGATTTGAACATCCCATAGCTTTTTACAGTAAATCCTTACAGGTTGTAGAACTTAACTATGAAATAATGGAGAAAAAAGCTTATGCATTGGTAAAGACTGTGAAGTCATTCAGGCTCTATTTGGTTTGTGCTAAGGTGCAGGCCTATGTTCCTCATTTAGTAGTAAAGGATATCCTTACACAGTCAGAGGTAACTGGTAAGAGATGTAAGTGGATTACAAGAATTCAAGAATTCAACCTTAAGATCAATATTACCAAGTTAATAAGAGGACAAGGCTTGGAAAAGCTTATGACAGAGGAGAACCTAGATTTAGTACAGCTAAATTAGATAGAAATACATGACCAAGCCATTACTAGTATAGAAAGGCAACCATATTATACTGATATTGTTTTCTTTCTCAAAAATGCTAAGTGTCCTAACCATTTGTCTGAAAATCAGAAGAGGAGTCTGAAATTGCAAGCTCAAAGGTATACTTTGATCCAAGGTGACTTGTTTTGGAAAGATAAGAATGGTGTACTATTGTTGTGCCTTGATATATACCAAGCTAAGAAAGTCTTGACTGAGATGCATGAAGGAGAATGTGGAGGTCACTTTTTTGCTAAGACCACCGCCCATAAAAATTTAAGGGTAGGGTATTATTGGCCTACTTTGTTCAAAGATACTTACATAAATGTCAGGAAATGTGAACCATGTCAAAAAAATTCAAATAAACTAAAATTTGTAGGTGCTCTATTGCCGAATCTAGTGAGTACTGAAGCTCCTTTTTCTATGTGGGGGATTGACTTTATTGGTGAATTTTAGGAGAAGTCTAGTGTAGGGAATAGTTTTATTTTGGTTGCCATAGATTACTTTACTAAATGGATTGAACCTATCCCCACAAGGAAAGCAACAAGCAAGGTGGTTACTGAGTTTCTCTTAGATAATATTTTAACCAGATTTGGTGTGCCTAGTAAGTTAGTAATGGACAATGCTATGAGTTTCAGATCAGAAGAAATGACAACTTTCTATGAAAGCTATGGGATTACAATATCATACTCATCCCCATATCACCCACAAGCTAATGTATAAGCTGAGTCTAGCAATAAAAGTATATTGAAGATACTGAAGAGGACTCTAGAACAAAATAAAAGAACATGGCACACAAAATTAAAATTAGCTCTTTGGGCTAATAGGGTAACACTCAAGAAGGCAACTAGAAAGTCTCCTTTTGAGTTGGTATATGGTTTACAAGCAAGATTTCCAATTAACAATCTATTACCAGTATGCCAATTTATACAAAAAGAACATTTAGATGTCTCTAACAATATGCAAGATAGAATGACACAGTTGATTGAATTGGATGAAGCAAGGAGAAATAGTCAAAGCGAAAACATGAAATTACAGAAAAAGATGAAGTATTTGTTTGATAAAAGGGATACTAAGAGAAAGTTCCAGGCTGGTGACTTGGTTCTACAATGCAATGCAAGGGCAGAGGACAAAGGTAAGCACAAGAAATTTGATTCTTTATGGCTAGGACCTTTTATTATTTCAGAAAATTTTGGCAAAGACTCATATTTGTTAAAGAATATGGAGGGAGAAAGTTTTGAGTTTCCTATGCATGGGCAATTCCTGAAGCCTTTCTTTAAGTAATGATCAAAGCAATGCACAAGTGAATATGTATCATATATAAATATTTCCCTTCTTTGTTTGTAATTTTTCATAAATATTTCCCTTTTTGCTTTGGGTGTTTTGCTCCATTTTTTGAAGAGGTCCGCAACCAGAGATTCTGTGGTTCTTTGTCATAAACTGTGTTTAGTCAATCCTCATTAGAGCCACTGTTGGTTGTATTTTTTGTTCTGGTCTATCTGCAAAAAGTTTTGTGACCCTCATGCTTATCTTTCCTAAACCTAGAAGTCTCTCAATTCTTTGTAATTTCCCAATTGAAATTTTATAGGGTCTTGAGGTCAAAAATCCATGTAAAGGTACAAAAACCTCGAAACCCTAGGTCTTGTTTTATTGGCCAAAATGAGAAAAACCCTAAGATGACTATCTTACTTCTATTTTGTCATTAATTTTTGAAAATCACTTAAGTTATGTGTTTTAAGTCAAGGTCTCCTAGTCACGTGATCCTGATAGCATATTTTTTTTATCTCAAAACTTGGCGATTGGCTTAAGTCAGGATGTCTCTAAAAAAATTAGAATATTCCTTCTTTGTTACGAGACTTGGCACAGCCCTTCAGTCATGTAGTCTCCAAATGAGTAGACAGGTCAGCAATTTGTGACAGGGCCCACATATGAGTCACAGTGTCATGAGAAAAGACCAGCAATTAGTGGTTTGTTATGAGACTTGGTGATTTCTTCATGTCACATAGTCACTGAATCAGTCTACAGTTAAGTAAATAATGCAAAGCTTATGTCGCATAGTCTCCGAATGGGATGGCGGTTAAGGAAGAGATGTTGATACTTCATGACTAACAATTTGTAGTTTGAGAGATAATACAGTCGGGTTGTTGCGGGATTGAGATGCTGAGTCAGCTTTCCATTTAGCAATACAGAGACAAGTGATGAAGGAGACACATGTCCAAAGGTGAGTTAATTAATAAGTTTGTCGCATAGTATCCCAATGGAAAAAGATCATTCAGAGATTAAGAGACTAAGTATAAAAACCTTTGTTGTTGCAGAGTCTCCAGAAAATCTAAGGGTATAGTAAATTACTCAGCGATTTGGCAGGAGCCGTTAGATGCAAATAACTAAAGATCCTACGGTGGTCGCAAAGTCTCTAAATGAAAGTGTCTCAAGGAAAAAGTACTCATGACTTGGAGATAAGGGTATGTCATGTAGTCTCCAGATGAACCAAAGGGTAAAAGTGCTTATCGCATTGTCTCTAAATGTTTTGTCACTTAATATTTATGTTCAGTGATTAAGTGACCAAGGGTAGTCGCGGGGTCTCTTAAAGGAAAATAAGCTTTTGGCGACATGGAGATAACTATAAAGCGATAAAGGTAATTATCAGTCATGGAGTCTCTGAGTAAAATATGACTTAGGCTTTTCATCCAGCGACTTTGATTTGCACAGTCGCGTGATTGCTAGAAGTAAAGTGTGGTTAACCAAGACAGAGAAAGTAACATGGTCACTAGGACTCTAGAAGAATCAAGGGTTAAGGACTTGGGTCAGTGACAAGGAGATTGTACATAGTCATGTAGTCACTAGATATGAAATCATAAGAAAAGGCGGTAGTGGCTGACATGACAACATGAATCATTCAGCGTCCAATGACAAGCTTGGATATTGATTACTGTATAAAAAAGGTAGCTGAGATGTATGACAGAGAGCCAATCACATAGATACATGTCATCACCTTTGAATTTTATAAATTTTTCTTTGAAGATACAAATATATGAATTTTATTTCCTGTCACACTCATGGGCTATGGCTAGGTTTTCAATTAATTCCACAACATGCTAAATTGAAGACATGAATTAATGATTTTTCAAATGATGAGCTGTGTACTTGGAACAGTTACCATAAAAAGTTGATTGAAGGTTCATTTTAACTTATCTTCCTTTCAGAATTTTACAATGAAGAGTGCTAGGTATTCTAAAAAGAGAGAAGAAATTAGATAAGTTTTAGAGTACTCAATTGATTAGAAGGTTTTGATTTTCTGAGAACCGTTCACAAAGAAGTAAAGTGAGACTTGAGAGGAGATTTTATTCAATATCAGTGAAGAAAAAGGGATTGAAACAAAGAAAACATGAGCAAAGCAGTTAGTGTAGCTTCTACCAGTGGGAGAAGTGAAGAGATAGATTAAGAGGCTAAGGGAAAATGGAATTACTCAGATGAATTCCTCAGATTGCTGTTGGGTTCAACTCAGAACAAGAGGGAAAATGCTAATGTGCTTACTGATGACTACTGCAACATTAGGGATGCTAATACTCCAGGAACAACAGGTGTTTCCCTCTTTAACTACTTTTATAAAAATTCTAATAAAGCTATCCCAATTTCAAACCCTTGGACCTATGGTTTGGCTAGGTTAATTGTCCCTGACATCTACATAGATGTAGATCTGTTCTTAGGCCTTGCCAATCATTATGATGTCTTTTCTAAGACAATTAAGAGGAATGATGGCACTGCCATGTTCATCCTAAATAGAAATTCATTTATGCAATCTTTTGGCTTGTATAGTACTATGTCTACCAAGATTGACATTACTAAGCAAGAGGCAAGGTACAATTTAAAGCCTGATATTGCTAGGGGAGAGTTGTAGGAACATGCTTAAGGAGGTGAGAAAACATCTTGATCCTATATCTAGGACAAGCCCTTATTACTTCAAGGACTTGCATTTCTACATTAAGTACATCGCCTATACCCTATGTAGAGTGCAAGGGATAGATTGGGAAGTAGAAAAGATCAATGTCGGGATATTGATGATGGTGTTAGATCTATAGGAGGTGCATTCTAGCACCAACTATGACTATATACAACATATCATTGACAAGATGCACGAGGGATTTATAGCAACTCAGAAGAAGATGGAGGACCCTAAGGAGAAAGAACCCAAGTTCTTACACTATTCCATCCTCATGCATCTCCTGTTGCATTTTAATTTTGTGATCATGGATGTAAACAATTTGAGTCCTTAAAGGGTTTTTCGTGATGGCCCTAATCCCATTCAGTTCTGGGTAAAGGTTTGGAATTATACATCCAAGGACTGTGACTATTGTGCATTTCAAAATTGGATTGTGTATCCAATAGTACAGAGCATGGGAATCTGCAGGACAAGGCTCCCAATTAAGATCATGCAGCTACTAAGGCCTAATGAATATTTAGATAAATGGGAGGGAGACTATAATTGGGGATATTTCTTCCTAGCAGATAATTTTACCATAATAAGGGTATATGGATGTATTCATCCACCTCATATCTTGCCTTACCATATACCAACAAGAGTGGCTACCATGGAATTTATATGGCAATTATTATTAACAGATAATGAGCACGTTGCATCACACAGGAAGGGGACCTTAACCCCTAGATAGTTCAGAATTTCCAATTTTTACTATTGGCAAAGGTGCCATTGATTTAGTCAGTTAGTGGTTGGAAAGTTGCAGAATGGGGGCAGCCTCATATAGATACATTGATCCTGAAGGTTTTATGGCAGGAGTTAGAATATTGTATACACCTACAATCACTAATACAAATGTTCATTGTGAATGTGTTGAAGAGGATGCGACAAGAAACCTCCTTGATGAGGATGAGATCAAGACAAGGAGATCAAGGATTCAGGAATTGCTGAACCTACAGACACAGATCAAAAGAAATGGATTGGCTTTTGGAGGTTTCTACCCTAATTTGTCATATTTTGACAGAATAAAAGCCATGATTAACAATTTTTATGTGTTTTGTGAATAGCTTTAGAATGTTCTTGACAAGAAAGGAGCCCAAGAGCTAGATCATTCAGAGTCTGAGTATGATAGCAGTAGTGATAGTGACTATGCCCATCCAACTAGATATGCTTAGCCTCAGCAGAATGTTGCAGAGATACAACAATTGTAGGAAGCTGAGGGCCACATTGTTGACTTGACAGAGGCCACACAACCTAATGATATAGAGGATCCTTTAGCCAAAAGGAAAAATATGGAAGTAGGCCAGCCTTAAGTTGAGAGGCAAGAAAAAAAAAGGGATAGAGAAAGTGCCCTAGTTCCTGAAAATAGGTTATATGACCATAACCTAAGGAAATTGATAAGGCAGGGAAAGAAAAAGCAACCTGACCTGGAGGAAAATGTTGAATTACCTCTCAAGGCTTGTATTGATGAAAGGTTGATACATCAACAACAGTTCCTAAATGATCATAATTTCATCCAAACTAAGGAGTTTAAAGACTTCCTAAGGTGGTACAAAAAGGAGAAAATTAGGGCTCAATTGAATGTTGATGGGGAAGAGACAATGACAAATGAGGCCCTAGTTTCCCTACAATCATATGACCCAGATAGTGAGGACATCTCGCCTAATGAGGCTAGAAAAATGGTATTGAGTAGTGGCATGTTGCTTGCCGAAAGTTGGGATTTGGCTTCTGCCTTTATAATTGATCAGATACAAAAGTATCCAAATTTGAAGATGGCAAGTGAAGTGCAAATGGGAGATATGATCAAAGAATTTGGGTATAGCCCAAAATCTCAGGCCTTTGCCATGTGGAGCCTTTGCCCTAAGGACCAAAAACCTCAGCTAGTAAACATTCAAGAAAACATGGTAGGCAACCAAATGGTCTGGTCACTATAAAATATAGGGGATTTAGAAATATCCTAGATCATGACACATTGGGAACACTTAAATGAGGAGAAGACTAAATAGTTGTTTGATAAGTGTAGCATATTGATAGAAGAGACCAGTGCATTGGCCAAAGACCAAGAATTGTGCCACATCAAAATACACCAGCAAGATCAGGTGATTGAAAGATTATTGAAGGAATTAGAAGAGAAGCCTGAGGTGGTGTATGTGCCTTCTCAACAACCTTTGAAAATTGAAGAAAAAGCAAAGTCAGAAGAAGTGGTTGAGAAAGAGGATGTAGGAGAGAAGAAAAATGAAATTGCTTTGAATGCACTTAGGGTCATTTTACAACATAGGATTAACATATTAAAGGATAAAACTGATTTTGTCCTTAATGCTTACAATAAATTGCCAACCTTACATACTGAAGTAATGGGGTATCTTGCTACTTTGAACCCCTATTTTACCAAATGGTCTACCAGGGTGCAGTTGTTTGAAAAGCTTGCATCTTTGCAAACCCTAAGATCAGATTTGCCTGAGATAGTAACAAAGGTGGAAGATGAGATCAAAAAGGTCAATGTTTCTCTCTCATTCTTCAAGGGCAAATTGAATCAAATAGAGGTTAAATCGAGCCTCTTTTCTACAGATTTTAATAGATGTCTATTATCATCAAGATATTGATTTGGATTGTCAAGCTTATCCTCAAAATAATCATAGTCATCGGTATTGTTATATACATGTCCATCTAAAATAGAGCATTCAGCACATAAGGTTCAATCCACTCTAAAGATACTGTTAAGACAATAATCATTCATAGGTAAAACTTGCCTGAGTCAGTGGATCTCAAAAAAGGAGGTGGTAATAGGTATCCCCAGTGTTATCAAGAACCTCATCAATTAGTGTTTTTCCCTTTCTTGATTCATAGTGTAAAAAGGCATTAATGGGTCATAGAGTTGTTTAAAATTTCAAGAATATTTTAGAGGTCTAGCAAGAAAAAACACTAACACCACCAATTTAGTTTCTTCAGGAACTTCCTCAGCTCATACCCCAATTCCTTGAAATTATTGAGTGACAAATGGATTCTCCTCATAGGTAACAGTGTTGAATGTTGTTCACCTCATGTTTCTAGCTTGGGATCAAGTGACAACCATACAATGGTAGAAGAATGGAAGACAAGGAGATGTAAGAAATGAAATGGAGAAAAGAACTTTGATCTTGAATTTAATTAGATTTGATTGATTGATTGATTGATTGATTGATTGATTAAGGATTGATTGATTTGATTGATTGGATTTATTTAAAGGTTTTTGGAACAAAACCCAAGCATGTCAAAACCTTATGATGACATAAAGACAAAAGGATTTAAAGTAATACCTATTCTACTTGAAGATGGACTTGTGATCTCAAGCAAAATGGGACATCACTAGGGATTTAAATTACTTGAGATGGACTGATGGTCTACAAGTAATATTGTATTTGTTTAAAGATGAAGGTTTGTGATACTTTGATTAAGGTCTTTCAACCTAAAGATTTGATTTGATTTGATGGTTTGATCTAATGCTCCAAGAGAAGGAAGAGTGATGACGAAAGAATGGAAGAATGATGCAGAAGCAAGGTGCTACCTAATTGTATTGTTCAATGGTAACAAAAGCACTATTGATTAAAAACTTGGCCATGAAATTGCAAACTTTGTTATTATAGAGGATTTTGTCAAGTTTCTCACGATGTTCAATCTCTTGTTTGATAGATGTTGCAATATGTTGATATTCCTTGAATTTACGGGTGGTCTCTTTTTGCTCTCTAAGGACTGGAGGTGTTGGAAGCTTAACTTTTGGTCATGGAATATCCAACTTTGGCTGAATGAATGAATGATCTAGGACAAATGATTCAAGGGTCCTATAGAAGGTCAAATTTTGATTATCTCAGCCAATTTTGAAGCTCACTATTTTAAAGCGGAGACAACAATCTCATATGTAGCCAAAAATATTTGTAGATGACGATCTATATAGATTGTAATCTATGTAGATGGCGGATCTAGAGTAGAGATGACCGACTGTGGCTAAGGTAGTGTGTTGAAATTCCAGGCAGATTTTTTACCTTCAATCTGATTTTGGGCAAATTTGTTCAATGGCAAGAACTGATTTTCAGCATAGGCAAACTAGAAAATAATAGACACACATCTCAAAACAATCCAACAAGGGACAAAGAAACCTTGAGGGATACTAAAAAATGTGACATTAGGAAATCTTTCTTCAACTTTGTAATATCTTGTTTGTGTATGTTCAAGTGACTCTTTCAAGCCACTTATATTTTTACTGGGTCTAGCACAATGAAGACAGTTCAAACAATAGCTACCTTAGGAATTTGGCTTCACATGAAATATTATAGGCCCATTTCTTGGTAGTCCTTCAGCTCACATAGCATTTCACCCTTAGAAGGGTGCCCATGTGTTTGCCTTTTGTCAGGTATTGTTGCCATGCTATGAAGATCTCTTTCGCAACACAATACCCTGGGACATGTATGATGAAAATCTTGGGGGGAGAATCTTTCCTCCCCTTGCACTATAATAAGTCACTGTTTGGAGGTGAATCAGGTAGGCTACTAATTTATAGTTGCTAGCAAGGTTTCATGGCATCCCCATAATCAGTTTGTATGACGTGAGATAATTAAGTCTCTAGTTCAACCATGCCAATATGCTAAGGATATTCACTCAGCATGGACTACCATTGAACATGACCCCCCCCAAGCTTGAAGGGATAAAGAGGACCTTTGGGCTGCACTTTATTTCTATACTGGCTGAAGGGATTACCGGTTTGAGGTTGTCATCTAAATGGGAAGCGCACCCTCTAAATAGGCCTCTTTAGAAGCTTGAATAGGCTAAGATTTTTCTTCACCCAAGATCCGCGAAGGCGAGGGGAGAGGATACAACTATAACTTAATCATAGTGTCACTTATGTTAAAGGGGTTTTAACCTAATAACATATAGCTCAAAAGAAGTGTTAAGAAATACTTCTTCAAACACACCAAGAAATGTTTATTCTAAAATTGAATGTAATTAAAGAAAACTATGTGTTTTCTACCTAAGCAAAAGACACAATAATGTGATTAAACATACAAGTTCAATTTGTTTCCCACACAACAAAGAGGAAAGCTTGGAAATGTGTATTCATTTACTTTATGTCATTTAAGATTGATGAGGTTTATTCCTTTAAAATTCAAGATTGAGTGAGTTTTTTTTTAAACAACATTCATTCCAATGACAAATGATTAATCATACAAGTTCATTTAGATAATCTATTAAATTAATTTAAGGAACTTGAAGGAAATTTGTCAGTAGTCTAGAATTTTAGATATCAAACGCTGCAAAACCACAAAACTCATAAAACATGCAAATGGTGAAATGTCACAGATGGTGATTTGCGCAGACAGTGATCTGCGTAGATGGCGATCTGCAGAAATGATGAAAGACCTGCACATACGAAAAAATACTAACAGTCAAATTCTGTTAAAAAAGAACAAACTTACTCAAACTTAAAAATAATATTTTTATCCAACCAGACAACATTTAACTCTTAAAATCTTTGTTACTGTCAGAAATGTGAGAGTTAAAATGCTAAAAGTTGACAAAAATTATTTTAAACCATAGTTTTATGTAAGTCTTTCTTAAACAGGCAGAGATAGTGAAGTATAGGCACAGACAGCCGAGTTGCATAGATGGCCAAGAAGCGGAGATGGCAATCTGCGGAAATGGTGACTCTAGAGCGTAGACAAGTCTGTGTGAAATTTTTCCAAACTGCGGAAAATCTATAAAAAATATTAGAAAACAAGGGACATGGGTCCCACTAGGCGTGCCAAAATGTACATGCTAGAATCTAACTTGTTGGGAGCATGCTCAGACATGCAAACATTAGAGAAATGCGTCAAATAAGTATTTCTAACATGTCTAAACATACTCTAAAGCAAAAGATACCATCATGACCTCTGATGAACTAAACAAGTACACCCAAGCCTTGTTGATTTTCTCTTAGAGAGGTTTGTGGGTGTGCTCTCCCAACACAATACTAAAATCCCACTAAGATTGATTGAAGATGCAAGCTAATAATGTGAAGAACTCAAGAGCAAGTATAAGGAGCTTGTCTCAAGCCTTCATCAAACATGATAATGCAAGACTATGCTAAAAATGATATGCAAGATTCAATGAAAATAAATTAAGTTTATTCCATTAATTCTAACATGTAATATCTAGATTGAAAATATAAACTAAGCATGAACTAAAAACTAAATATGCTATAAAAATGCTAAATGCTCTAGAATCAAACTAATATGATAACAATGCATAAAAGGGAGATGATTTACTCTTGACAATGACCTCTATTTATAGATTTTTTTGAGGAGAGAGAGAGCTTGGATGAGGTGGAGCTCATGTGGCATCCACATAGGTGCCACATGAGGGACACATAAGCCATGCAAGAGGTCCACTTTTCTCACACATGTGTGAGAAAATTTGGATGTAATGGGTCAAAGTGTACTTAAAATACACATGTGAAGGATCTTGTAAGAGGTGTAAGAGTTTTGGGCCAATGAGACACTTTTAGAAAGTGTAAGAAGGTGTCATCATGGGTGTAAGAAACCTTGTTGGCACCAAATAAGGATTATTTGGAAAAGACAATTTTTGGAAATTTGCTCA
>MU223398.1:436707-494389 GCA_018584345.1 Thuja plicata
TTACCAAAAATAGTAACTTTCCATAAATAGCAGCTCTGCACAAAATAGCCCTTATTGAATATAAAAAAAATAGAAATATTTTTGGGTGATGCAAGATTGCTCTTACACCCAGGATGCTCCTGCATCAATATGTTAGAAAACAACAAATGCTCCTAAACATGATATACTAAATGTTATGCAAATGCTGAAATACTCTCAAATGCTCTCAAATGCTCTTCATTTACCCCTTAGTGAGATGACTATCATGGTAGAGGATGTGTATAGATTATTGAGGATCTCGACTCATGGAGAGAAGGTGTATTATGATTTAGTGTATGATAGTAGTGTATGCAAATGGGTGTTTGGAGATAACACCATTGATGACAATTGCATTACTTGGGCACAGTTTGCCTCATTTCCCACTTTACCAGCATTATTAGGAGCTATGATTGGGGGATTAATTTTGCTAGATAGGAGAGGTCATGGTTTCACAGTCAAATGGGGATGGATTTTAGAGGACCTGATTGTACATCCACAGAGATTGGATTGGGGCTCTTGTGTATTGGCTTAGTTATATCATGATCTTCATGAGATTGTGTATCAGTGCAGTGCAACTATTTCTATAGGTGCAGTATTATTATAGTTATGGACTTGGGAGCATCTGCCTATTATGAGGCCAGTTTTAGCTCGAGTATGGGTCTGTGGTTATCCATATGCTTTTCTATATGATGGCATGGTTTTCTAGCATCACCTAGGCAAAGTTGATTATTAAAGACGTACCATTGATGATATTGATCAGGTAGTATGGAGGCCATATCTACAGTGTGAGAGGTGGTGGGAGGATGATGATGAGTTACCATATATGTTTTCACCTTGATGGATGATAGGCCAATCACCATTAGTCATTGAGAGATTTTTCTTTGGGAGAGTACTCCAACAGTTTGGCCGAGTGCAGGATATGCCACAAGGTATGGCACTCTATGCCAAGGTACACGCTGAGAGATCTATGTGGGGAGCATAGGTTGACTACTGATTAGCTTTTTTTTAGATTAATCAGCTTGGGTATGGTGTATGGGATATGATTCCATAGGTTACAGATGTAGGGATGTCGGCTGAGTATCACGAGTGGTTTTTGTGACATCGGCTCATTCAATTTACTAATCTAGTAGAGCCCATTCCTGATGTTGATGAGCTCTTAGATGATGATAGAGATGATGGTGATAGACTGCATAGGTGTAGAGTTTAGAGGGCACCTAGGGCACCTTGGGTATAGAGAGCTGCTAGACCTCAGATGAGAGGTGGACATGTGAGAGGTCGAGGTGGAAGATTCAGGTAGCCTAGGTAGTGATGAGCATGAGTACAAGTAGCTCAGGATCAAGTTCCCTTGATAGTGGGTGCAGATTGGGCCAGACATAGACATAGATGTGTCCAGGTGGCCAAATAGGTTCCAGTTTAGGGACAGAGATCACAGTGGATCCATAGGCCAGTACGGCATAGGTGATACCTCAGGTACCCTTAGTGCCTTAGGCACCACAAGCTCTTGCAACATCATAGGCACCTCTAGTTCCTCCCATTATAGATGATTTGGTGCAAGATGTGAGGGGTTTATAGGTAGGGTTGACTATGGTGACTGCGTGATTAGATCAGGTTTCTACTATGTTACAATAGTATCTGGCTACTCTAGCTCAGTTACCTACTAGTGCGAGCACAAGTCAAGCACCTCCTAGTGCATAAGATAGAGTAGGTGACAGGGATCCCGATGGTGCAGGGGGTTCAGGAATAGGTTTAGATGGAGATGGATCAGGTGCCCCTGCTAGGTCATGAGACAGATTTGGACCCATGATATCTGGATATAGCATTGAGGATGTATCATATTTATTTTTGTTTTGAGCAGGACTTTGATGTATGGACCATTATATTGAGGTACCTTTGATGTACAAATTTATGTTATAGACGTGGATGATAGACATTTATCTGTGATGATCTTTGATTCCTCCTTTGATGATGTTATGAGATTTCCTTTTATGCATATCTACATGTTTCTATGATGCATTTATTTCTCTTGTGCTATGGATGCAAATGTCTTAGAGTGGGACATAGATAAATGGATGCAAATGATTTTAATGCAACTTATTTCTATATGCTTTTCAGATTTGACCATATATGGATTATGCAATGCAATGAATGCAATACTTAGTGCTATGATAAATGAAATGCATCTATCTTTTTTGTTTTTGGATGTATGCAATTTTAACTTATGAGATGCAGTTCTAAATGATGATATGGATAAATGAATAATGATTAATGTTTCTTTTTCTTGTTTTTATTTGACATGAAAATATAATTATTAATGACTAATGATGATGAATGCAAAGGAAAATCTCATTTTGAATGACTTGAAACCAATAAATTGATGAAGTGTTGTCAACTTTATCCCCCCCTTGAACTTGGAAAATTGCTAGAGAGACAAGCCATTTGAGAACTAAGCTTTGGAAAATGCATTTAAGCTAAAATGCAACATGCAATTAATCTAATATGAGGATGCAATTAATTTAACATGAAGATGCAATGCAAATAATTGTCCTTGAGGTTTGCAAAATAAATGCAAACTGAGATGCAATGCAATTAATCTAACATGAAGATGCAATGCAACTACTAGTCCTCCCATAGGTGAGTGTGGATTATGGATCTGGAAGTATAAGTGACAGATTGTATTTGATATTTACTTGTTGTAGGTACCTTGTGTATCTTAGAAAGGGGTTATATAATTATTTGTACGTAGTAAAGCCTTAATTGGCCAACCTAATTAATTATTTGTATATTAGGAAAGCTTAATTGGCTGACCTAATGAATTATTGTAAGGAGGTATATATGAGTGATCTTTTCTTCTGAATAGGTGTGATGGAGAATGAAAAGAAGAGAAGTGAAAGTTGTAAAGCTTGTTTGACTGACTACTAGATGTAGAGAAGAGCTTATGAGAAGAGTAATTCATTAGAACTGACTAAGAAAAGATAGTTTCTATCACACAATTCACTAGATTGTATATTTTCTATATACACTTGTTCATATTGTGAATCCTTGAGGGTGGCTTTAACCTTCTTGGGGCAGTATGCCTAGGTGGTGAGCCTACTATTTCTCTTGAATCCTAACAGAGTTTGTCTCCTAATAGGGAATATGTACTGTAATGTTGTAACAAGCTCCTATTAGGGATACTATACTCTCAGTACATTATTTTTGGGTGTTAATTCCCACCGGGGTTTTACCTTTAACAAGGTTTCCTCAACAACAAGTATTGTGTTATTGTTGGCATTTACTGTGTTATCATTTACATTTGCAGATTTGGTTTATAAATTTTAAAGTTTAATAATCTATATCATAATTGCTTTACCCTCCCCCCTCTCAGTTATCTAGCAGACTAATATTCCTAACACCCCTTTCCAATTAGAAATTTTGTCGGCTATCGGGTGTCATTCAAAAGTTCATTTTCCCGCTTCCAGGTTGGTTGTTTTGGGTTCCGAAGTGACAAATATTAAATTATATTTAATATAGGTACTCTTATATGGGTATATGTCTGATTTGAATTTAATTCTACTATGTAGGCCTCTCTAGAAGACTGTGCCCTAGATTGGTATATAAGGAAGCCTTCTCCTCTAATTTTCTCTAACCATTAACTAAGCAAGAATCCAAGTGAAAGAAGCATAACGAAAAATCCAAGACTCTCTCCAAGATTTCAAATTTCAACTAAGGTTTTCAAGTCTTCCTCTCAAGCATTCAAGTTCTCCATTGAAGATCAAGGATTCAATAATTCAATCCTTTGAAGGGATTTGGTTCAAGTATTCAAGATTCATCATTCAAACCCTAGATCTATCCATCATGGTGGTGTGATCTTCCTTCAAGAACCTTTGTGTATCCTCAAGATTCATTCATTCCTCCTTCAAGGTGGATTCCAGGCATACAATCATGGAGGTTTATGATTTCTAATATTGAGCCCAAGATTTTATATTTACATACTTGTTTACATTTAAAATACAATTGCATATATCTATTGAATATCATAGCTTCATTGTTAGATTTACTTTTACTACTTGGTAGCATTATCTATTTCAATTATTGATTTTAAGGTTAATTCCTAAATTAGGTTTTGACTAAGGAAAACCCCTCCCCCAACAAAAAACTATTCTTCTCATAAGTACAGGTTTGGGACAATAGTTTCAAGTGCAGATCTGGATACCCTTTTTGGAAAACTTTTGGGATCCGGAAACAGATTTTTCATCAGAGCTGTACAGGTCAAGGTTGACATTCTAGGTCAGAATTGACATTCTATTTTGGGTTAGAATAAAAATTATATGTTGGGTTAGAATCAACATTATGTTTTGGGTCAAAATTGACCTGAGCCAGATCTAGAAAAGATTTCTAGATTTTCTTCGTCTCTGTGTTTTTGTTCCCATTATGGTTGTAAAACTATCAGAAACTCAGTACAAACACCTGAAAAAAAATATTATTTAGATTTGATACCTTTTGAGGTTTGTATTTGTCTTATAATTCAATTCAATTAAGGTTTTAATATTTCTAGATCTATTACATATTCTTTTCTATAGGACGAAACCTAGGGTTTTGCTCTTTATCTTTATTTTTAATAGGTTGACTCATTTATGCATTGATCCTTTCTTTGGGGTTAATCAATTTGGATCTTCCCTTTATGAATTTAGGGTTAAGAGGTAAATATTATCTTCCCACACCCCTCACACATACATCACAGCATATATATACACCTTGTTAGGTATTTTTCTTGCTGAATCACAAAAGAGATTAAAAACTTAATCAACTCTTATAACTCCAACTCCTGATTCTAGCAAGACTAAGCCTAATTGATGAGGATTGGATAAGATCCTCCTTCTTATTCAAGCTCCACATCACTCAAGTGTGTATTTCCTAATCTTCACATATATAACTCCTTGTGACAAAAACAAGCCTGCAAATATATAACTTGTGGAATAGTTTTGAGACCTTTAGGTAACAACTACCTCAATGTTTTCTCAAATCTTATACAACATTATACTTACATAAAGTAAGTCTAAAAACTAGAGCACTCCTAACTCCTAATAACATGAAATGGAATTTTTTTTCAATTATGTTTTGATGTGATGGATCTTTGAAATATCTCAAATCTAGCATAGACATGTTCCTTATCCAATGGGAAACAAAGTCAAACATGACATGGAAAAGAATATTATGAAAAAAGGAGAACATCACAGTCTGATATGTCTATATGCCTTACATAAGACAACCGTATCAATCAAATTCTACTTATGAATCCATCTGTGTATCTCAAATTTTCAATTCCCTACTCAAATAATTTAACCCTCCCCTTGGAAGAGACCTCAGAATAGACAATACATAACCAACTGTAACACCCCAAAATTGGCATCTTGCAACCCTACCCAATTTTGTTGCATTTTTCATTCTTCTGGATCATCAAAGTCCTATTGTACTAGGAAATTATGATTTTTGACTGAATCTACTTGACCTCAGTGTCTAATGCAGAAAATCCTATATCTGCATTAATCATACATTATATTTAATTCCTAAATATCAATCAATTACCTAAACAAACCCTATGATTGAATAGTATCAAGAAATTATAAAATAGTAATGTATTTATTGTAGGATGCTTGTCGAAGACCTATGTTTTTTCATGAACCTCTCATGTCTATTTTTTTAGTAGTTAGAACACACTTCTATTGGTGCTTAAAATGAATCATTGTCTTGCATGATTGAAGTATTTTCTAGTTTGTAATTCCAAGAAGTATATGAATGTATCCTCTCCCCTTGCCTTTATGGATCTTGGGTGCAAGAGAAATTCATATGATCCTTCTAGAGTGGCTACCTCCCAAGTGCTTTAGCAAAGCCAGTGAGAGTGGATTGCCCAACTGGTAACAGGTTAAAGCCAAGCCCTTTCGAACCGGTATATAAAAAATTCCATTGTGATTAATCTCACAATGGATAGGTGTGAATTCATTGTGGCAACCAAAATCTCCTCTAGTACCCTAGTGGTGTGTTAAAGTCCCGACATTGTTAAGGTGAAAGCCTTTCTTTGAAAGGATTGGGAGAGCCCCCTTTATTTGGAAAATGACTTGATCACAACCACCTGAATGGATATCCTTAATACATACTATTGTTATAATATCCAAAAACCCTATATCTATTGGCACAGAAGGTTAGAGACTGACTAAGATGCCCCACACTTTTACGGCTCTTAGTAGAGACAAAAACCCTTTGGGAATCAATTCCTTTGGGGTTCAAAGCTTGGTGTGCTTGAGAAGTGAGTGCACATGTAAGGAGTCGGTGCCTCCAAGATTCTAATTTATCCACTATGAGTAAGCATAGCTAAACTTCGGTTCAAATGGGGATTTAACAGTTACTACCCTAGCTATCCTAGGATTGTGATGTGTCTGATCTGGTACTACAAACATTCTTCTTAATGTGTTCTGTGTGGGTGTATCATTTAAACAATCAAAACAAATGTCAAATCACACAAACTGTCAAACTTGAACATGTCCAAAATAATCTGTAACTCAAACTCTCTGTTAGAAAATAGCATGATCTTGTCTCAAAAAACACAATCTAGTCTTAATTGTCTGATTTTGTAGAATTTCATGTTTTCACTTCCAAGTCTCACATGAAATTCTGCCATCTTCACATCATTATCTGAGAAACTTTGCACAACACACTGGTAATCATCACGTGACATTTTACAAACTTGCAGTCACTTTTATTCACCATTATGTCATCATATTTTGCGTGGGACTGCATAGTTTCGCACGCACCTATGAGAATCTTCATGCGGGAAAGTACTTCTTTGCATGGGTCTGAAACATTTTGTCAAAATAGTGAGCAATTTCCCATCTGTCAACCGTCTTTCTATAAAATCTTATCTTTGTTCTCGGTCTGTTTATCTGCCTTCTATCTACACATAGTCTGCAACTTGATTTCTTGGGGTGAGAATTATGTAATTCTTTCTTAAACTGGTCTCATCTCATATCTTTTGATATATTTTCTACTGTATCCTCATACCTTGTGTTGCAATAGTCATCTCTCAACTATTCTAGCCTCATTTCAGATGATTTGCACCAAGTATACTTCACCTTTTGGCCCTTTCTATGCATTTACTTTGAGACAGTTTCAAGTGTGGTCCTAGTTTACATCCCTTGTACAATCTTTGTCTATGACTGTTACAACTTGAAGTGGAAAAATATTCCCTTAACCTATTTCTAGACAAGGTAGGGGTAGACCTATCAATCAAGAAGAATCTATACTTTCCACACCATTGTCGGCTACATCTAGTGAGGAATCATCTTGATCTCCCTCTCTGGTACTTCAACCTTACGTCAAATGACTAGTGGATTTTAGTCAGGTTTGAAACCCTTTGTTCCAAGAGGATCCAAATTCTGAAGACACTCAACCTTCTCATACTGAATCTTTACACACTGAAAACTTGCATTCTAGCAAGATGGTAGATCATAAACAATTAGGTGAACATAGCAGAGCTAATCTCTCTAAAACCTGGGGTAAATTCCATTTTCAAGACCCCCCTAAACATGAGAAAACAAAAATAACCCAAGTATATATCGAGAAAGCTTGTGCCAATAAAGATTTCCATAGGATGATGGACATTCATCTAGCTGAGGAAAAAGAGAAATACTTTCTCGAACTAGCCAATCAAGGGGCTAAGTTACCCTCCAACTACAATGTAGAGACCCTTGTCACGCAAGAGGAAGAAACAGAAAACTCCAAGTTACAAAAACAAGTTCAAAGTATGTAAGAACAAATTATTCAACTCTTGAAGGAGAAAGACAAACCTGCTTCACAGTTCACACTGGAAAGCATATGCCCTTTCCCATTTGATAAGAGTCTATGCATGCCTCCTTTTCGCAAAGGAATTGAAATTCCCAAGTACAATAAATACTTGGGTACCTCTGATCCCCAAGATCATCTGAGAGAGTTTGGTGCTCTCTCTATGGAGTTCATACATGATCAAACCTACCTCATGTGTCTCTTCCCACATAGTTTGGGAGTGTCAGCTATGGTCTAGTTCTCTAGACTACCAACTGGCATCAAAACTTTTGACGAAATTGCCAATTTATTTCTACAACACTATTCTAATAACATCCAACATCTGGTTCACATCTGAGATCTTTGCAACTTGAAAAAAAATCATGGTGAATCCTTCTTGACATTTCTCCAAATATGGAGACAACTTTATACAATATATTCTCACAAAATACCCAAATCCAAAAGTTGGACATCTTTCTAGACAATCTTCTTCCCAATTTTGGATATCAAGTACAGCTACAAGGTCCTTTAACCTTTGATGACATGATCAAGAAAATTGTGAGAATTGAGACCTTTATGGTCAAGAAAGGAGAATTGACCTTACACAAGGAAAATAAACAAGGGTCTTCCTCCTCAAGCAAAGATAAACCCAAATTTCCCAACAAGAACCAGAATGTTGTGAATGATGGAGTTGTAGACAATGTGACTCCCAAGCCTCCAAAGGTTTCTTTTAATCTCACTACCACCATGCAGGTAGTCAAAGCCACTGAATAGGCTACCGTAGAATCCAAACCAAGTACTTCACATTTTTCTATACCAAAACCTTGGGCTCCTAGACCCAAGCGTGAGTTCACTCCTTTACGAGAACCTATTGATGTGGTTTACAAGACTCTCTTTAACAACTATTTACTCACTCCTTTGGATAAATCACATCCTTTTGATCTGCAACCTTGACCATCTTGGTGGAATGAATCTACATATTGTGATTACCATCAGAACAAGGGTCACAACATGGCTACCTACATTCAATTATGACACAAGATCCAATACCTTATTGATAGTGAGGTTATTGTTGTGGGAGGTCACAACAAAAACTCAGATCACCAAGCTTTCAAAGACCCATTTCCTCCTCATGGGAAAGGTGAATCATCTAATAGAAAGAATATTGATGCCAAGGTCAACTATACATACACCAATAACAACAATGTCATTAATATGGTTGAGCCTGTTGATGCATAATACTGTAACATTATCATTCTCAAGGGAAGGGATTATACTCACAAGCCCAAAACTCCTTTCATCTTACAAAGGCCTACGCCTTAGTCCTCCAAACAAGAACAGTCTCAGGTAAGTGCAAACATTGTTACTCAATCTTGTGCTAAGATCATTCTTAAAGGCCCTAAGCCTTCCGCACCTACACCCACACAACCTGCAGACAAAGCTACTATTGGCTCTACCAACAAGAATCTAAAATTGAGTTCCTCATCTAGTGCTACCAATTATAGCATACTAGATCAACTAAAACATACCAATGCTCAGATCACCATCTTTGAATTGCTAAAAATCTCCACTTCTCATAGGGAGATCCTTGACAAAGCCCTCACTGAGGAAAATTTCCCAAAAAATCTTGATCTTAACTGGTTTCAATCCATGGTAGGTCACTTTAACTCCTGACATTACTTGTCTTTCTCTGAGGAAGATGACCATTCTTTGAGTCACCCACACAACCCCTTTCACATTGAAGTCATGATTGGTCCAAAGCACGTTCACCATGTTCTCATAGATAACGGTGCTAGCCTCAACATTTTCTCTGCAAGCTTTCTTACTGAGTTAGGCTATGGTGAAGACTTCATAGATGCCCACAAAAAGATTACTATTAAGGCCTATGATGAAGAAGAACAAAAATCTAAGGGGCTAGTTGTGTTACCAATCAGAGTCAGTCCTGTTGAAAGAGATGTTATCTATCAAGTGCTTGACATTCCTTTAGCATACAATATCATGTTGGGAAGGACATGGATCCATGAAATGTAGGTTGTCCCTTCAACATACCATCAGTACATTAAGTTCCCTTTCCAAGGATCTGAAGTGATTGTACCTACTAATACACACTATGATTGCAACACCCTCACAAAATCTACTGACATCTTTGTGCCTACCAATAAAGAGTCTACTGAGTTCTTCGAGACTAAACTAAAGGAAATGGAAAAGGCTCTGACACTCAAATAAACTAACATGGGAGGGTATTATATTAAACCTATGCTATCTATTACATCTCTGCCTTTGTCTCCATGTTCTTTTGGGAGACCTTCTTAGAGCAATAAACCTTCTGCAATTCATCCTCAAACAAAATATGGTGGTACCTTTGTATAGGCCATGATACCATTAGGAGAAGAAGTAGAAAATAGGGCTATCAAAGCTTGGATCTATAAAGGAGAGGAAACTTCTAAACAAACCACTCCACCTTATGACATAAGACCTAAATATTATGGCAAGGGTCTAACTATTATGCAACTCTTTGGTTACAAAGGGAATGGTCCCATAGGTGTGAATCATAAAGGATTGATTGCACCACTTGAAGCTATTGGTTGATGAACATGTGACTCTATAGTTATAGGCTTTAAGAAGCTCACATTTCAACTGGGGATAAACAAATTTGTACCTCAAACAAATCAACAACCAACACCAGAAGGTACACCTAAATCTGAATAGTTTGAAGATAGTTTTGAGGAAGATTGCTTCCCTTTTCCCATTCCTCTAGATCTAGCAGCATTCTTTTCTGAGACAGATGATTTCATACCGCATGTCAGTATAGTTGAGACTAGCATTGATTCTAATGAAACTAATCCACTTACTCCATTAACCTATGAGTAGTGGAAATAAATGCAAACTATCAATCTAGGTCATCATGGTGATTTGTACATACCACCACACTTCCAAGAGCAGTTTGAATAGGAGAAAACTCAGCCACTTCTCACTAAACAAGAAGCAGTCAATGCTACAAGCACTGATGAGGCCCCTATGTCAAATGGTGCTCATGTGACCATAGCAGAGTTTTTAGGTAGAACTCATCCCAACTAGGGGCAAAGAGTTGATTTCACACATGTTCTTAATATGAAACCTAATGATGAAACAGACTCTCATGAATATGAGTTTGATAGTTTTTCAAGCACTCCCTTTGACATGGATATAGAAATAGCGGATACATATGAAAACCTTCTCAAAGTAGGTGAAGGGTCTAGTGAAAGGTCAAACAAGTCTGATTCCATCAATGTTAATGTGTCATCTACTATGATTGCTAGGATTCAAAGGAAATCAACTATACCTTTGGATGAGATTGCTCTAGGTCTCAACTTGCTAGTCCATGCTTTCAATGATTATACCATGAACGCACTTGAACCCCATCACTTCTCTTTCCCTTTGCCATCCTAAGCTTATAGACTGGAACTTTCCCTCCCCATATAATGAAGTCCTTACATTATAGAATGACTATGCTCTTGCCTATTACCTCAATGTTGTCGAACCTATAACATCCTCCACTAACGAAGAAAGTGTCAACATGACTGAGGCTGATATCAAGTATCTCAGTCAAAAAATAGAAAGAAGAAAAAATAGGTGCTCTGATGGTGAAAACCACATTGTGTCAGTGTCAGAACCTATAAAAGTCAAAATAAAGGATGTATCCAAGGGTGAAAACCTCTAAGAGGCACCTGAGGATGAGATACTTGATATGCTTCTGAGTCATTTCCAGGAATGATCGTCTGTGCTAATTGAACCAACTCAACCAGTCAACTTGGGTACAGAAGCTGAACCTCAGATCATTCATTTGGCACAATCATTATCTGAGACAGAAAGATAGGAATTCATTACATTCTTTCAGATTAAAAAGATAAACTTTGCATTGAAATATTCAAATATGCTAGGATTAGATCCTAATCTAATCATGCACCACTTGTCCATTGCACCAGGCATCAAGCCTGTCAAAAAAAAAGCTTCAAAAAATGCATCCAAATGTGGCTCTACTTGTAAAAGATGAATTGGAGAAACTTCTTAAGGAAGTATTTATCAGAGCAATTGACTATGCAAAATGGACCTCTAACATTGTCCCAGTGTCAAAACATGAAAAATATATCCGAGTATGCACAGACTTTAGAGACTTGAATAAGGCATATCCTAAGGACAAATTTCCATTGCCCAATATTGATATGATTATAGATGTGACAGTAGGATATGAAATGTACTCACTAATGGATGGTTTCTCTGGCTACAAACAAATAAAGATCATGCCAGAGGACCAAGATAAAACTGCTTTCACATGTGTATGGGGCACTTTCTATTGGAATGTCATGCCCTTTGGACTCAAAAATTCTGGTGCTACATATTAGAGAGCTCTCACCACCATATTTCATGACATGATGCATAAAACAATGGAAGATTATGTTGATGACACTCTATCTAAGAGCATGCAATGAGAGAAACACCTTGTGAATATAGGTCCTATACTAGATCACATGGAACAGTTTAGTCTGAGGCTCAATCCTAAGAAATGTGCATTCAGTGTAACATCTGGAAAATTGTTTGGTTATATCATCTCTGCAAAAGGCATCAAAGTGATTCCTGAGAAATTTCAAGCTATCATGGAAATGCCACCACCAAAGAATATCAGACAAATGAGAGGACTTCAGGGCTGGTTACAGTCTATCTGGCACTTCATCTCACAACTGGCAGACAAGTCACAACCATTCACCAAGACTTTACACAAGGGTGTGACTTACCAATAGAACAAGGAATGTGATGAGGGGTTTACACAAATCAAAAAATATCTTGTGAACCCACCAATATTGATGCCTCCTATTCATCAGAAGCTGCTTATTCTTTACATCTCTACTATAGATACATCACTGGGTGTCCTATTAGCCCAAGAAGATCAAAATAATAAAGAAAGGGCTATCTACTACATTAGTAGAACTCTAGTCTCATATGAAACAAACTATTCTATTATAGAGAAGGCTTGCCTCGCAGTGGTATTTGCTTCACAAAACTGTGACACTACATGCTGGCTCATACTACATGCCTTATTGCTAAGATTGATCCTCTAAAATATTTTCTCAGTAAAACTACCCTCACAGGTAGACTAGCCAAATGGGTCATGCTTCTCAGTGAATTTGATATTGAGTATGTAGAAAGAAAAGCCATCAAGGGAGAAGCAATTGCAAATCAATTGGCGGAAGCACCTCTAGTATATCATCAACCATTGAACATTGAATTTCTAGATGAGTCCATATTACTCCTCACACATCGATTCTGGACTATGTTCTTTGATGGTTCATTTACCCAATAGGAGACAGGTGCTAGGATACTGTTCATCACACCTCAAAGGTACTCTTTACCAAAATCATACAAGAAGTTGTTTCCTTATACAAAAAATATCACCGAGTACAAAGCCTTGATCAATGGTATGAAGATTGCCCTTGAGTGGCAAGTGGACGAGCTCAATGTCCTTGGAGATTCATAGTTAGTCATCAATCAAGTAAATGATATCTATCATACAAAAGATGACAAGTTGGTGCCTTATAAATAGTTGGTTGATGACCTCAGAAAGTATTTTGTTCACATCACATTTCAACAAGTTCCAAGGGAAGATAATAAAGTGGTGGATGCCATGGCTACTCTAGCTTCTATGCTACAGATGCCAGAAAATTATTTCTGACATGAATTCCTAGTGGAGATATTACACCACCCAGCCTATGATTCCCCTGAGTCCTGGGTGATCTATTCTATCATTGGACATGACTCACCCTGCTACCATCATATTTATTCCTACCTTTATAACCAAATTGTTCTGGGCACTTACACCCGAAATGAGAAATGTCACTTAATCTACAGTGCTTCATGGTTTGTCATTATTGCTAATGACTTGTATAGGCGTGGTCTAGACAGTACCCTTCTTAGGTGTTTAGAACCTGATGATTCCAAATGTGCATTAGTAAAGGTGCATGAAGGCATATGTGGGTCTCACTCTAATGGCCTAAAACTGGCCTATAAACTTATTAGAGCTGGTTACTATTGGCCAAATATGGAAAAAAAAGCTACACAGTTTGCTAAGTCTTGCAAAAAATGTCAACTACATGGAAATCTGATTCATGGTCCAGCCAAGGAGCTTATTCCCTTCATTACTTTCTGGCCATTTCAACAATGACCCTTTGATTTGGTGGGTCAGATTTATCCCTCATCCTCAAATGGATATAAGTTCATCACCATAGCTACAGACTATTTTACCAAGTGGGTAGAGGCAGTCCCTCTCACCATTGCCAATGGCAAATTAGTAGCTATGTTCATTCTCAACTACATCATCTATAGGTATGGTGTACCCTCAGCAATAATCACAAATAATGGGGGGAAATTCAAAAACAAGGATTTGACAGAGCTATGCTCTAAGTTTAAAATTACTCAGCATTGGTCTTCCATCTATTATCCGCAGGGTAATGGATATGCGGAAGCATCAAATAAGACAATCATTAAAATCCTACATTTCATAGTTCACAAATCTAGATGAGATTGGCATCTCCAGATCAATCCAGCTCTCTGGGCATATAGGAGAAGCACAAGAACACCAACAGGGTGCTTTGGTTTATGGAGTAGATGTTGTACTACCAATTGAGGTTGAGATTCCTTCTCTATGAGTCTCTCTGAAGGGCCTCATTACTGATGATGATAACAAAATATCTCAGCTACAAGAGCTATAACTACTTGATGAATGTCAGCAAGTGGCGTTTGATCACCTTAGAGCATACCAGAAAAGGATGTCCAAGAACTATAACAAGAAGGTTTGACTAAGGGACTTCCAACTTGGTGACCTCATTCTGAGGGAGAACCCTAAAAATTAACAGCATCAGATCTAGAAGGGAAAATTTGAACCAAATTGGCTTGTTCTGTATGTTGTCACTGTAGTCTTTGGGTCTGACACTTACCAAATTTCTACTACTAAAAGGGAGAAACTCAAGGAGCCCATCAATGATCTTCATCTAAAACCATGGTTCTACAACTAAGACATCTTCAGTGTGCTCACGTATATAGTAACATCCTAAAAAAATTCTAAAAATTGTAAAAGTCCCTGAAAAAATGATCATCTTAGTGAAAACCTAGTGATAGGAACTTTGATGTATCTCCAAAAAAATTATATATTCCAAAAAATACAAAAAAAAAAAAAAGAGAAAAAGAGAAAAAGTACCATTGATGAAAACCTGGCAAACAAGCGTCATGGTAGAAAAAAAATAGAATTTCTACCAAGAAGGTGAAAACTTGGTAAATAGGTGCCTCTTGTTCCACATTGTTATATCTATCACAACACCACTTGGCTTTATATAGTTTCTTTCCTGCTTTGCTACTTTCCTACTTTCCTTCTTGCATTTGCTTTTCACGTGCTTTTAGTTCTTGTTAAGACACCAACTTACATGGATTGAAACTAGTCATACTCTTGGGACAACCCTCCTTGTCTAGGGGGCATTTTCCTATTACCTTTTGGGATCTACTTTGCGATAGTCACTAGTGGTTCTCACTGCATCTTCCTACTATCGCTTAGCTTATACTGAGTTATTTCTCCTAGATAATCTCTTTGTATCAGTCACCAGTGGTTCTTACTGCGTCTGCCTACTGATGTCTAGCTAGTACTATGATCTCTTCATTTGAGAATCCCTCTCATGTTAGTCACCAGTAGTTCTCACTATGTCTATCTACTGTCGCTATACTATTGAGATTGCTCACATCTATTACAGTTAGAGTTATACTCAAATGCTCTATCTATTGATACTCAGTCTTGATGATCCTTTGCTTTAGTTTGTATATAACTTTTGTGACACTCTGGTTCCTTTGCAAACCCTACTAACTTGACACTAATTTAGCGCCATACACCTAGGGGCAACCCAATCTAGTTTTTCCTTGCAACATATGTCAAGTCAGTCACCACTACTAGGGGCATGGATCCCCACTTTGATTGCATCTTTGGTTTACACCCAAGTCAGTAATCTTGTCATTTATGAAGGACAACTATCTACTGACACAAACTAGTGTTTTTCAACACCACCATAAACAATGTTTTTCAACACTATTCTTGGACACATCTATTTTTTTAACACACATTGGCTATCGAAAAGTAAACATCTATTGATAACAATCAAACACAATGCACTCACAAGCACAATGATGTTTTTCAACACCCCTATACACATACATATTCAAAAACTTTGAAATTGGCTGAGCTATAATTGAATCTTTCTTTGTATGTTGTCTTTTCTCATGGATTTCATTGATATTTTCTTTGTCTATTGCTTGTTGGTGTAGTTCCAATTATCTGGCAATGTCAAATAAATAGGGTGTATGTGATAAGAGCTCCCACACTAAGGTGGAATAGCCTCACATCCCTTGATCTTGTTTATTTGTATGCCATGGTGAGGTCAGAACTATTTCCTTGACTATTATTTCTCTATTTGTTTACACATGATCGCACTCATGGTTATCTTGGCTTTGAATGCCTTGATACTGGTTTACTCTTGCAACATCAACTAGAAACAATGTTCAGGTCATCTTGGCTTTTGTGCCCTTGTGCTTATGTTCATTTCCTACATTTTATCCGATGAAAGTCATATTCATATCCTTATGGTCACAGTGGCACCAGTAAGGATTTTATCAACTCCGATGTTCCAAAAATGTTCAATGATGATGATTATATGATGGGTCTCACAACCGTGTCCTAGGAAATTGCATCTAGCATAGGACTACATTTTCATTCTAGACTTGGATTGTGGTAGAAATTTGATGTTCACTTCATTGCGTTATCCTAGATTTGTACATTGGGGATTTCTTCTTCAGTGTCCTGGTTTCATCATGACTACATAAGCATTTGATCCTCACTCTTGATTCTTTACATGTTCTCTTGGTTAGCATCTATCACACATCTGGACACCCTGCATGAGATGTTAGTACCATATACATTACATTCACAAATGCATTATCATATACACATTGAATTTACATATTTCCATTCACAAGTAAATTCACATAAATCATCTACATACATACAAATCTGCATCTACATCGGCATGTGCATCTCATAAACTCATAAACATCACATACATGTGCATTTCATACATCTACATATATTCAAAACATGTTCACTCATTTGCATACATTCTAAATCATCTAAACATCTAAGCATATAGAAAACATCTCATAAACAACAAAGCGTGACACATGTGATGATACCAAAAGATGAGCTCATATATATATATATATATATATATCAAAGTGTCGATACAATACAAAATAGTGCTACTCGAGCACACTCTATCTCAAAAATGGTGGTACAATACAAGGATGCCAATGCATCGGATACATCATATGATCTCATCTATCAAATCTATCATATCTAGCTCTGGCCCCCTCGTCACTAGGAGGAGGTGGAGAAGGAGGCATATCTGGTGGAGGAGGTGCCTGTGCACCCTCTTATCCTCTGGAATATAGGGAAAAGCTAGCAACCTATGATGTCTCATCAGGAACCACCCCTATATAGGATGCGTAGTAATAAGCTACTCGGGTGGTCTGATGTTGAGTCTCCTCTCGAGCCCTCTCTAGCTACCCTCGGACATCCTGTAGCTCCCGATCTCTATCTAGTCGCTGGGCATCCCGTACAACATCTTTTACCTGTAAGTTTGTGACCTACGTCACCAACTATCGCATGCTCTCTCTAGCTCTCTGCGGGGCCTCATGTTCCTATCATGATGCATCTCTAGGTATTGGAACCTATACTAGCTCCTGTGTAGGCTAATCCTCCTACATCAAGTCCTCCACCGATACCTCCTGCTGATCTATCTACTCCAGCACAAGATCCAACTGTGCCACTATCCTCCTCTTGCTCAGCCATCTACTGCTACATGCACTCAGATTGATCCACATTTGTCATGCGGGGATGTCCACCTATATAGTGCATGGTCATGGCACCTACTATGGTGGTGGCCACGGTACCTACTATGGTGGAATCACTGGTGCCTGCTACTGTGGCACCTGTGGGTGCACTACCTGCACTAGCACTCTCATGCCAACTAGATCTATGAATCATGGGAAGGGATGTCTAATGAAATACTCCTTGAACTCTGGGGTCATGCCGCCATCTACAATTGTGCTTAGATAATCCCATCAAGTCCATGCTAGGGCTCGTACGTCAATCATCAACCAGTGTCCAACTTGGTTGACCATCCCTTCCTAAGCTCATCAGCAAAACAAGCATAGGAATAGTACTCCTGTGAGAGCTCTTGTGCCTGGCCAAACTACCACTAGACCTGTGTCAGAGGAAACCACTCAATAATGGATATAGCCCGACCAAAGAGTGGTCATGACACAAGTATGTAACCTAGTTGATCGCTGGCATCATCCTAATCCTCTATCAACCTCCATGGTCACTATGTCACATCTACCAAATCATCAAGGGTCACTCGCCACTACTCTATCTTACCGAGCACGGGCTAAGTAATTAATCCTCAGTAGCTACATATGTAGGGCTCCAGCGGCTCCCTTAGATCATCGCATATGGGTTAGGTAACCGACAGGTGCTCCCATGCCCACAACTGTAAAACAAATACCCTGTAGCCACACTCTTTGCCTCTCTATAGGTGATCTCATGCATCTCATGGTACATATGGGCTAGCATACACTGACCCCACCCATATCTGATCGGCTCTACTAGCATTCTTTAAAGCATCTAGCCCCAACCACACTCAAAATTGTGATGACCACGATCCAGCATCATATAGCATCAAAGGAATGCTTCCAACACCATGGCCAATCGGTACCTAGGCCCATAATTCCTAATCAACTCCTCCCATGGGATGGCTCTACCCATGATGAGGTCATCCTGCAAAATCTCTCGCAGTGCTAGTGTACCTATCCATGGATGTACCTCATACTCCACTCTAGGACCGTGTAAGGGTATCCAAAGAATCCTGTATATATCCTCTGGTGTCACTCTCATCTCACCCTAAGGGAGGTGGAAGGTGTTCATTTTCGAATGGAAATTCTCCACCAATGCTCTTAGTAGTCCCTGGTTTACCCAAATCTCGGGTACCCCACAAAGATGTGATAGGCCCAAACTGTCAATATGTGTAATCTTTGCATCGTCCAATTATCTCACCAACCCATTGATAGCAGGATGATGTGACCTGAATGCTATATCTGGGAAATCAACCTGAAAAACATGCAAAAAATAACACACAATCTGTACTTAGCTCATGTTCAAGATAATCACTGTAAAACTAAGAATTAATGCATTATAGACATCCTACAGATAGGAAAAATGATGATGCAAATGCTATTTGGATGCAACACTGACTCATTTTTGCATTCAAACTGTTCACGCGAGAAAACCCCCTGTCAAAGGGTTTACCATGCGAGACATGGGTACCCTCCCACACAAGGATACCCACTGACTGGCACAATAATTCACCTTTTGGTAGTTTCTCGTTCGAGCTTTCATTACGGGCCGTGCGAAGAAACTAGTTCCTCACATGAGAACTCGCAGCATAGTTATAAAAAATGTGAAAAATGATGAAAATTTTGATAGAAAGCAATGAAATTTGAATTCATGAAGAGGGTAATCAACCACTTATCAGGGGTCCGTACATTGCTGGCCGACTATGTCGCTTGGATTGCTTGAAATGATGAGTGCTCATGAGGACCACCATTTTTGCTCAGAGCTCAAATCTCAAAAGTCAACAGATGTAAATGATTTGAAAATGACCTTTTGGACTTATATATAGGTTTTGACCTAATTTTCAAAAGTGCTCTAATTTGCATGAAAATTTAACTACTAACTAATTTGATGGCTCTGAATCCATTTTCGTGATTGAAATCAAAATCTGACACTCCTATATAACTCAAAATCACATTTTAAAATTTTTGGGACCGAATCGATCAGACACTTGTGTAGTCAACTTTCTAACATCACTTTCTTGTTAGAATCTTATCCTATCATCATTTTCTCAAATATTTGACTCTTTTCATCAAAAGTCAACTTTGGTCAACCCTAGTCAAACTTGGTCAAGAAAACCTCAAACTCACTCAAAATTGATTTTGGATCTTCTAGATTCTTTCGTAATCTATTCTCAAGTTCTTCATGATCTCTGATTCAACATCTATTTGCGATTTCTCACTCTCAATTAGCATTATGACGTGTTATCTTTCCATTTTGCTCCCGAGGAGGAAGGATGATTACATCATTGAATCTATTTCAATCAATCTGATCTAATTTTCAAAATTCCTCATTGCTAGGGGCATCTCATCACTTGGGGCATGTTTAGTTTTTTGTACCTCACAGTCAAAAATGGGTGTTCCATGACTTTCAATCAATAGGGGCATCTTTGTTCCTTATATCTTGTCATCTATTAGGTATTGGGGCAATCTAACCTGGATCCCTGAGGATCAAGCTCCATTTTGGAGATGATTCTTGAAATCTCAATCTATAAAGTATCTAAGCAATCTAACTCATATTCTTAAGGATCAAGCTTCATTGTGGAGATGATTCTCGAAGCTTCATCTATTGGGAATTGGGGCAATCTAACCCTAACTCTTGAAAATCAAGCTCTGTTCTGGAGATGATTCTGAAACTCAATCTAACCAGTATCTAGGAAATCTAACCTAGATATTGGGGGACTAATCTTCATTCTAGAGATATTCCTAAAATTATCTATTGACTATCTTTTTATGGATAGGTATTGGGGCAATCTAACCCTAAATCCTAAAGGTTGAGCCTCATTTTGGGGACAGTCTATTAAAAGATATCAATCTATTAGGTATCTGAGCAATCTAACTTAGATCCCTAAAGATCAAGCTTCATTCTGGAGATGATTCTCGAAATCTTAATCTATTAGGTATCAGGGCATTCTAACCTGGATCCCTAAGGATCAAGCTTTGTTCTAGAGATGATTCTTGAAATCTTAATCTATTGGGTATTGGGGAAATCTAACCTGGATCCCTGAGGATCAAGCTTCATTCTGGAGATGATTCTCAAAATCTCAATCTATTAGGTATCGGGGCAATCTAACCTGGATCCTTGAAGATCAAGCTTCATTCTAGAGATGACCCTCGAAAACTTTACTTGGCCGGTGTCTTGGCAATCTAACCAAGACTTCAGAGAGTTAAGCTCTATCCTAGAGATAGCTCTTAAATCGTCATCAATCGATCTTTGCATTATCAATTTTTGAAATCTATTCTTTTGTGCTTCAGACATCAAACTATTCTTTGAATCAATGCGCTACTTGTACATCAATTCAAAGAGGGGCAAAATGTAAGACCCCAAAATTGGCATCTTGCAACCCTAACCAATTTTGTTGCATTTTTCGTTCTTCTGGATCATCAAAGTCCTATTGTACTAGGCAATTCTGAGTTTTGACTGACTCTACTTGACCTTAGTGTCTAATGCAGAAAATCCTAAATCTGCATTAATCATACATTATATTTAATTCCTAAATATCAATCAATTAGCTAGACAAACCCTATGATTGAATTAATTTAATTATAAAGTCCTAGCACTTTAATTAAATTAAATTCACCCCTTTTAGCTAAAACACATAAAAAGGAATTAAATAATATTTAATTATTTAATAAATATCCTCATTTCAATAATTGAATTTAATTATTCAAATAATTGAGAAAAACACATTTATGAGGTCATATTCTATTTATTTAATTAAATATTCTCTCAAAATCTTCTCTTCAGTTCAGAAAGGGAAACTTTGAATTAACTGTGTTTTAAAGAAAAATAAAACACTTAAAATCAAGAAAGAAAACACTTAAAAACAAAGAGAAATCAGTTCACTATTTTCTTTTAAAGAAAGATTTCTATTTTGAACTCACTTTTCTATCTATTTTATTTCAAAAAGGAAACTTTGTATTCTGAGCAGACTCTCAGTCTATAAAAGAACTCCCATTTCTCATTCAAAGCCCCCTGAAAAATATGCATTGTTAGAATAAAGAATTGATGTTGCATTTTAGAATTCATCTCATTTCAATTAAACTCATTTGCAATAGAATAGCTTCATTTTCTTAGATTAATTTTTCATCTTTCATGTTCTTATATTAATCTTGCATTTCATTCATGGAGAAAAATCCTTCGTTCTTAGATTGGTCTAGGTTGTGAGACTCTCGTTCTGAGAGCCATTCAAAACCCCGTCTGGATAGAAGGCAACAGGTTGAATCATACAGGCATGCAGGATGAATAACTCATATTCACTTTTGTATGTGGCTGATGAACAAGGACTATGTTTAAGTGTATGGTTAAATAAGAAGGCCACATTTAGCATATACATTTCTTTTGAATGAGAAATGGGAGTTCTTTTATAGATTGAGAGTCTGCTCAAAATAGAAAGTTTCCTTTTTGAAATAAAATAGATAGAAAAGCCAGTTAAAAATAGAAATATTTCTTTAAAAGAAAACTGTGAACTGATTTCTCTTTGTTTTTAATTGTTTTCTTTCTTGATTTTAACTATTTTCTTTTTCTTTAAAGCACAGTTAATTCAAAGTTTCCCTTTCTGAACTGAAGAGAAGCTTTTTGAGAGAATATTTAATTAAATAAATAGAATATGACCTCATAAATGTATTTTTCTCAATTATTTGAATAATTAAATTCAATTACTGAAACGAGGATATTTGTTTAATAATTAAATATTATTTAATTCATTTTTATGCGTTTTAGCTAAAAAGGGTAAATTTAATTTAATTAAAATGCTAGGACTTTATAATTAAATTAATTCAATCATAGGGTTTGTTTAGCTAATTGATTAATATTTAGAAATTAAATATAATGTATGATTAATGCAGATTTAGGATTTTTGCATTTGACAGTAAGGTCAGGTAGAGTCAGCCAAAACTCAAAATTGCCTAGTACAACAGGGCTTTGATGATCTAGAAGAACGACAAATGCAACAAAATTGGTTAGGGTTGCAAGATGCTAATTTTGGGGTGTTACACCAACATCCACTTGAAAGAAAAGATTGGAAATACCCTTGATATTCCAACTCATACAAATCTATATACGAATCTTGAATCATAGTTACTCCTTGAATAACACTATTGTTGATTAACAATAAAAAAACAAAAATACCCTTGATGCCCTAGCTTATATGATCCAAAACAAAAATGGAGACAACTTGATGATAAAATAACAAGTGTTGAATCGCATTCATAAAGCTCTTGTTACAATGATGTCCTTCTGAGAAAACCAGAAAAGATACAAAACACTTTATAGGCATTAGAAGAGAGAAAATATTATAGAAGAAACCATTAATGGAACCTACTTTGAAACTTCTAGAAGAGAGGCAGAACATAGTCTGAAACCCCCAAATCAGAGTAGAAGACAGGAACCCCTAAAACTAAGAAGGAAGGAAATACATATAGTAGAAGGAAACCCTAGGAATCATGCTTGGTTCACACCTGTCCCTTCTTGCAAATCTAATTTACCCTTATTCTTCCTTTCTCCATAAAAATCTGAACTCCTTCCATGACTTAAAAATCTAATCATATTTGAAAATATTTGATTTCATTCTACTTCTAAGAAACCCTTTCAAATATGATTTTTAACTATCTTTTCTGCTATCAATGTCTAATTCTATCCTCTCAAAATATCCTCTAAATTTGATTTCAAAATATGATCTCATTTTCTCTCAAAATCTAATTTTAATCTTTGAGAAAATCCTCCGTGAAAGCATATCTTCTAGATTTTGAAATAAAAATACTGCATCAAACTATAGGAAAGAGATAATGCCCTAATGTTGCACCATATTTTAATCCTTTATACTTGTCTTTTCCTTTGTGCAAATCAGATTTTATCTGCCTCTAAGAAATCTAAAAAATATTCTGTGAAATTTCTTTCAAATCTGATTTCTATCTTTTTCAAAATCTTCCCGGCATGCATATTTTCAAGTTTGGCAAATTAAAAACATTGAACAAAACTATGGAAAAGAACTATATTGTTTTAATATTTCCACTTTGTACATTATTTTAATCTTTTCATTTTGTCCTATTTGTGCAAATCTGATTTAAATTCATCTATAGTACTTTGCACAGACATTGATTTTCAAATTCATTTATCTTTTAATATCCTCTACACATTTTCTCTTTGAAATTTCCATTTTATGTAGATTTTGCCCTAGATTCTACCAGAATTTGACACTTGTCACACACTAGCTAGCTGTTCCTAACTGGTCTAAAACTCACCTTTAACTTTGGTTCACTTTGGAGACTTGGAGACTTCTTAGTCTCTAAGTCTCTATGAGATCTCCTTGACCATGGTTTCCTTCTAAGACTGGGAGACAACCTTTAGTCTCTAGGTCTCTATAAGATTTTAACTTAACCATGCCTTGACCACACCTTAACCATAGTTATCCTACCAAAGTGTATTCTCTAGGTCTCTATAAGATTTCACTAGCCATGGTTAACTTTTGAGACTAAGGACAGGCCCTTGATCTAATATTTGATCCGACAGTAGTCTCTTTGTCTCAAAAGGAAAGGCATTTAGCATTTTTCTCTTCGTGACTGCGCGACCCAATTAGTTGACCTCCAGTCGCTCAATCTCACTAGTTATCTCTTAACCACGGCCTTCTTTCCCTACTGCGTGACTGTATAGTCGCACTATCTCTAAACCTCTGGCAGTTATCTAGAATCCCTTTGCGACTGCACGCGCGGTCAATCTGACTGTTAGTAACACTATCTCCATGGTCATTTCCTAACTGTAGCTTCCTTTTGTGACCTTGCACCATGTGTCCACATGTCTGCCATGTCATTACCAACCATTATGCACTTGTCCACCACATCATCACCAAAATTGTTTTGTCTTCAACCGTCGACATGCATCCCAATGCACCATTTGTCACCTGCATGCATGCATGAAGAGAGCCTCCTGCTCTGCTTCACATTTCTATGTGTTTTTCTTCTTCCTTATAAACATCTCTGATTACCTCTCTGGGATGAATGTGGGACTAAATTTCTCTATGCTTTAAAGCATTTTTGCATTATGTGTTAAAATAATGGGGCCCACCTATGCATGCATACACCAAGCCAAGGGGCCCACCAAAGCCTCTTAGTTGTTTTTATTCATATTTCATTGTAAGGAATGGCATATAAAAAGATTAGAAAAAACCCCAAACCCCACCAATGTGGGATAATGTATTTTTGCACTTTTGAGTCTCTTAGCTCCTTTGCATACTTCATTCAAAACATGGCACCTGGATTCAATGCGCAGGCCCTCTCCAAACCTTGTGTTTCTTTTTGCAACTTCACCAAGTGTTGCACAAACCCCTTGCAATGTATTGTCTTTGATATGTTTTGTTTAAAATTTCCCCCAAATGTTGCGCAAACATTGGATGTGTTTGTTGTTTGAAATGTTTTAAAACCAAACCTCCACCAAAATATATGTTGGGCTTCAACTCACCTTGTTGGTTTATCTCCCTCTAATCCATGTAGCCTCCTTTCTATATGATTTTTCCATGGTTTGCATTTTAAATTTTTTCAATACTTTGATATCTCCTACTCAGAGCCTTGGGAAAGTCCAAGCAGTTCCTTGGAATGTTCACGTAGGCATGGGATTTGTTTTTTAATGTTTTTAAAACATATCACAAAACATGACTCCCTCCATTTGTTGCATAAGTCAACCATGCAAATTCATTTGGAAAGAATGGTTTTGAAGTTCCCTTTTTATTGTCTGCGCATGCACCTCACAAATGGTTTGTTTGAAACTTTTTAAGAAACTTCACTAAGTGCTTACGCAGCCTTATGCAACATATACATTTGCTATGATTTTGTATGTTAAAAACTTTGTACAGTCCCTTTATCTCTTATTCTTCATGCAGACAACATATATTTAAGTTTTAAATGTTTTAAATAACTTCCATATGCCCTATGCAATCTTCCTCCTCTGCTATTTTAATGTTTTAAATCTCAAAAATGCCTTAAAAATTATACTCCTCCATTGTCTATGCAGACCACTAGCAATTTCATCATGCTTTCCAATTTAATTACATGCGCTGCCTTCATTGTTTTATAAATTTTCATTGCATATGTTATGAGAGTTTTTTAAATATTTCATAAAACATCTCCATGCGTAGCTCCATACTGACTTACATCTATCGATTACATTTGTAATTGAATGTTTTAAAAGACCGCACTCTCTTTACCATCATTTGCATAGACACTTCATTGGATACATTTATGAAATTGCATTGCGTTGAGGTTCAAAATGCCAACATGTTTACGTTTCCATATTTTCATCCACTCACAGCTTGAAACGGTTCATTGATTCATCATTTCTTTCAATAGTCAACCTCATTGGCATATTACTAATCTATGATAGCATATACTTTCCTAGTTTTCCACTTTATAACATGGAGATCACTATTAGCCATCAAATTGGAAATCCGGTGTTATGTCATTTGCATCTTGACTTATGAATCATCATTTTGAACATAAATTTACCTTCAATTTACCTACATGTAGTCTTTAGTGCACTCGGATCCCAAGATATTGCAACTGGCGGTCGTTATGATAACTTTTCACATTTCTGCGAATTGAACTCACCAATGGCAGATAGCTTCTAAAACGAGCCTTGAAAACTAACTGAATAACATTTTGCAAGCATGGGAACCAGAAATCACATTCATCTCTAGCATCTGAGCAATAACCATCAACTAGATTTTCTTGAAAAGATCAGCTCCAAAATATAATAAAACTCAAAGTGAGCAAGTTCACATATTCTACAATTAGAAGTATTCAAATACATGCAAACCTTGCCAAAAATGCAAATTGGAAAGAAAATAGATTAAATCCTAAGGAGCCTTCACTTAGTGATTCATTCATCAACAATTAATATGCATGCAAAAGGGCTTTGCCGGATTCAACTTTTTGTGCAAGGTGCAACTGATCAAAGTTTGCAATTCCAGCAAACAATGCAAATACAAATGCATAAACAACATAAATCGCATTTGGATGGGCCATTGAAAGATTACCAAAACATGCTCTGAGACTTCACCACCATTCACAATATTAAATTTATATGCAAACAGAATTGTCCCACAATCAGTTCTTGAAAACAACTTTTAGATAAAAATTTACCTCTCTGAAATTGACCATTCTGTAAACTTCATTCTGTTCAGCATTGGCAAACTGCAAAAAACTCCTTAAAATTTGAATTCATAAACTCATCAAGAAGAACCTTCAGAATATGAACCTCTAAACATGGATTCACCTTCACATGTGGATTATTAAACTTCAACTAACCTGCTCAAAAAGTGAACTGATCAACCGGTACAAATTTGTAATGTTAGCACCTTCCAACATTCTGAATTTAAAACTCAGTAAATATGCAGAAATATGATTTGGTATCAAGCTGGACAAGTGGACAACTGGATTGGTCTGAGTCTAAAACTCTTCAAATAGGTACACTTTCATGTTTCCAATATAGGGGAAAACTCAATTGTGCAGGGCATTCATTTGAATACAACTTGCAGAAGCTCAAAGTAGGCTATTCAACATTCTGGGCAAAATAGAGAAACTAAAGAGTTCTGTAGAACCAACTTTAGGGAATCCAGAAACCTATCAAATGGATTCAAAGTGACTTGGGATTTGAAATATAGGCTTCATGATATATATTTAAAAATTCTCAAAGTGGTGACCTATGAAACACAAAAGGACACAATTTATTTAGATGTAAATATTTTTTGTTATAGAAAAATGATACCTAAACAACAAATACAAAATGGACAAGTGCTCAAAACAAGACATCACAAACTAACTCAGAATCTGAAATTGACAACTTGGGATGTCTTCATATACCAAAACAAGAGTGATGAACACCTAACATGCATGGTAATCTTCAAGATTCCATCTAGGAAAATAGGCTCAAAAAGCACTTATAAGGGGTCAAAATGCAAAAATTTAACAAGGTACTCAAAAACCCCTATTGTATTTTTGAGTACCAATAGTGGTTCTGACTGTGGATGTGTGCCCCATGCGGGCATGCAGAGAACTTTCATAATCTCATGGTAGAAGTAGACCACCCATAAAATCAAATCATATTTTCTCTTTCTCTCTTCTCTCCTTTCTCTTAAAAATATTTTCTCTTCTCTTTTCAAAAAAAATTGGGAACTCTTTATTGAAAGCAAAGACCACACTACTGAAAGGGAAAGAGACTATATAATTATTCACACTATTTACAAAAGGCCTGAAGCCCCAATACTAAAATTAGTTCTTACCTCTTTCATACACCTGGTTTTCATTTTGATAAATCAAAGGTAAGCTAAAACTGTCATTTCCATTCACTTATTCACAAATGCTGCCCTGAATCTTCAACGTGTCAAACAAAAGTTGATTAGAAAACTCACCTTCACTTGGCAAAACAAAATCACTGAAACACTATGAATGCTAATCATTGCATGATATTAAAATGTCACACCCTTCATTACTACCGACTTGCTGAAAGATGAAACATTCTAGCTCATTCTTAGGGCTGAAAACATTCATATACTGGAAATTAGTTTGCACCAAAGGATACGGTTCTTTTTCATCAGCACTTCGCAAACTAAAATAGAACCTTTCTAAACAAAAATTTGATTGCAAAAAATTAGGGGTAGCTTGCTGACCATAAGCTCTATTAGCATCTTTTAAAAATGAGAAATATTTTCAATCAATGACTCCTTAATTACTTGTAAATATGAAAATACACATTCAAATTTGTCTTTTTCTTTAACATCATGGCTTAAACAAGAATCACTGATATTAAGGTCATGAAAATCTGAATCCACAGTAGCACAAGAAACTTCATACTCATCATATATGACAGAAAAAAATCTCTCATATCCATATGCATTATAATCTTTATATAAACCATTATCTTGTTCATTTGAGGGAGGATACATATCAACACACATCAAACAACTGCATATGTTGAGTAACTAAAACTTCATCATGAAATAGTTCAATGAAAGACTTAGAATCAGAAGAAGATTTTTTATCAATACGATTATCCAAGTCAATACTTAACATCATATCTGGAGTCTCTTCATCCTTTGAATTAGAAAAAATATTGATACTCTCATTATCTACAAGTTCATATTCAATTTTTTTGTAGTCTAGTGAGATGGGAGTACAAGGAAAATCTGAAACACACATGTCAAAATCAGGATCTAGTGACTCATATTCTTTATCAAAATCAATGTGTATTGGGCATGATAGTTTAGAGCTATCCCTTCCTGAATATCTGAGATACTCATAAGACAAATATTTTGAAATTTGTTCACTATGAAGTGAACAAATATCATCATTTACACTCATCTTTGATAAACTCTCATAATCAGCATCTTTTGTTTCATATTGAGAAGGATCATTATTTTCATGATCATAAGATACAAAATTCATATTAGAATCATTTATAACAATTTTATTTTCATCATTCTCAATACCATCACTACTAGGTACAACCTCATGTGAAACTGTGTATTTAAGATCTTCAATATCAAAAACTTGATCTAAAATTTCAGAATTGATGTCACTGTCATTAAAAGAATTATCATAGCAACTTAACTCTTCATTGTCTTGATTCTCATAAACTTCATTGTCAGCATCATAATCAAAATTTTATTCCAAAGTAAACTCGGCATCATCTTCATAATATCCAGATTCAATATCACTAAACTTAGTCTCATTGGCATAACTAGATTCATATTCAGCATGTTGAAAATTTTCAGATTCAATATCAAGAGATTCAACCTCATACATAACTTTAGATGAAATATTTTCAACATGGTCCATCCATTTCATGGTATGCCAAATATATTCCACCCTATGAGAGATTGGAAAACTAATTGATTCTGGAAAACAAATCTTCACAAACAAATTAGTCCAAACAAACTCCCGAGGATAGAAAGAAAGACTATACTCCTTAATATAAGCAAAAAACCTTATATAAAATTCAATCTAGGATTCACCCTCCTCTCTGCTCATATTTTATTGTAATGTTTTAACAACCCTCTTTTGAAGTTTCTGCATAATCACTTTTGTTTCTGCACGCACAAGTTCAAGTTTTGATAAAGGGTCTTCAAATTTGGACATGTCATGATAATCACTGTCCTCCCTTTCACCATATTTCTCAATAAAACAATCTTCTAATGCAGCCATAGATCCTATTGAACCATGAGGTAGTTCTCTAAACAAATCCATAGCATCCTCTACTAGATATATTGCAAAGAGGTTCATTAGTACGTCCTCATGTGTGATGTCATGATCATCTATTAAATTAGCAAAATTGTGTATATGCTCATTAGCTAATTGCTCACCTAGGTTGGTGAATTTAGGAAAACAATCCCTAACTATTGATGGAATATGATTTGGGTATCTAGGGATAACTTCAAAATTTATAGCATTACACAACCTAACCCAATATAGGTATGACATCTTAGCAGGTAGAATAATTACTAACTACCTTTCTCTTCCCTCTCAATTAGTGTTGACTACTTAATAGGGAAAATATGTAAAACTTATTTTCATGGAACAAAAGAACTTTATCCAATGAAAATAAAAATACACGAGATATGATGAAGCTGCTGCAAAACTATTTGATTTGAAATCACCTCCAAATCACCTTCAAAAATTAGTAGATTTTCCACCTCTTTGCAAAGGAAAATATTTTAAATAGTTGAGATCCTTTTCCCAACTCTTACCTTCTTCAAATCAAAAACTTACATGTATCTCCAATATAGGGTCCCTTAATGATTCATCTATTTACTATATTCTTAATCATAAGAGCCCAAAAATTAGTTATCTCTTCACTGCAATTCCACCTCTTTCTGTAGTCTTTCTTCAAATATGCACACTGGTGCAAATCAGAGAGCTCAGAGTCACCACTCACCACATGTGAGATTGTATAGGTCTTTCTTCAAGAACTTTGGACTTTCAGACACTTTGCAATGATAGATAGAACAAACTTGACTTTTGTTCAAAAATTTGAGGAATATTTCTTTGCAAATGATGACTCTATGAATTCAATGGTTTCCCCAGTAGAGTCACCAATTTGTTTGTGTGACTCAGATGGGAAAAATCAATATGAAATTTGATTCAAATTTTAAAGCACTAGAGATATTTTGAATTTGTTCAATAAAACCTTTTAATCTCCAGTAGAGTTGCCAATTTGTTAGTGTGACTCAGATGGGAAAACTTGAGACTAGATTGAAAGATTTTAAAATTTATGCACCATAAATTCTAGAAAAATTTTGAATATGATTAATTATAACTATCCCCATTAGATTTTCCAGTTTGTTAGGTCTTTTTCTTATGGAATCACAAAACAGATTAAAAACTTAATCAACTCTTATAACTCCAACTCCTGATTCTAGCAAGACAAAGCCTAATTGATGAGGATTAGATAAGATCCTCCTTCTTCTTTGAGCTCCACATCACTCAGGTAGGTATTTCCTAATCTGCACATATATGAATCCTTGTGAAAAAAACAAGCTTGTAGATATATAACTTGTGGAATAGTTTTCAGACCTTTAGGTAACAACTACCTCAATGTTTTCTCAAATATTATACAACATTCTGCTTACATAAAGTAAGTCTAAAAACTAGAGCAATCCTAACTCCTAATAACATGAAATGGAAATGGTTTTTCTATTATTTTTTGATGTGATGGATCTCTGAAATATCTCAAATCTAGCATAGACTAGTGCCTTATCCAATGGGCAACAGAGTCAAACATGACATTGCAAAGAAGATTATGAACAAAGGAAAATAGCACAGTCTGATATGTCTATATGCCTTACATAAGAAAAACTGTATCAATCAAATTCTACTCATGAATCCACCTGTGTATTTCAAATTTGCAACTCCCTACTCAAAGAATTTAACCATCCCCTTGGAAGAGACCTCAGAATAGACAATACATAACCAACATCCACTGGAAAGACAAGATTGGTAGTACCCTTGATATTCAAACTCATACAAATATGAATACAAATCTTGAATCACAGTTACTCCTTGAATAACACTATTGCTGATTAAAAATAGAAAAAAGTAAAACACCCTTGATGCCCTAGCTTATATGGTCCAAAACAAAAATGGAGACAACTTGATGATAAAATAACAAGTGTTGAATCTCATTCATAAAGTTGTTGTTACAATGATGTTCTTCTCAGAAAACCAAAAAAGATACATAACACTTTACATGCATTAGAAGAGAGAAAATATTACAGAATAAACCATTAATAGAACTTGCTCTGAAACTTATGGAAGAGAGGAAGAACAGTCTGAAACCCCCAAAGCAAAGTAGAAGACAGGAACACCTAAAACTGAGAAGAAAGAGATAAATACAACAAAATGAAACCCTAGGAATTATGCTTAGTTCACATATGTCCCTTTTGCAAATCTGATTTACCCTTATTCTTCCTTTCTCCATAAAAATCTAAACTCCATCGGTGACTTCAAAATCTGATCATATTTAAAAATATCTGATTTCATTCTACTTCTGAGAAACCCTTTCAAATCTGATTTTCAACTATCTTTTCTGCAATCAATGTCTTAGTCTATCCTTTCAAAATATCCTCTAAATATGATTTCAAAATATGATCCCATTGGCTCTCAAAATCTGATTTTAATCTCGAAGAAAATCCTCCGTGAAATCATATCTTCCAGATTTTGAAATAAAAAAACTGCATCAAACTATAGGAAAGAGATAATGCCCTAATGTTTTTTTGATAGAAGTAAATACAGGTTTTGAATGGACCTCGAAATCATTTACAAAGGATTTCTCAAAAAGGATAAGCATTAATAGCCCAGACATACAATGAAAGCCTGTATCAAGAAAAAATGTGGGACCCCAACCGACAAGCTAAGAAACCAAAAGACAAAAAATAGAGCTGGAAACAAAAAATAGAACAATGACTAGAAAACTACCAGCAACCAATTAGGAGCTACATTTTATTCATCGTGGCCTTCTCAACCTCTTTCTGCATATCCTTCTCGAGCTCTTTTTTCATATCCTCGATCTTTTGGATAGCATCTTTGATGCTTTTCAGCTCCTTTGGGGTTTCAGGCAACGTACGTTTAAGGCTGCTTCTAGTTCTAGTTCCCAATCCTAAGCTCCCAACATCATCAGCCATAGTGATAGTAGTATTTTCTAGCACTTTTCTCTCCAATTAATTATAAATGGCCTTCAAGTTCATAACTAAGACTTTAAGTCCCTCATTACTATGCTTCAAAACTTCACTTATAATGTGCCCATTATAACTAATCTTGTCATTCTTGTCTTTCATCTTCTCCTCTAGAATGGATTTGATCTTAGCTATCAGGCTTTCATCCAAGTTATTGCTATTTACCTCCATCAAAAACTTCATTTCCAATTTTTCCTACCTAATTTTTAAGGGCTCCATGGTATCCTCCACAGCCTTTAGGTGTTGTTTCATTTCTCGGATATCATCCACTATCCACTTTTTCATATTTATTCCATGACCCTTTTTTATTGTTAACCACTTGCTGAATACAATCATCATAATCAAAACCCATAGTGGTAAACTTGTCTATCGGTTGTCCACTAGAATATGTATTTTCTCTGCTCTGGGCTTCTGTGGTCTTCATAACTTTTCTAGTCCTAATTTTCCTCTAGTCTCTGGAATTTTCCTTTTCACTACTTTGGTCTTCTTTTTCCTTAGCATTACCTTCTTTCTTCTCCTCCTCCCTTCCTCCTTTAGTATTTTTTTCTCTTCTTCTTCCCCTTCAACATTCTCCTCATTTTCCTCTTTTTCAAGGTTTTGGCTTTTAAAATCTAAGGTTTCCATTTCACTATCTTGATCACCATCATTCTCTTCAATGTTTACATCCCTCTCCTTCCCTTTAGGGGTTGAAATCTAGGCTTCCATGTCCTCCCTTCTTTCCTTGTTCTTCTTCTTCTTTTTCCTATCCCTCTTCTAGGTTTTTTCCTCTTTATCATCTTCATGATTTATTTTCCTTTTCCCTTTTATCCTTTTAGGTATCGGGTCAGGGTTCCTATCCCAAGCATACTCCATAATAAGCATAATCAATCCCTCATGCAGAATAGGGTTGCTATCCTTCTTCCTATTTTCCACAATGTTGTTATTCTGCAAGTTAAGCAGGAAATAAGGGAAAGAAAATTTATTCTTATGCCTAAAATGGTTAACCAGCACAAAATGCAAATTATAAATCTTTGAGTAACACCCATCCAGAGTGAAGTATTTAATCATAAATATTAGGATTTCAGCCCAAATGTTCTTAATTTTTTTAATATCCACATAGTCTCCCGTCCCTTTGTTCATAAGAGCTTCTTCTTCAACACTTTTAGGGAACAGTTTAAAGGCTTGTGTCCCCATTGTTTTATTATCCCTGTAAACTTCATACCCTCCAAAGGTAGACCCATAATTTCTACCAAAAGAATCAGAGTAAGGGGAGAAGAATTAACACCTATATTTACTTTGTTATTCATCCAGCCATCTGCAAAACTTTTGGTAATATCTTTTTCGAAGCCGTGCAGTCTTTCCATGTAGGGGGTAACACCACCATGTTTCATCTTTTTCCAAACCTTCTTATTCTGCCTCCAATTCTCATAGTCCATTGGCTCCTCCCCTTTCAAACCACCACCCATCCTGCCAGAAGATCTTTGTTTTCTCTTTAGGATGATAGCAGCTTTTTTCTAGTTGCTTCGAATAGCGTTGCAAAAAATGACCCACAATCTATGAGGTTTATGCTTAATCATGACACTATCACAAGTCATTTGATAATTATCCCACCTTAAAATGTTAAGTGTACTTATCATAATTGATATTGATTACACCTTCCCTGTGGTTTAGTCTATCATAAATGATAAGACTCCTCATATCATTTTTAAGTGTTTCCTCTCTGATCCAATTTTGGGTGATGTCACTGTAAGTCCCCACATTAGCCAAACCATCCGTCGACTTATTTCCTTCATGGTAAACGTGGGAAATATAATTTTCTTGAAATTTTTGGAGGATATTATTAAATTTTTCAATAATATGGGCTATAGTCCATGAAGGGGCATTCCTACCTTTAATATAGTTTATTATATTTAATGAATCCCCTTCCAACCAAATCTTTGAGCTTCCCATCTCTTTCACCAACTTAACCACTTTGAGAGCACCTGAGCTTCCGTCACATGATTCATTTGAATCCAAAGAGGAATAAAAAAAACTCCTAGACATTTTCCATTCCAATCCCTTATGATCCCATCTGCCCCAGCCATCCCAGGATTACCTTTAGCAGCTCCATCAAAGTTTCCCTTAACCCAACCCTTCGGAGGAGCAGTCCAGACAGTATTTTCTCTAATTTTGATCTTATTAGTTCTGTTATTATTTTCCTCCCATTTAAGAAATTCACTTATATCCTGGGAGTTATACCTGGTCTGAGAATATTTAGGAATAGGACCTCTGAAGTTTTCCATTAAGCTTCTGCAAAACATGTTTTCCATATTCTCATGAGGAGAATGCTTATCTCAGAAAACCCAATTATTTCTCTCCTTCCAGATTATCCAAGTCAAGTGAGGGAGATTAAACCTCCAAAATCTCTTTATTTATTTTCCTGGGAAGGGACAATACCATTGTTTAACAAAATCTTTGATGTTTTGAGGTTTCACCCATTCCATGTTCATCTTTTTGAAGATTGAATCCCACACATTTCTTGTATAGGAACAATGAATCATTAATTGGTTACAATTTTCCTCGTCAACACAACAGAGAAAACATCTATTGGGCATATTAAAATCTCTTTTTTTAATATTATCCAATGTTAGGATTCTGTTCAGAACAAGCAACCAGAAAAACATGTTAATTTTAGGTATAAGATTTTAATTTTATACCAAGGAGAAAAATGGGATATTTTCCAGATTAGAGAGGAGGGAAGAGGTAGAGGAGACAGAGAGCCTCCCATTAGCTTCTCAACTCCAAATGAGAATATCCTAAAGATTCTCTCTTAGGAACCAATTGTTAAGTTGCTTGTTCAGAGACTTAAGATCCTCATCTATGTGTCTTAAATCAACCCAACTCTTATTTCTCCAATAATCAAACACCTTCTCTCATATACTTTCTTTACAAGCCTGAATAACATTTGACCACTCCTGATTATCATTAAGGGGATTTTCCTTCAGCCAAATATCATCCCAAAAAATTATCTTCCTACCATCTCCCAGTTTTCATCTAGCACCTTTTCTAGCCAGATTCTTCCCTTTACAAATACTATTCCAGATGAAGGAACCATATGTATCCTCTCGGGAGTTTAAAGTGTCCTCTAGGGAGGTAAGATGGTATTTACTTTTTAGAATTAGATTCCATTCCTTTTTTTCTTCAAATATTCTCCAGCACTATTTTTCTAGAAGGGCCTTATTAGTGTTTCTGATACTTCTTATACCCATACCACCATATCTCTTAGGTTTACAAACCTTTTCCAAGGATACAAGACTAAATCTCTTCTTCTCCTCAACCCAAGACCAAAGGAATCTCTATTGGATTTTCTCAATAAAATCAGAAAACTTCTTAGGGATTTTGAAGAGGCTAAGGGCATAAACTGGAAGATTTTGGAGCATTTCCTTCAACAACTGGACTTTTCCAGCTTGACTCAAAACAACCCCTTTCCAACCAGCCAATTTGTTGTGGAATCTATCCAAAATTTCATTCCAAAAAGAAATCTAGGGTTTCAAACATAAAGGAAGACCAAGATAAGGGGTTGGAATACTTCCAATCTTACAGCTAAGGATAGAAGATATCCTTTTTTGTCTATCAAAAGGAGTGTTTCTGAAAAATAGGGAACTTTTCTCCCAGTTTATGAATTGACCTGAAGCCTTAGTATAAATGTTCAGGGCCGACTTTATATTCCTTGCTTCTTTGATAGAATCCTCCCCCATCAAGATTGTATCATCAAGAAAATTTTCATGAGATCATTTTTGAACTGAAGAAGAAGGTTGAAGACCAACAATCTGCCCTTTTAAAACCAAACTATTTAAGTATCTCCCGAGGCTTTCAGCCATTATAGAAAAAAGGATAGGATAAATAGGGTCTCCTTTACTCAAACCTCTAGAGGGTTTGAAGAACTTTGAGGAGCCCCCATTGACTATAATAGAAGAAGACTCTATAGTAACCAGCTACATTATCAATCTGATCACCATATCATCAAATCCAAAAGCCCAGAGGACTTTTGGAAGGAAATCCCAAAACTCTGTCATATGCTTAGATATATCAAGCTTCATCAAGAAACCTTGCTTCTTAGAAACTTCTAAAGAGTGAATATTCTCATGAACCACAATAATTGAATCCAAAATCTGCCTCCCCAGGATAAAGCCATTTTGTTGGGGGGAAATAATAGAAGGTAAGAAAGAAAAAAATCCTATAAGTTAGCACCTTCAACATAATTTTATACACAGAGCTACAAAGGTTGATGGGCCTAAAACCATCGGTAGTGTTGGCTCCAGGTTTCTTGGGGATCAGCACTAAGAAAGTAGAATTGAACTCTTTATGTAGGGTTTTTTTGCTAAAAAATTCCTTAACAATAGAGCACACATCTATCCCAACAATGTTCCAAAATTTTTGGAAGAAGAACATCTGAAATCCATCTGGTCCTAGGGATTTTCTCCTTCAAAAGAGAAAACTGTCTTTTTTATTTCTTCATCTTTGGGAATGGCCTTAAGACTGTAATTGTCCTTATTATCCAACTTCTTAGGAATTGAATCTAGTAGCTTTATCTGATCCTCCAAGTTTAGATTAGGTTCCTTCATTAATAAATTAGAAAAGTAACCCTTCATTTCTTCCCTTATTTCTTCTTCTTTGGTGATAATCCCTTTGGAGGAGAGAGAGTGAATTTTGTTTATGGCCTTATGTTTTAGAGTAGTGAGATGGAAGAATGTGGTATTTTTATCTCTAGAATTTAGCCAAAGGGCTCTAGATCTCTGCCTCCAAAAAATTTTCTCCTTGGCAATTATGTTATTGTAATCGGCAAGAAGAGTGTTCTCCTTATTTTTGGTATCTTCAGATAGACCCACTCTTTGAATTTCATCCTGAGTTTCTTTAAGATCCATTTGAATTTTACTTTTGAGCTGGAAAATATCCCCATACACATTCTTGTTCCACTACCTAACTTTAGATTTAACATTTGCCAATTTCTTAGCCACTTTAAACATCATATACCATCCACTTTGATGTTCCACGAGTCCCTGATTTTATTTTCTAGATTAGGGTTGGCCAGCCACATCTTCTCAAATCTGAAGGGGGCATTCCTTTTTCCAGTAAGAGGAATGGAAAAAAAAGAGATAGGAAAGTGGTCCGAGCCAATTCTCAACATAGAGGATAATGATCAAGAGAACTTAGTGAACCAATCCAGGGTGATAAGCACCCTATCTAATTTTACTTGAATTAAGTCAGCCCCAACTCTTCTATTCGACCAGGTGTATTTTATACCTTCCAAATCAACATCCAACAAACCTTAATTACTTATAAATTCCATTAGATCCATTCTGCTTTCCACTTGGGTAATATAACCTCCCATTTTACTTCTTCCTTTAGGGGGTGTTAAAGTCTCCCATTATCATCCAGTGATCCTTTGTTCTGGTCTCCCTGAATTCATGAAGTTTAGTCCAGAGCTTTTGTCTACCAATTTTTGTGTTAGGATCATACACATTAATAAGAACCCAAGAGAAAGATAATGCCCTAATGTTGCACTATATTTTAATCCTTTATACTTTGTCTTTTCCTCTGTGCAAATCTGATTTTATCTGCTCAGAGAAAATTTGAAAAATGTTATGTGAAAGCTCTTTCAAATCTGATTTCTATCTTTTTCAAAATCTTCCCATAATGCAGATTTTCAAGTTTTGCAAATAAAAAACATTGCACAAAACAATGGAAGAGAACTATATTGTTTTAATATTTCCACTTTGCACATTATTTTAATCTTTTAATTTTTTCCTATTTGTGTAAATCTAATTTAAATTCATCTATAATACTTTTCATAAACATTGATTTTCAAATTCATTTATCTTTTAATATCCTCTACACATTTTCTCTTTGAAATTTCCATTTTATGTAGATTTTCCCTAGATTCTACCAGAATTTGACACTTGTCAAACACTGGCTAGCTACTCCTAACTGGTATGGAACTCACCGTTAACTCTAGTTCACTTTGGAGACTTGGAGATTTCTTAGTCTCTAAGTCTCTATGAGATCTCCTTGACCATGGTTTCCTTCTGAGACTGGGAGACAACCTTTAGTCTCTAAGTCTCTATAAGCTTTTAACTTAACCATTCCTTGACCATGCCTTAACTATAGTTATCCTACCATGGTGTAGTCTCTGAGTCTCTATAATATTTCACTAACCATGGTTAAATTTGGAGACTAAGCGCAGGCCCTTGATCTAATCTTTGATCTAATAGTAGTTTCTTTGTCTCAAAAGGAAAGGCATTTAGCATTTTTCTCTCTGTGACTAGGCGACCTGGTTAGTTGACCTCGAGTCACTCAATCTTGAAAGTTATCTCTTAACTACAACCTTCTTTCCTGACTGCACAAATGTACAGTCACACTATCTCTAAACCTTTAGGGGTTAGCTAGAATCCCTTCACGACTACGCGTGCGGTCAATCTAGTGGTTAGTCATGCTATCTTCATGGTTATCTCCTAACTACATCTTCCTTTCATGACTTTGCAACCTTTCACCATGTCTCCACTTGTTCACCACATCATCATCAACCATTCTGCACTTGTCTGCCATGTCCTTGCCAAATTTTTTTGTCTTCAGTTGTCGGCATGCATCCCAATGCACCATCTTTCACCTGCATGCACGCGTGAAGAGAGCCTCCTTCTTTGCTTCACATTTCTATGTGTTTGTCTTCTTCCTTATAAACATCTCTGATTACCTCTCTGGGATGAATGTGGGACTAAATTTCTCTATGTTTTAAAGCATTTTCACATTCTGTGTTAAAATAATGGGGCCCACCTACGCATGCATACACCTAGCCAAGGGGCCCGCCAAAGCCTCTTAGTTTTTTTTATTCATATTACATTGTAAGGACTGACATATAAAAAAATTAGAAAAAACCCAAACCCCAGCTGTTGGTTGTATTTCCAGTCCTAGTTTGGCTAGTAAAATTTTTTATGTTCCCTGTCAGTAAGAGCCTTTAAAATGTCAAAATCTGTCTATTCTTGCCAAAGTATTTCCATGCAAATGATGATTTTTAGGCCTTTAAACTAGTGAAGTGTTAAAATCCTATATTTTAGGTCATCCCTTGTTTGAAATAGGTAAAACCCTAAGCCCTTAAGTCTTCTTAAGGTTCAAAATTAAAAAAAAAAAGAGCCCTAATTTCCAAGTCAGGGTTATGTTTTAAAGTTACCTTTTTCGAGCCTAAGTTATGAAATAAGTCATGTGCCTTTTTAGATGGGTTGCCAAGTCTCTGAATGATATAAGAATATTCCATTATATTTAGAGAATCAGTGGAATGCCTTTGTCACATTGTCTCCAAGAGAAAAGGAATATGCCTAAATGGTTAAGAGATTAAGCGATAGTCATTCATCTAGTGAAGGATCTAATGGTGGTCGGGAAGTCTCGGAATGAATCCTACAGTTAGCTAAATGTTTGGAAACTTTGATTTTCCTTTAATCACAGTGTCTCCAGATCAAATCAAATTTAGGTGGTGATTTTAAAAGATACATGGTTGCCAAGTCTCAGAATAGAAAGTGAGTTAAGTTAAAGGATTAAGAGACTTGGAGATAACCGTAGAAAGAAAATAGTACAAGCAGTTGTCACGTAGTCACTGATCAGTTCAGAAAAGCCAACATTCTTTCAGCGATTAGGAGACAAGCAGAAATAAGGAGACACATGTTCCAAAACCTAAGTGAATAAAGTATGTAGCCGCATAGTCTCATAATGTGAGGTTAGTCATTTGGCAAATAGGAGACTAAAACAAATATTTCATTCTTGTCGCTAGGTCTCCAAGATAATTAGGGTTTTTATGAAAGATTCAAAGACTTAGAGGAGCCATTGGATGATGACAGATGAGAGATTAGTGGTTGTCAGGAAGTCTCCAAATTAAAAGATTAAAGGTAATTTCATTGAGCAACTTGGAGATAGAAGAAATTAAAATGTTACATTATACTATAGTCACTAAGTCTCTAGTATAAAATGGTTAAGTTATAAACATCTAGTGATTAAGAGACATAGGCTTAAGTCGTGAAGTCTCATAAAGCATAAATATGATTTGGAGACATAGCGATAAGAGTTTGATTAAAATGGAATCTACGGTGGATGGGGTGTCACATGATAAACTCAAAGTTAGGAATTTATTTCAGCAACTTCAGTTTCTTCAGTCATGTGATCGCCAGAAGTTGACTAAGGTTAAGTGATACATGTTTTCACTAGATCTCTAGAAGAAATCATAGTTAAAAGAAATGTTAAGTGACATAGAGACAAAGCATGGTCGCTAGGTTGCCAGATAAGGAAAATGAAAAATACAGTGAAGAAGAGTAAAGTTGATGCTGACATGTTACGGTTGAGAAGTCACTAGCCAATTGGAATGCAGAATAGTTATGACAAGGTGGAAAGGTTGCTGAAAAGAGCCAATCACGCCAATTTATAACCTTTGATCAATTTTAATAAGATTTTCTATGAATTTTTCATTCATTCAAATCAGATTTCCTGTCATGATCAGAGGCTATGGTTAGAAATCAATATTAATGGCACAATATGTAAAATTGAAGACAGAAATGATGGATTTTTTCAATAATGAGTTGTGTACCTTGATCATTTTATCATAAATAGATGATATCATTGCATTATTTTCACTTACCTGGCATTCAAAATTTCATACCGGAGAATTTGCCAAGTTTTCTGTGTTTGAGAAAGAGGGAGAATAGTTTCCTATGTGAAGAGTGATTTAAGAAAAGTTTGCTACATAATTCAAGGTAATTGGTGTGATTTTTAGTGCTCTCAAATTTTTTTTAATACATTTTAGTTCAAAGTAAGGGTTTCCTATGATAGATTTGTTTCAATATCAATATCAAGAATTAAGAACAGAACAAAACAAGATGAGTCAAGCACAGAGTGTGGCCTCCTCAAGTGGAAGGAATGATGATGTAGATGATGATGCAAAAGGAAAAAATGAATTATCAGATGATTTCCTAAAGTTATTGCTAGGTTCTACACAAAATAAGAAGTCAAATGCTGATATCCTGGTTGATGAGTTGGTCAACATCAGAGATGCGAAGACACTAGGAACATCAGGTTTTTCTCTATTTAATTATTTTTATAAAAATTGTGATGGAGTTGTTCCTATCTTGAACCCTTGGACATGTGGACTAGCTAGATTATTAGTTCCTGATGTGTTTGTAGATACCAATTTCATTCTATCCCTAGAAAACAACTATGATGAACTTAGTAGAACAATTAAGAAAAATGATGGGACTGTGTTACTTGCTTTGAGTAGAAATTCATCTATGCAAGCATTTAACCTCTATTACAAAACATCAACTGAAATAAACCTCAAAAAATAAGAAGAGAGGTATGAAAGGCAGTCTGGGGTTGTTAGGAATATGATAAAGAGGCACATGCCTAAAGAAACAATAAATTGTATTTCCCCACTACCAGGTTTGGCACCTTATTTTTACAAAGATATGAACCACTACATGAAATACATTTCCTATGCATTGTGTAGAGTGCTAGTAAAGGATGGAGGTGCATAGAGGATAAATGTAGGTATTTTGATGGTTACCTTGGACATATAGGATGTGTATACAAGCACTAGTTATGATTATATCCAGTATATTATTGATAGGATGCATGAGGGTTTTGTTGCTATCGAGAAGAAGGACAAAGAGCCCAAGTTTCTGCATTATTCTATTTTGATGCATTTATTTCTTTATTTCAATTACCCCATAATGGATATACAAAATTTGAACCCCCAAAGGTTCCACTTCAATCAGCCCAACCTCATTCAATTTGGGATTAGAGTGTGGAACTACACTACTAAATATTATAATTTCTGTGGATTTGAGAATTGAATTGTATACCCTATAATGCAAAGCCTAGGAGTGAACAAGACTAGGTTGCCTACAAACTTTTTGCAGCTTTTGAGGCCATGTGAGTATGTTGATAAATGGTCGGGTGATCACAATTGGGGTGATTTCTACCTAGCAAACAATTTTACCATGATAAGAGTATATGGATGTTCACATCCTCCTCACATTCTCCCATATCATGTTCCAACTAGGATAGTTGCAATGGAATTTATCTGGCAGCTAATGTTGATAGATAAAGAACACTTGGCACCACATAGAAAGGGGACATTTACCCCTAAACATTTCAAAGTATATCAGTTTACCACTGGAAAGAAAGCCATAGATCCAATAAATAATTGGATGAGTAATTATAAGATGAGTGTAACCTTGTGTAGATACAATGACATTGAAGGATTCATTGTGGGAGAAAATAAGATGTTAACTCCTACCATACCATATAACTATGTACATGAAGAGGGTATGGAGGAGGATTCTATCAAAAACATTTTGGAAGAAGAAGAAGTGATGAGAAGAGCAGATAAGGTCCAAGAACTTATGGACTTGGAAAGGAAGGTTAAAAGAAAGGGAATGAGTTTGGAGGGTTCTACCCTAATTTGCCTTATCTTAAGAGGATAGATACAATGATTGAAAATAATACACTTTTATGCAATCGATTGGAAGAAACATTAGTGGTACCAGAAAAGGGCCATAGAGATAATTCAGAGTCTAAGTATGATGATGACAGTGATCAAGGTTGTCCTTCTCCTAGAGCTTACCCAGATTACCAAGTAGTGCCTTTAAAGATTGTAGTAGAAGGGTAGGAGTATGTTGTTGACCTAATAGAGGCCCCAGAGCATGAGACTACTGATGAGCTTGCATTCAAAAGGAAAAAGGTTGATATTGGTGAATCTTCACAGGGTATAACTTATGTAAGAAAAGAAAAGAAGAAGGATAGAGTGAGTGCCCTTATTCCTAGTAATAGACCTTATGATAACCTGTTAAGGAAAGAAGTTAGAAAAGGAAATAAAATACAACAGGAATTTGAAGAGGATATTGAGATACCTCTTTTAAATAGTATTGATGAGAGGGTGATTCACCAGTAGAAGTTCCTTGATGGTGATAATTTCATCAAAACCCAAGAGTTCAAGGATTTCCTTAGATGGAATAAGAAAAATGTGGTAAGTGAACAGATCAAATTGGGAGGAGAACCAGTAACTAATTATGCCCTCCTAGCCATACAAAACTATGATCCTTAATTCGAGGATATAACTCCTGAGGAGGCCAGGAAATTGGTAAAAGAAAGTGGTATGTTGCTTGCTGAGGGTTGGGATCTTGCCTCTGCTTTCATAATTGATCATATCAGAAGGCAATTGTATTTAAATCTAACATCTGAAGAGAAAGTGGGAGAAATGATTAAGGGATTTGGATATAATCCAAAGTCCCAAGCAGTGGCAATGTGGAGCTTGGCTCCTAAAGATCAAAAACAAGCTTTACTAAACTTTCAAGAGAGCATGGTTGGTAATCAAATGGTGTGGTCAGTTCACAATACTAATGACATGGACATTTCTCAGATCTTGACCCATAGGGCACAATTAAATGAAGATAAAGTGAAATATTTATCTGAGAGATGTGATACTTTGATAAATGAGGCTAGTGCTATAGCCAAAGACAAGGAAATGTGCTACACTAAGATACATGCTCAGGAGAATACAATTAGGGATTTAACTTAGCAATTAATGGAAAAGCTAGAGGTTATCCCTACCTCACCCAAAGAAAGAACAAATGTAAAGGTCCAGATAGAGCCAACAGGAGACAATGTAGAAATAGAGGAGATGATCAGTAAGCACAATAAAATTGTTTCAAGTGCATTAATGAGTATATTTCAGCACAGGATTGTTATCCTAAAGGATAAAATTGATTTAGTTTTAAATGCATATAATAAACTACCTACTCTACATGCTGAGGTGATTAATTTCATTAATATTTTGAATCCCTATTTTTCTCATTGGTCTAGTAGAAATTTTTTTTTTGAAAGGTTAGCTTCTCTACAACCACACAGAAGTGATTTACCAGAAATAGTTATTGAGGTTGGTGAAGAGATATAAAAGATAAATGTAACTTTACCTTTCTTCAAAGGTAAAATAATTCAAATTGAGGCTACGTTGAGCCTTTTTGGAGCATATTTCAATAGATTCATTCCTCCAATCAAGGGAGAAGACAATCAGATCAAGGCCTTGGTGGTTTGGAGGGAAGAGTTTGACAGCAAGTTTCCTAGTGAAGAGGCATTTATTACTGATGCAAAGCTAGTTATGGAGAGATATAATAGAATTCTAGATGAAGCCATTAAGGCTGAAAATGACATCAATAATTTCTTAGCAGATTTCAAGAGTATAATAGATGTCAGGTGGGATAGATAGAAAGCACAACTGTAGAGCATTCAAAGTTTTAATTGGCCTACTGAGGATGATGTAGCAGCATGGGATTTAATGACCAAACCAAAGAAGATGAAGGTTGTTGTAGTAGAGATTGATATTATTGATGAGCAGTAGATAGAAACATGGTGCCTTCTCTATGAGGATAGGAAGGTTAGTAATCACAAAGGACAAGTGTAGGTTAGCCTGTAATGGTGGTCACTTAATCTCATTACAAATATTTGATGATATCCTAAATATAAACAGACAAAGGCACAAAATTTCACAAAAGGACAAAGAAGTAGATCAGATTTCATCCTCTTTTTTTGTCCTTCCACTGCTTGGAGTCTTTCTGTCTTTTGTCTTTTCATTGTTTTTAGGGTTGGGTTTTCAAATCATCCAAAGCTTGTTGCATCCTTTTCTTAAGGATTCCAAGATGATTTAAGACATATATATATATATATATATATGTATGTATGTATGTATGTATGTATGTATGTATGTATGTATGTATTTTGTAATCTAAAAGAGAGATTTGGAAGATTTAATAGAATTACAAGGAAAACAAAAATTTGTGTATGAACCTTTGCACTATTTGTCTATCTAAATGTAATTGAAGCTTTTGAGATATTATATAATTATCTTGCAATCTCTTTTCTGCATCTGAATTGTCTCTTTGCATTTTTGTTATTGTTCTTGTATGTTTATCTGTAAGGCAGTTAAGTATATTGATCACAAGGTGGTTATGCACTTACTTGTAAGTTCCTTCAAGGAAGGATTAAAAGGTTCAAGTAACCCAGGGAACATAGCATAAGTTTAAGGATTGGATGATAAAATTGTAGGAAGAGGATAGTCTACAAGGTATTTTATCTTTGTTGCAAGTTTTATATTAATCACCTCACTGTGGAATTTTACAAGATATTGACTCTATAGCCCAAGGATTAGGCACTGGTTCTTATTTGCTAAGTATTTGATTCATAATCCAATACTTTCAATTTACTTAATTATACATAATACAAAATAGATAATTCCATTCAAGTGATTGTATTCATTAGATATAGTTCAGTTTGTTGATTCTTTGAAGATAGGATCATTAGGTTACCCCTCCTAATATCAAAAGGAAGAAGGATTAAAATCCTTAAAGCACTACAATTTGTTGTTATCCTTTCAAAAAATTTCAAGGTTAAACCTTGTGTTAAGTTTTTATGAGTTTCATGCAAATTAATTTATAAGATAATACTGTAAACAAGCAGCAAATCAGTATCCACATTTACTAATAATGTAAGATAGAAATCATATATAGGTAATACCTGCCTGGGCATTGTGAAACCTAAAAAGAAGGAGGTGATAATAGTTTCCCTAGATATTATCATAAACCCTCATCAATTAGAGTTTTCTCTTGCTTGAGTCAGTATATTCAAACATTGGGAGTCATAGAGTTGATCAAGCATTTTTTGAAGGTTCGGGAAGAAAAAACCCTAACACCAACAATGTGGGATAATGCATTTTTGCATTTTTGAGTCTCTTAGCTCCTTTCCATACTTCATTCAAAATGTGGCACCTGGATTAAATGTGCAGGCTCTCTTCAAACCTTGTGTTATTGTTTGCAACTTCACCAAGTGTTGCACAACCCCCTTGCAATGTATTTTTATTGATATGTTTTATTTATAATTTCCCCCAAATGTTGTGCAGACATTGGATTTTTTTGTTGTTTGAAATTTTTTTAAACCAAACCTCTACCAAAACATACAATATTCTTTAACTCACCTCGCTAGCTACTCTCCCTCTAATCCATGTAGCCTCCTTGTTGCATGCTTTTTCCATGGTTTGTATTTTAAATGTTTTCAATACTTTAAGATCTCCTGCACAGAGCCTTGGGAAAGTCCAAGCAGTTCCTTGGAATGTTCACGCAGGTAGGGCATTTGTGTTTTAATGTTTTTAAAACATATCACAAAAAATAGCTCCCTCCATTTGTTGCACAAGTCCACCATGCAAATTTATTTGCAAAGAGTGGTTTTGAATTTCCCTTTTTATTGTCTACATAGGCACCTTACAAATGGTTTGTTGTTTAAAAGTTTTCAAGAAACTTCACCAAGTGCTTATGCAGCCTTATGCAATGTAAACATTTTCTATGATTTTGTATGTTAAAAAATTTGTACAATCCCTTTATCTCTTATGCTTCACGCTGATAGCATATATTTAAGTTTTAAATGTTTTAAATAACTTCCATATGCCCTGCACAATCTACCTCCTCTATTTTTTTAATGTTTTAAATCTCAAAAATGCCTTAAAACTTATAGTCCTCCATTGTCTGTGCAGACCACTGGCAATTTCATCAGGCTTTCCAATTTAATTTCATGCACTGCCTTCATTGTTTTATAAATTTCCATTGCATATGTTATGAGATTTTTTTAAATATTTCATAAAAAATCTCCATGTGTAGCTCCATACTGACTTACATCTGTCGATTACATTTGCAATTGAATGTTTTAAAAGACCGCACTCCCTTTACCATCATTTTCACAGACACTTCATTGGATACATTTATGAATTTGCATCGGGTTGAGGTTCAGAAGGCCACCATGTTTATGTTTTCATATTTGCATTCACTCACAAATTGAAACGGTTCATTGATTTGTCATTTATTTCAATATTCAACCTCATTGACATATTGCTAATCTATGATAACATATACTTTTGCATTTTTCCACTTCATAACAAGGAGATCACTATTAGCCATCAAATTGGAAATCCAGTGTTATGTCCTTTGCATCTTGACTTGTGAATCATCATTTTGAACATAATTTTACCTTCAATTTATGTACATGTAGTCTTTAGTGCACTCTTATCCCAAGATATTACAACTGGCAGCCGTTATGATAACTTTTCACATTTCTACGAACTGAAATCACTAATGGAAAGTAGCTTCCAGAATGAGCCTTGAAAACTGACCGGATAACATTTTTCAAGCATGGGAAATAGAAAGCACATTCATCTCCAGCATCTAAGCAATAACCATCAACTAGATTTTCTTGAAAAGATCAGGGCCAAAAGATAATAAAACTCAAAGTGAGCAAGTTCACATATTCTGTAATTAGAATTATTCAAATACACACAAACCTTGCCAAAAAATGCAAATTGGAAAGAAACTAGATTAAGTCCTTAAGATCCTTCACTTGGTAAAGTGATTCATCCATCAAAAATGAATATGCATGAAAAAGGGCTTCACCGGATTCAAATTTTTGGGCAAGGTGCAACTGATCAAACTTTGCAATTCCAGCAAATAGTGCAAATACAAATGTATAAACATCATAAATCACATTCGGATCAGCCATTGCAATATTACCAAAACATGCTCTACAACTTCACCACCATTCATAGTAATACATTTATATGCAAAGAGAATGGTCCCATAATCAGTTCTTGAAAATAAATTTTAGATAAAAATTTATCATTCTCTGAAAGTGACCATTCTTTAAACTTCATTCTGTTTAGCATTGGCAAACTGCAAAAAACTCCTTCAAATTTGAATTCATAAACTCATCAAGAAGAACCTTCAGAATCTAAACCTATGAACATGGACTCACCTTCACATGTGGATTATGAAACTTCAACTAACCTGCTCTGAAAGTAAACTGATCAACTGGTACAAATCTGCAATGTTAGCACCTTACAACTTTCTGAATTTAAAACTCAGTAAATATGTAGAAATCTGATTTGGAATCAAACTGGAAAAGTGGACAACTGGATTGGTCCGAGTTTGAAAATATTCAAATAGGTACAATTTCATGTTTTAAATACAAGGGAAAACTCAATTATGCAGGGCATTCAATCGGATACAACTTGCAGAAGCTCAAAGTAGGCTATTCAACATTCTAGGCAAAACAGAGAAACTAAACAATTTTGCAGGAAAAACTTTGGGGAATTCAGAAACCTATCAAATGGATTCAAAGTGACTTGGGATTTGGAATATAGGCTTCATGATATACATTTTAAAAATTCTCAAAGTGGTGACCTATGAAACACAAAAGGATGCATGTTATTTAGATGCAAACAATGCATGTTACAACAAAATGACACCTAAACAACAAATACATAATGGACAAGTGCTCAAAACAAGACATCACAAACTAACTCAAAACTTGAAATTGACAACCTGGGATGTCTTCATATGCCAAAAAAAGAGTGATGAACACTTGACATGCATGGTAATCTTTAAAATTCCATTCGAGAAAATAGGCTCAAAAAGCACTTATAAGGGGTCAAAATGCAAAAATTTAAGAAGGCACTCAAAAACCCTTCTTGTATTTTTGAGTACCAACACACCTTATTGCATTCTTCCTATAAATTTTGTTGACCTTCCATTCCTATGTTTCACATTTTTCTATCTTACATCTACATCTCAATTTTATATCTTACACATGCTAAGGAGAGGTAGCTTTGTGAGCGGTATTAGAGCTTTCTCCTGGCTCAAATTGGGGAGCATACTTATGAATGACATAAGTTTAAATCTCCAATGTGGCATAAGATAAATAATACCACTAATATTCAATAGACTTTATTTCAATAGAGTAAGGTAGATCTAGCACATGGGTAGGAGCCATATTTTTCCCTCGGTTAGGGTGTTTCTCTTCTAATTCATTCCCCGCATTGTCCTCATAGTCATAGTAAATGTGACTATGGTCAGATGTCTCCAAATATTGAGATAGTGTCACAAAGACACCCACATTTTCATTAGGGGTATTGGCATTTTTATCTTGTTGAGCCTCATTATGGTTTATTGGGTTATTTCCCATACTTTTTTGAGTCTGGGTGAGGCGATTTGGAGCTTCCTCAAGGGTATGCACTCGGTCATGTATGAAATGAGGGAGATCTAGTATGTGAGAGATGGAGAAAAGATATTTGTAAGTGATCAATTTTCTATGTTATGATTCACCTTTGGTTTTCATTTATGGTAACACATCTGGGTTATAGATCAATTCATATAAAGTTAAGTTTTGGTGACCCTGAAATTGACTAAGCACAGAAGAAGAGATACAGAGGTATTTTGGGTATCAAAGATTGAGATTGATGAATTAAGGAATGAGAGATTAGAAAAAGATATTAAGCGGTATGTGTGACCTCCACCTAAGATTTATTTTGTTTTGGTAATGTTTATAGAAAGATAGATAGATTTGAAGATAGACAGAAAGCAACAGAACAATGATACGGAGCAGTTGGACTGAAGTGATGATTAAGGAAGTATGACATGGACTCCTGGCAATCAGAGTTGGATTATGATTATTGATAATCTATATTTTTATTATTTAAGAGCATAGAATATGAATTTGATATTTGTTTTATTAAATGTATTTTGTATTGAGACTCGACCATGTAATATTCATATTGAGAGATGACTTGGTAAAGAAGAAATGAATATATGAAAGATATTTTTGTTGAGCGAAGTATGTGTTAGCTCTTTTGCCTACACCATAACCTTAAGATGATAGTATACTGATTATACTTGAATGCAAACTCCTTTTTGACAAGAGAAAGGCTAATTACTGAGGTATTTAATAACACTGGGGATACCTATTATCACCTCCTTCATTTTTGAGTTCCACAGACTCAGGCAGGTATTACCTATTAAAATATTACTGATTCTTCAGCCTATGTATTTGGTGGACTAATTCATTCACTGGTTACTTACTTCAGACCTCACTATAATAACTTATAAAATACCTTGGAGATTACAATAATTAGTTTGAAATAGAGTACTACAAGCCAGGATATGGTCTTAATAACATAAATCAATGAGACAAGGACTTTCATCCTTCTTCCTTTTACTTTAGGAAGGGCAACCTAACGATTCTCTCTATAAGGAATCAACAAACTCCAACTGTAATCACTGTGAATACAATTGATTTTAATATATACTCTTAAGGTAATAAATTTTTGAATAGTATTAGATATTTTGGATGATGATGGATTGCCAAACAAGTTCCTAAACCAGTGCCTATCCTTGGGCCTATAGAATCAAAAGATATAAATTCACAAAAAATAAACAAATAAAAGTACTGTAGGATGCCTTACAACCTACATGCAACTCAGGTAAAGTGCCTTAAAAATTACCCTGTCACTCCCACAATATTATATCAAATCTTTAATTACTGATGTACTCTCTGAAACTACTCACATAGTTTAATTCTCCCCTTGGAAGAAACTTGCAAATAATTAGATAACTACCTTGTAGCCAGTATGCTTAACATACCTTACAAATTAAACATAATAGAGTACATTCAATAAGAAAAGAGACAATAACAATATGAAATAAAGTTGCACTATATTTTATTCATAAATTTTTGTTTCAATACATATCAAGGCTAAAATCTCAAAAATACAGACTAAAATCTAGAATTCTAGCTTACCAATATATATTTCATCTCTCTTCAAAATATTACAATTTGATCTATTTATAAGTTCTAACAATCTTGGAATCCTTAAAACAAGGATGCAACAAGCTTCAGATGGTTGTATAAACCTAACCCTAAAACTTGGGAAAAGACAAAAATAAGAATGTGCCAAGCGGTGGAAAGACAAAATATAGGAATGAAATCTGATATGTTCTTTGTCTTCATGTGATCTTTGACATCTTTGGTTGTGCATCTTGAGGATAGTCCCTAATTTGACTTTTGGTGATGACTAACCTGTTTGTCTTCCAAAAAATCTAAACTGGATACTCTGACATTCCTTTATTCCTCAACAATGATATCTAAATCTACTATTACTGGTCTCTTCCTTTTCAGATTTGTCAGATTGTCCCAGGCAGTCACATCCTCTTCTTTCGGCCATTCAAAATTCTGGATATTATCCAACTGGCTCTTTTTCCTTTCCCATCTAGCTTCTGTTATGCTCTTAACATCATATATGAATTTATTATAATCTAACTCTGCTTTAAATGTCTCATCAATCAGTGCATTGAATCTTTCCATATCCAATTCTCCCTTATCTAATATATAAATTTATTTATTTGGGAGTACATTATCAAAATCTGATAACCATAACCCTAATGGTTTTATTTGATCATCCTCTATCCTAAAAGGTGGCACAAATCTATTATATCCTGACCCAAACATTTTTAACTTAGCATCTACTTGGTTGGCCTTTCCTTTGAAGAAAGATAGAGTAGCACCAATTTGTTCTATCTCAATACCAACCAAAGTTACTATTTCTAGTATGTCTGACCTCAATGGTTGTACTGATGCTATTCTTTCAAAAAGTGTAGTCCTTCCAGACCAAGTAGCACAATAAAAATTGTCAAAACACTTGCCACCTCAGCCTGTATACTTGACAATCTACCATATGCCCCATACACTACATCCATATTATCCTTAATAATATTTATTCTATGCTACAAAATTGACACCAATGCTTCCAAAATCACACCATTATATTCAATGGCTCTATGCTCTATTTCAATCAACGTATCCCTTGTTTTTTAGTCTGAATTTTAGCATCTATTACCTCTTTGGGATCAACAGGGATGGGCTTTGCAATTTCCATTAGTTTCTTAGTAAGTTCACTTATAAGCATATCCTTCTCCTTAACTTTTATCAGTGCAAGCTCTCTATCTTTTGCAATATCACTAGCATCACTAGTAATCTTATGTAGTTTCTCTGAGAATTGAACTATTTTAGCTTCATTAAGTTGAGCAACATTGGTTAGAAGCTGGGATACCTCAAGATCCCCTATATTTTGAAGGGTCCAAATAATGTTACTTCCCTCCATCTTCTCTTGAATATTCAGAAGGGTTGGTTTCTGATCCTTTTGAGCTAAGCTCCATATTGCAAGTGCTTGGGATTTAGGGCTATACCCAAATCCTCTAACCATATCTCCCACCTAGGTCTCTAATGAAAATTTCATATCAAGTTGTCTCCTTATTTGGTCAATAATGAATGCTGAAGATAAGTCCCAACCCTCAACAAGTAGTATCCCACTGGCCTTTACAAACTATCTTTCTTGTTCAGGAGTAATCTCTTCTCATATAGGATCATAATCCTGTAATGTTTGAAGAGCTTCTTGCGTGACTGGACCACCACCTTCTAATTGTAACTGACTTTTAACTTTTTTTTTATTCCATATTAAAAAATCTTTGAATTTCGTTGTCTTGATGAAGTTATCATCCTTAAGGAATTCCTCTTGATGAATCAATCTTTCATCAGTACATGATCTTAGAGGCAATTCCTCATCTACCTCTATATCCTTTTGTATCCTTTTTCTAGCTCTAATCCATTTTCTGAGTAAATGATCATAGGGTCTATCCCCTGTTATCAATGCTCCAATTTTTTCTGTTCTTTTCCTTTGGGAAGGCTCACATATTTCCATTTTTTTCCTCTTAGGTGGAGGCTCATTTGTGACCTCCTTTTCAGGGACCTCTGTCAGGTCAATGATGTTCTCCTCTTCTACCATACACCGTAGGGGAACTGCTTGATACTCTGGATGAGAAACCGGTGAGGGATAGCCTTGATCACTATCATCATCATACTCAGACTCGGAATGGTCTTTAAGGCCCTTCTCAGGAACTACCAAAGCTTCTTCTAATTGATTACATAGAAGAGTATGATTTTTTATCATTGCTTCTAACCTTTTCAAATATGGAAAATTGGGAAAGAAGCCTCCAAATTTGAGTCCTTTTATTTTCACCTGCCTTTCCAGGTCCAAAAGTTCATTGAACTTAGTTTCTCTTTTGTTTATTTCTTCATCTTCCATGATATTTCTTATCAGGTCCTCCTCCATACATTCTTCATGTATTTTGGTGTAAGGGATAGTGGGTGTAAGCAATTTTCTTGCACTAATGATGAATCCCTCTGTATCCACATGCCTATGGAAGGAAAAACTCATCCTATAATGATTCATCCAGGCAATTATTAGGTCAATAGCCATCTTCCCAATAGTGAAAGTGTAAATTCTTAACTGCTTGGGGGTAAAAGGACCCTTCCTATGTAGATCCAAGTGCTCATTGTCAACCAGAATCAGTTGTCCAATGAATTCAACTATTGCTATCCTTGGTGGCACATAAAATGGCAAAATATGTAGGGGTTGACGGAAACCATAAACCCTCATTATTGTAAAGTTCTTCTCAAAATAGAAAGCACCCCAATTATGATCTCCTAGCCATTTTTCCAAATATTGACAAGGCCTCAATAGCTGGATAACTTTAACAAGCAATCTGGTCTTCTCTACACCCAAACATTTAAGAATTGGATATATTATCCAATTCTCAAAAGCACAGAACTCCTGTTCCCTGGAATTATTATTCCATATTTTGAGCCAAAACTAAATAGGGTTATCTTGACCATGATGAAATCTATGTGGCTGCAAGTTATGACAATTCATAATTGGCTAATTATGATATTGGATCAAATGCATACGTATTGAATAGTGTAAAAACCTTGGGTGATCCTTCTTTCTTTGGATATCAACAAAGCCCTGATGCATTTGATCAATGATGTATTGAATGTAGTCATAATTGGAAATGGTATGGAAACTCTAGATATCCAATACCATCATTAAAATGCCTGAGGTAATTATGTCAGCTCCAGCATCTTTTCCTAGCACTCTACATAATGCATAAGCTATATATTTGACATAGAAATTCATGTCCTTATAAAAACATTGGGTTGTACTAGCCATTGGGTGTATGTGTGCTTTCATCTTCTTAGGGACATGGAAATCCTTGATATCCTTGGATGCAATGCCCACTTCCCTAACATATATGTTTTCCAATCTCTGAAGGTTTATCTCAGTAGTCATGGGGTAGTAGATGTTAAAAGCTTTCATAAATGTATTATGGTCTAGGGTAAGTAGGGGTTTTCCATCATCCCTTTTAATAATTTTGGACAAGGGATCATACCTATTGGCAAACTCTAGTATAAAATCAACATCAATAAACACATATGGGACAATTAACCTAGCTAACCCACAAGTCCAATGGTTTGAGATAGGCATGGGTTCATCACTATTCTTAAAAAATTAATTGAACAATGAAAACCCTGAAGACCCAGGCATCTTTGCATCTCTAATATATGCCATGTTATCTATTAAGGTGTCAGCACTTACCTTTCTATTCTGGCTTGACCCTAGAAACAACGTAAGAAATTCATCTAAATAATTTCTCTTTCCCTTTGAATCGTCCTCTATATCTTCATTTTTTCCACTGGAAGAAGCCATGCTCTGCACTCGACTCATTTTTCCTTATTCTATTATCAACTTTTGGTACCAATATTGAAACAAATCTATCAACAAACCCTTGATATAAACCTGTAAACCCTTTTCAATTCTGAATTCAACCACCAGACACACCACAACTTTCTCTCTTTGTAGAATTCTAAACTACTAGATTACCTATTGAATTCTCTGTTTCTGGAAATTTTACTTACTCAGAAAGTACTTAATACTTCACAAATTCTTTGCATTTGAGAAAATGAAATCATGGTAAAATTAAATAATAACAAGGAAACAAACTTATAAGCAATAATTCAATGCATGCGTCTCCTCAAACTGGTAAACTAGCATTTAGTCACTTCCGCAATTAGTTTCACATACTATGTCATCAATTTCTGATTCTAGCCGTAGAAATCAAACTGTCAGACAATCAATTGCTGATGAGTGATTTCGTATAGAAATCTTATAAAATTCAAAGTGTGATCAAAATCAAATCTAATTGGCCACATTTACTCAGACTATGGCTACTTTTCCACCTATTATATTAACACATGTCCACGGTGGTGCCACTGAAAAGTCATTTTTTAACTCTGATCAACTTCTAGTGACTTGGCGACTGAGTAGTCTCGTTGTCGTATGATAATTTAGATAACTACAGTTCCCTCAAGAGACTTGGTGACAACGTTGTTCTCAAACTAATTTCTAACCTCTGGTTTATTAAGAGACTCGATGACTGAGCAATCTCCAGGTCACTTGATAACTTTTGAACTATGGTTTCAATCATAAGACTTCCCAACTACTGCTAGATGCAATCTTTAATCAATGGTTGTCGCTAAGTCTTATGTTCCTTTTCTTAACTCACTTTTAATCATGAGACTTAGTGACAACACTTAAACTGTTAACTTATAAACTCAACCCATAACCATGATTTATATCAGGATACAACGTGACAATATAGTCTCAAAGTTGCTTTATAAAATCTTTAACTCTGATTAAATCTTGAGACAATGCTACTACCGTTAGATCCTGTCTTAGAATCAATGGTGGTCGCGAAGTCTCCTTATTGTTTTAGCATATTCCAACTGATCAAGAGATTACACGATAAAGCCTTTTCTCCAAGTCTCGTGAGGGTAAAGAATATTCGCTTTTTCTTACGAGACCCAGTGACTAAGAAATAAAGCACATGCCAATAAATTTAACTTAAGTGCCAAAAAGGTAACAAGAAAATAAGACTAGTTTCAGAACATTAGGGCTTCTTCACATTTTTGCATAGGAAATACTAGGGTTTAGGGTTTTTTGGAGGCAACAAGACTTACAGAATATTGTCAATTTTTATCATGATCTTAACTTTTAGGATACAGGGGATAACCGAAAATTCCAAAAATTAGTAGGGAAAATATCAAAAAGGAAATACCACTGATAGTGGCTCTATTTGTGGATTGACGAAACACAGTTTATGGCAAATGACCCTAGAATCTCTGGTTGCAGACCACTACAAAATTTGAGAGGAAAGCCAAATAACCTATTACAGAAGGGAAACTATTTACAGCATTTACATAACCAAAGGAAAGTATTCACAGTATGATACATACTTACCTGTGCATGTGTAGACGTCCAAAATCGTCCTTATATTAATTTAATTAATATTCCCATAACATTATAGTTAATTTTAATTAATTGTATTTGTTATTTAATTAAATTTATTTAATTAAATATGATTCATTCCACTTAGTATTTAAATTTAATTTAAATACTACCCCTTTTAATGTATTAAATCCTATTTAATACATTATCCCTCATTAATTCCCTTTAAATAAATTATTAATTTATTTATTCCTTCACATGACTTAAATTCTACTAAACCATAATTAATCTAAATTAATTTGGATTAAGCTAATTTGAACCTAGATCCTACCCTACCTCACATCACTCTCATCAAATAAACCTATTCATTAATTAACTAAGGTTAATTAAGCTAATTTCTTGATTCCTACAACAATTAGTTCTAATTATTTGCTCACACGTGTGAACAAATTTCCAAAAATTGAATTTTCCAAATAATCCTTATTTGGTGCCAACAAGGTTTCTTACACCTATGATGACACCTTCTTACACTTTCTAAAAGTGTTTCATTGGACTAAAACTCTTACACCCTCTTACACCTTCTTAAAAGATCCTTCAC
>MU223398.1:530720-541385 GCA_018584345.1 Thuja plicata
GTGCCAAAAAGGTAACAAGAAAATAAGACCAGTTTCAGAAAATTAGGGCTTCTTCACATTTTTTCCTAGGAAATACTAGGGTTTAGGGTTTTTTGACATTCTTAAAATGATTTTGAGGCAACAAGACTTACAGAATATCATCCTTTTTTATCATGATCTTAACTTTTAGGATATAGGGGATAACCAACAATTCCAAAAATTAATAGGGAAAACATCAAATAGGAAATACCACTAACAGTATGCATGGATGATATCTTTTTGAGGAGATACGAATCGAAGAGTAGAGGATGACAAAGATCATTGATGTGCTATGAACATGAACTATCTAAGCATTGGAGATGCTTGTTTTATTCATTATTGACAACATTTTGTAACAGAATTACATTGTAAGATTTGTATTGTCAGTTGGCCCCTAACAGGGTGTTGTATACATTTAACAGGGTTGTTATTCCTTTAACAAGGAAATGTACTATGTAATATTCATCTCCTAACAAGGCTAAGTCTCCTAATAGGGACACTATGCATTCTTGTGGGTACCATCCCCACCGGGGTTTTCCCTTGGTTAGGGTTTCCTTGACAACAAATTATGGTGTTATGAGTACTGTGTCATTTGCTTATGTTCTTTTAATTTGTGCATGCATATGATTAATGTTTAATTGGTTGAAAAGTTTAATTAAGTGTTGTAATATTGATTCACCCCCCTCTCAGTATTACCTAATCCTAACAATTGGTATCAGAGCTTTTGGCCCTTGGAGAGAAAGTCTAACAGCTTAAGGGAGAACAAAATGGATTTGAATAGTTTGCAAGAAAAATTTGATGCTGCACTAGAAGACCTTGACAAAGCCAAATCATCGAATGGATAATTAAGATTTGACATGCAAAGAGATAAGAAATTTATAAAGAAACTTAGAGACTAGTTTGAACTTTTTTGAAGTCAGAGACTAGATCTTATGGTTCAAATAAAAGAAGATTAAGACAAAGACAATTCAAATCAGATGAAGAAACTTGAAGAAGAAAATGAAACTTTGAAACTTGAGAATGAATCTATGAATAAAGAGATTCAATTACAAAAGGATGCTAAGAAGAAGATTGAAGAAACTTTGAATAGTGCAATAGAAAAAATGAAGAATGAGGCTGACAACTACAAGAACAAGTATCTAGAACTAGAGAAATACAATCAGATCATAAAATGTGAACTTGCTGAGGAAAAGAAACACATTGATAAACTTCACACCAGTAGTGATTTGATGGATGAAAAAAGAGACAGACAGAAACCTAAAGGTGATATGACTGGTATTGGCTTCAATGAAGTTGAATTATCAAAGAATCAGGAAGAGAAATATGATGCAAAGATTGATGCTGAAAAACCTACTATTGAAGAACCTAGAGAGAAGATCAGACTTTCAAAGGTAGATGCTTTGGTTGTAACAAGTTTGGACACATGAAAAGAGACTACAGAGGTAATGTTACTTTTAATACCTTTTCTGGTTATTGTTTTAAGTGTAATGGATATGGGCACAAGAAAGCAAAATGTAGGAAATCTAATCAATCTAGATATAGATAAGACAATGGAAGAGAATCTACAGTGAAAACTACATGCTACAAATGTAATAAAATTGGACACATTGTGAAGTATTGTAAGCTACAAGTAAATTAGGAAAGAAGACCTCCTATTTGTTACAAATGCAATAATCTAGGTCATATACAGAATTTTTGCATGTATAATGGAGTAAGCCTTAGAAGTACTACCTCCAATGAATACATAGAAGATTGGAAATGATATTGGAAAGAGTGTTGCAGATTTAAAGAATGATTTTGACAATTGTTTTAAGAAAGTAGAAGATAACATCAGTGGTAAGATATGGAAGATCATATAAATAAGTGAGACATTGGTTCAAGGAGAGACAATAGATGCTACAAGATCTTTGCCTGATGGTAGAAAAGCATAATCAACCTAATTGGCCGATCATGGCCTTAGGGGGAGCATTGGATAAAGACATCATGTGAGCTTAGTTAGGCACATGGCAGACAACATGGAGTATATAGTTAAGAGTGCAACATCAATTGATGCATATATTTTGATTGCGAGATCTACAGCCGACTGGACAGTATTGGGTAAAGTGAACTTTTATAACTTAACATTGTATAAAGAACCATATGATGATCTATTTCCCTACCATTTGACAAAGAGCGACCTAAGGAGATCAAAGAGTGGATAGATTCAGTCTATCCTACATTTTTGTTACGTGATCGATTGAAGTGTAAAATCAGAATTCAACATGAAAGATGTATTTACATCATCCAGCTATGGATGCACCTATTATTTATGATGGTGTAGATCAACCTAGGTATAAGTTCAAGAAACATTCATTCAAGTCTTGTGAATAAGACCCCAAAGGAGAATTTTCTCAGACACCCTATGAAGTTTTACACGTAGAAGATATTAGGGATTACATTCATTGTAAGTATGATATATTGGGTATTGATGAAATTTCTATTGAAATGGAGTATATGACTGACAAAGGCATTATGAGAGATGAATACAAACATATTGATGAGTTGAGCATTATGAAAATTATGGATCTGTATGAATTTGACAAAGAAGAATGGTTTAAGATATTATTGAGAAGAGTACATGATCAGCTCATTTGGATAGACGAGAATCTTGTGAAGATCTGTAGTGATTTAATTCATGAGATTACTAGATTGGACAATAATCAAATCATTCCTATTCTAGAAAACATGTGAAGAAGTAAGTCAAAACCCAACTCACTCAAAATGGGACAGGCGAGTAATTACTGTGAATGACGTCTTTCAATAGGATATGAGACTAATTTATATGATACTTAGCTAACAATTCTAAAATAGAAGTAGACCTAATTTGGTATCAACATGAGTTATCATGATGGCATATAGAATGGTGAAAGAAAATTTCAAGTATAACATATGCGAAGTGTTAGCACAACAATTTTTGGAGAATGTAAAACTGATAAAGAAAGACTCGAATACCTTCAAATTTGGCTAACTATTGGTACATATGTTCATACATATTGAACACAGATTTCTAGGCATGCACCCTAGTGGTTGGAGAATAGGAATATCTACTAGTATTCAGATTTCACAGAGCTACAAAAGACAAAATAGGACATGGGTTGATGGTGAGTTATTTGGCATGATCAAAATTCTTCAGAGATAGATGAAAGGTGGATACAGGATACCTAAAGACATAGTTGAGAAGTACAAGGATATAATTTGTTTCATGGTTGAAAATGATTATGTATGCTTTGAGGTAGTCACACCAAGGAAGAAATGGTGTTATCCTATGGGATATGAGGTAAGTTTAGAAGTACTAACTATCCAAGTTGAACATGTTCTTGCATCTGAGATTGATACATCTAAATAAAGACGGGGAACCTATGAGGAGAAATCTACTAATGTAAGAGAGGAACATACTAGAGGTCTAAGGAAAAGGAAAATTGAAAAAATTGTGCATGAATGTGGTGTTAAGGCAGGACTAATAGAGGAAGAGTTGAGGGAAGTAAAAAGGAGAATGGGAGAATGATCTTCGAGATTGGAAAGTGCTAGTACTTCAGCCCTTCCACATCCTAAAGTTGTGATGACTATTATTGCACCTACTATAGACATTAATGTAGACACCTCCTCTCCACCATAGTAGAAATCACAAGCTAAAAAGATTATTCTTAGAGTAAGCACTAGATCTAGGAGACAGATCCCATCTAAAGAGAAAAACACTAAGAGAGAAGAGAAGAAACCTGAAAATGACAATCATGCATGGAAGCTTGGCTTGAAGATGATTGAGAAGATAGCTATAGAGAAAGGTAAGCTATTTTCTATTAAAAAATACTATGACAGGTATGAGGAGACTGATAAACTCAAGATTGAAGAAGTTGTAGTTAATCATTTACTTGTTTTCAAGAAGACACTATTGGAAATTGAGGGTGGTGTACTAAAATAATTATATGGGAGATTGGAGACTAGGAAACAACTAGCATAGATTGAGGATGAAACCATCAAAAATTAGGAAATTGATAATTTTCTATCTATGATATCTCTACAAGAAAGGAATAAAATATTCAAATAATTGAAACCTTTATTGAGAACTAAGATTAGACTATCGAAAACTATGGAAAGAAAATATGCTGAAATCACTGAGGAGAATCAGAAAGCACAAGAGAAAATATTAATGAACACTACTCCTGAGAAGACTCCACTTCCTAAAACTACTTTTCCTACACCCTTAGTAATGGGAGAGAGTTTGAAACCAGCTGAGGCAAGTGCTGAGAAGAGAAAAGTTGATACACAACCAGATTTCTATGTTTCTGGTGTACTTGTGACACTTGACACCTCTAATGATGAGAAGGACCTTTTTGAAGGAACCTTTGACAATGCTATGACTAAAAATGAAGAACAGAAGGATGAAGAATGTAAAGAGGAAGAATAGAGAGAAGAAGTATAAGATGAAGGATAGAAAGAACTTGAAGAAAAAGATGAAACCAAAACTGAGGTAAACACGTCTTCTATCTCATTTTTGGCAAGGAAAGACAATCCAATAGATGTTGATGTTGATTGAATAGGTGAGGATGAGCTAGTAAAATTGGCTTTTACTGTACTTACTAAAGCCAAGGAGAGATTGGAGAAAAAAGGTGACAATAAGGTTAAGGTAATAACTAGAGAAATATATACTATGAACAAATTGCTTCCAGTACCTATTTTTTTCAGCATAGAGATGATATTGAAAACTTGAAGATAACACTTGATGAATTTGATGGTTATTATGAGAACTTGATAAAGATTACAGAAGAGAAGGTAGAAAATAAGTACTTGGAGAAGAACCTATCTAAATTTTGCAAGTCTATCTCATGGAACTTGAGCATTTTGAAAACTACTACTGTAAATGCTAAGAGTTGCATTTCACATGGAAGGAAACTATTTAGTTACTGCATGAATCCTATCAGGCATGTTCAGAACATTGAATACATTATTTCCAAGGATAGGGAAACCTTGAATAGTATGATGGATAGTTGTGAGAGCTCTTCACAAACTATAATGGAATTGGAAAAAGAAGTAACAAGAATTTTGGCAAAACTAGATGTATTGGATATTAAGAAAGGGAGAGTACTAATCAGATTCAATTTGTTGAAGAGTTTAATCACTTTTAAGCTATCTATAATTGAATCACACTTAACAGACATGGAGAAGACTATAGAATAATTGACTAACTCTATGCCTATAGAATTGAAAGATGTGGAGACAACATAATTTGCGTTGAATGGACTAATTCATGTTAGTCAACTATTGCTTAATTCATAGAGTACATAAGTGAAGATCTTGGAAGATTCCTTTCAAGATAATCTAAAATTGGTGAGAAAGTACTAATCCTATTACTTTTATGCACCTTTTTCATTGTTGTCAAAGGGGGAGAAGAGAGAAGAGAAAAATGAATAAGGAGAAGGAGAAGGTAATGTATAAGGGAAGAAGAGAAAAACAAAATAGAGAAAGAAGGAGAGACAGTTTTGTTTTGTTGGAACACTTAGTCATTTTTTTGTTAAGTGTTGTCATCAATGCCAAAGGGAGAGATTGTTGGAAAGTGATCAATTTTGTGTGTTATGATTCACTTTTGGTTTTCATTTATGGCAACACATATGGGTTACAGATCAATTCCTATAAATTTAAGTTTTGGTGACCCTAAAATTGACTAAGTACAAAAGCAGAGATACAGAGGTATTTTGGGTATCAAAGATTGAGATTGATGAGTTAAGGAAAGAGAGATTAGAGGAAGACAATATGGGGTATGTGTGACCTCCACCTAAGATCATTTTTTTTTTGGTAATGTTTACAACAAATTAGAGATATTTGAAGATAGACAGACATCAACAAAATAGTGATATAGAGCAGCTGGACTTAAGTGATGATTAAGGAAGTATGACATGGCCTCCTGGCAATTGGAGTTGGATTATTATTTTTTATAAGCTATATTTTTATTATGTTAGAGCACCAAATATGCATTTGATATTTATTTTATTAAATTTATTTTTTATTGAGAGCCAACTATGTAATATTCATATTTAGAGTCAACTTGGTAAAGAAGAAATATATATATGTAAGATATTTTTGTTGAGTGAAGTATGGATGGATGATATGTTTTTGAGGAGACACAAATGGTAGAGCAGAGGATGACAGAGATCATTTATGTGCTATGAGCAGGAACTATCTAAGAATTAGAGATGCTTTTTTATTCATTACTGAGAATATCTTTTAATAGAATTACATTGTAAAAGGTGTATGCTTAGTTGGCCCCTAACAGGGTGTTGTATAGCTTTAACATGGTTGTTATTCCTTTAAAAAGGACATTTACTATGTAATATTCAGCTACTAATAGGGCTAGGTCTCCTAATAGGGGCACTATACTTTAGTGCATTCTTGTGGGTACCATCCCCACCAAGGTTTTCCCTTGGCCAGGGTTTCCTTGACAACAAATTATGGTGTTATGAGTATTGTGTCATTTGGTTATGTTCTTTTCATTTGTCCATGCATATGGTTAATGTTTAATTGGTTGAAAAGTTTAATTAAGTGTTTTAATACTGATTCACAACCCCCCCCCCCCGNCACCCCCCCCCCCCCGCTCTCAGTATTACCTAATCCTAACACAAGCTGCCCCCAATTTGGATGTCTATCTTCGGACATTGTTCCTTGGTTTGGACCAGACTCATCCATAGATAAGCCACCTTGTTGGGCTTGATATTTTGTCCCTTCTATTGGGACTATTTTTGGTTTTCTGAGTCATGCTAAAAATTTTGCTTCCTAGTGTCAATATGTGCCCTAAACATTGAAGTCTTTTCAAGTGTGCCCTCAATTTGTTTTGAAAATGTTTGTGTCCTAAGAAATTGTACTTTGAAAATGCATGTAAACCCTAAACCCTAAGTCTTAGTTTTCCTTGGTAGGGTTTTTGTTGCCTAAAATTGAAAATTAATTTTTACCTAGTCTTATGTTTTTGAGTTGACCTTTTTGAGCATGTCTTTTATGTCTTTAAGTCTCGTAAGGTTGGTAGTTAATTCAAGCATTCAAAGACTTCGTGCAGTAGTTATCTCTAAGTCAAAAGATCTTGGCGGTTAAGCTGGAAACATTTATTGATTCAATGATAAAGTTAATGGTATGGAAACTCATGTTAGTCGCGTGATCTTGTAACAGAATAGTTAAGTGTATTAAAATTTAGAGATCATGTGTAGGTCATTGATGCCTTTCTGATCTTATGGTTAGCACTAATTCGCAAGATAAAGTCAAGGTTAGCATTTTTATTCAAAGATCTAGTGAGGACCATGAATGCATTTTTAATCATATGGCTAGTGCTAGATCACGTAACTTAACTCAAGTTATGAAAAGTACTTGGAGATTTAGATATGCTATTTATCTCTAAATATCATGATCTAACTCAAGGTCAAGAAAGAGTTATCATTTTACCTTGTCATTGGATCTGTGTGTTAGAATAACTGAGAGGGGGGTGAATTAGTTAGAATCAATTTCCTCACAAATTATCCTATAGTCCCAAATTTCTCTAGATGTATCTCAAAAACAAATTCAAACATAAAATTTAACTCGATGAAAATGTATTTTGTAAACTTAAACATTCATCAATAGTGTTTACCGAGTGTCAGTAAGTTAATACTATGATTACTAATCTTGGTTAATAAAGTAAAGTGTAAAATAAAATAACAATCCACAACATTCATACATATTGACACATAGATTTTTAATGTAGAAACCGTTCTAAGGGAAAAACAACCTGGGACCGGTAACCCAAAATATTTTCACTCTTCTGAAGTGAGCTCTGTTGGTTGTATTTCCTGTTTTTGCTGATATGTCTGGTTCCTTGCCTTTCCCTCTGTAAAATTTTCAAGTTTTCATGCTTATTCCTTGCCCAAATTGTAAAAACCCTGAAAAACCCTAGAAGCTAAGTATTAAATGATGCATGTTTAAACCCTTTTCCATGTCTTATGTTTTGTCATTACCTTTTTCAGTCACTTAAGACATGTGTTTTTAAGTCAGGTCGCTTGATCACATAACCCAGAGCGAATATGCCAAAGCTTCTCCTGACTTTGCTTTTCCTTTGTGTCGCGTAGTCTCGTTAAGAAACAGAATATTCCATCTATGTCTCGAGACTTGGTGATCTCTCTTTAGTCAGGTTGTCACTTGATATCATATTATGAGATTTAAAATGAAATGGGACCCGCCTCAGTCGGGTGATCGCGAGAAGAGTCAACAGGTCAAAGAAATGTCTCCCGACTTCGCGATTCACTTCATGTCGCATGATCGCTGGATCAGGACATTCAAACAGTTAAATCTTTGCTTCAGTCACGTGGTCTTGTCATTAATTGGCGGTTAAGACATAACATTCCTGACAATGCGACTAACGGTTTCATGTTAAGTGATTTCCTTCAGTCGGGATGTCGCCAGATCAGGGTGGTGAATCAGATTCTCAGTGTGCATAAAGAGGACGAAGGAAAAGATGACATCAGTCACAGAGCTAATGTTTGTTGCCTGATCACTTGATAAAGGAAATGGATCACGCGATAACAAGAATAAGGTATGTTTTCCCTCAGTCACGAAGTCTCCTGATAATTTAAGGGCATAAGAAAATGTAAAGCGATTAAAAGACAGCCGTTCGATGAAGGAGTAAAAGGATCTGACGGTGGTTGCGAAGTCTGGTGATAAAAGTGCCCTAGGGAAAAATTCCTTCCGACTAAGCGATTAAGGTATGTCGCGAGGTCGTTGTAAACAGAAAAAGGCACGTGCTTCAAGTTAAAGATAAAGACATAGGATCACGCGACAGAGCGACTGAAGGACTGTTCATTATGTATCACTTACTCGCTCATGTTTTCAAATGAAAGGCATACAGCTCACGACTATGCGATGAGGTAAAAATGGAAGATGTCACGCAGTCGCCAGTAAACAAAGATGAAAGGAATACAGCTCGCGACTGTGCGACAAGGAAAAAGGATTGCTGTTGCGCACTCGCCGATCAAAAAGGATAAAGGGAATAGAGCTTGCGAGTACACGATGAGCCAAAAGAAGATAGATGTCACACACTCGCAGTCAAGTATGAAGTAAGATAAAAGGGCTTGCAAGTGTGCGACGAGCCAAAGGACAGAATGCATCACTCGGTCGCACATAAAATGAAAGATGGAGTTTTGAGCTCGCGAGTGAGCGACTAGGTAAAGTTTGCAATGAAAAAATGAATATCACTCAGTTGTCGAGGCTCAAGTGATATGGAAAGTTAGCTCATGACTATGCGATGAGATAAAAAGGGAGGCGTCGCTTACTCGTAGGAATCAAAAAGATAAAAGGTAAAGTGGTGCGAGTATGCGACAGACACAAAATAAAGTTCAAAAGTTAATGCATCGCTCACTCGCATGGATCAAAGAGTAAAATATAAAAGTGGCATGGGTGTGCGACTAACATGAAATGAGGATCAAAGGAAATGCATCGCTCAGTCGCAGAAGATAAAAAGTACAGTGAAATTGGATGGCGACTATGCGATGAGAAATAAAAAAGATGTGTCGCTCACTCGCAGGGATTTTTCCGAAGGTGAAAATATAGCAGCAGTGCAGACAGAATGCGTGAACTGACAGAGAAAAATTTGTCAAAGGGGTTGATGGTGCATTCAATGTGTGTTCATCATGTTCACCATGTCTAGAGCCCAGGTTGTTCAGTTTGCAGAGGTGAGGTATTTTGCTCGATTTGCAGTGTTTCCAAAGGTTAATCAGAGAATTATAAATTTTAGAAAAATATGCACAGGTCGGTCAGCTGATATCTGAAATAGTTTTGTTTCAATATCGGTAATGATAAATAGATTCAGGTACTGTAGGTGAGTAGAGTTATGTCTAAGATTTCACAAGTACAAGAGTAGATATCAGTAAAGATAGACATCAACAATTTCCTCCTTGATGTAAAGAGAATCACCGATCAAAGATGGGACAGACAGAAAATACAGGTACAAAGCACTCAAGACTTCAATTGGCCAATTGATGACGAAGTAAAGGCATGGGAAGTCATGACTACGCCTAAGAGAAAGAAACCTACAGTAGAGGAGGAGATTTTGGACGATGAGTAGGGTGACACATGTTGCTGCACTATTCATGAACTTGATGGACAGTTATTTCAAAAGAAAATGCAGGTGAGCTGGTGAGAACAAGTGCCAGGACTTTACAATAACTACACCAGCGGCCACCTACAAATCAGATTGCAGTCGCCAAGTCGGGAGATCTCTTTCTCTGTCTTACATCTTTAGGGTTAGGGTTTTGAGACTATCCGAAGCTTGTTGCATCCTTATGGATCCTGAGGTGGTCTCAAACCTATATATATGTAAAATTTTGTAATAGAAAAGGTTCGTCTTTGATAATTACAAGTCTTTGATCTTTTAGAGGTCTTTGATTTTTTGTAACATTTTGTAAAGAAGAGATTATATACAACAGAACTTAGATATTCTGGTTCCTGTTTATCTTTTAAAGCTGTGTAAACTCTTCATGTATCAACAAGCTGGATTACATAAATGAAATACGGTGCAATTTTACTCTTCTCAACTGTTGTCTCTTTACTTTGTATGCGTGCTTTTCTGTGTTAAGGTTTATCAGGTATTCATTAACACTC
>MU223398.1:560076-575840 GCA_018584345.1 Thuja plicata
TACTGATCTCCTTCTGAGATAGATATGTCAATTCTGCTCCTTTACTGACTCTGCAAAAATGCTCTGCTCTGCTACCTTATAGCAGTCTCTGCTCTGCTCTATCTAATTTCGCATATCCATACTTTCATATAATTCCATACATCATATGGTATAATACATTACATATATATACCGTCCATAATTACATTTTACATTTCACAAAGTCGGCCTTATACAAAATAATAACATAAACTTATTCTTAAATCGGCCTTACATAAGTAAACAAAATATTACTGAGTCAGTAGAAGCTCGGGTTCCTCAAGCTGGCTCGGTGATCTTCTGATACTCGGCATCCACTACAATACTCGGCATCGTCATGCTCTCAGTAAGAGTAGAAGCTCGGTCCATACTAGTCCCGACATGTAGCTTGGAACTCAGTAGCCGCTGGTGACTCGGTAGGTATAGTGTCACTCGGTAACCGCTGGTGACTTGGTAGAAACTGATTTCTCGGTTGGCTTCAACTGATGGCTCGGTAGTTATGGTGAATCTCGGTGACTACCATCCGCTCGGTAAATGTTGCTCTTCTCGGTAAATACTGCTGAACTGTTCATATGCTTGGTGACTATTGTTCTGCTCGGTATGAACTGTTTAACCGGTGAATGCTTGGTATAGGCTGTGGACTGAGTGATGAGATCGGTAAGCATTCAGAATCGAATAAGTGTTTTCACTAAGTGTTTTCACTAAGTGTTTTCACTGATGAAAAATATATCATTATTCCAACAAAGGACTTCATTGTCCCACTCGGTTAAGAGATTTATCTATAATAATGGCTAAAATAATACAGTAATGATATGATTCAAATACAAATCTAATGTGTGGATATTCAGATCTATTCTAAGTACATAATACCTCTGATCAATTTGTTCACTTCATTTCATTTCATTTTTCATACTTTTTATGTTCGGTAATTCTCTTTCCTCTATTTACTTGGCGATGTCTACAAAATAATGCTTGGTTCCATCTTTAACCAGTTTGATCAGTCATGCATAAAATTTGGATGTGTGAATCATATCATCATTTCCAATTCACAATGAATCTCTTTTCTCTTATATAGACATCATGTATCATTTAATTTTCACCCTTCAAATCTTTCTGCTTAATCTCCATTAATTTTCCCGCTTGATCCCTACTCGACAGTTGTGTTAAAAACACATTTCAATCTCTGTCGTCTGATCTTCATTGAATTTTCATAATAGTTTGATCAAATAAAAAAATTTATCTTTTACCTCAAAATCATCAATTTCTAGCTCAGCATCCAAGTCGGCCTCAGTTTGATTAAATTTCTTTATCTATAATTGTGTTGGCAATCCCTTGTTTGGTTATCACTGTGCTCGGCATACAGTGTATTTTACTCGGTGTTCACTGTCTCTCGGTGTATACAGAACTCTTCATTTACCAACCACATAAACATTTTTTGTTCTAGATCTTCAATTTATAACAAATTTTTTCCACCATAATAATACTCAAATAAGTTGACATCAATGACAATACATTAACTAATCATGTTTATCATCACTTCTGCAACTCGGTTGAATATCAACAAATGACTTCAAACATATAATCAGTTGTAGTTCATCAATCTCTCCCTTTGGTATTGATGGAAACACAATATGAAATATGCAATATAAAATGCCTTACTACAAATACCAAACTTTTTTTCTACAACTACAAGAATTTTGTATCTCTCCCTAGCTTGAATATAAATTGTTTCAGTATAAAATAACAAAACTCACCATGCAGACTCTACCTGTAGTTTTGAATTTTCAGCTCTTGAATCTCTCTATAGATTAGATAAGTTTCTCCCTTTCTCTTTTATCCCTTTAGTGGATGGATATTTCATTGATCATCTCTCCCTTTGACAAAAATTCCAAAAAGAAATATGCAGCTCTTTAGTAAATAAAATATCTCTAATTTTTGGTGCAGTAGTTACCCTTCATTGTACTGATATCTCTGTGTTAGTCCAACTCAGCTTTTGCATCAACATGATTGATATTCTTATTTCATGTAGGTTGATGCAACCTCCTACTTAGCTTAGTTACCAATAGATAAGGTACAAACCCCTAGTCTACCTCTCAAGTACTCAAATATATCCTTTGGTAAGGGTTTTGTGAATATGTCTGCAAGTTGTTCTTTTGATTGTACATATTCTAGTATTACCTATTTGTCTTGTGATTTTTCCCTCAAGTAGTGATATTTTATAGATATGTGCTTTGTCTTTACATGAATCACAATATTCTTTGAAATATTTATAGCACTTGTATTATCACAGTAAATTATCATGGGTTCAGTGATCTCTTCATTCATTCTTTTCAACAATTGGTTTATCCATGCTATGTTAGAATAATTTGCAGCAGCAAAAACATACAATACTTTTGTAGTTGACTGAGATATGCATACTTTCTTCTTGCTTATCTAGGTAACTAGTCTTTCTCCAATAAAGAATGCTCCACCAGTACTATTTCTATCATCTATGTTCCTAGCCCAATCACCATCAGTATAAACTTTCAATTCAAATTTTCCTTCTCTTTTATACCACAGTCCATAAACCTTAGTATTTTTTAAATATCTAAAAATTATTTTTATATAAGTCATATGTGATTCTATGGGGTTAGCAAAAAATCTTGCAGCTATTCCAACTGTGTGTGCTATGTCAGGTCTTATGTGTACAACATACATCAATTTACCAATCATAGATCTGTAAAACGTTTGATTTACCTGAGGTGTCTTCTCTTCTTTTGTCAGTTTGCATCATGTCACCATAGGTGTTCTGAATGGTTTTGATTCTTCCATTCTGAATGTCTTTGGTACTTCCTTGATGTATTTTTATTGAGTAATGTAGATACCTGTAGTCTGTTGTAAAATTCTCAATCCTAGAAAAAAATTGATCTCACCAAACATCGACATTTCAAATTTTTTCCTCATTTCATCAGCAACTGAAGTGCATAAGTTATCATTACCTCCAAATATGATATCATCAATAAATATGTCAGCAATAAGTGTTTTATCATTATTTCCTCCTTTTAAATACAAACTATTGTTATCACTTTTTTCTAATAAATCCAATACTTATAAGATAAGAATGCAATCTTTCATACCATGCTCTTGGTGCTTGTTTTAGTCCATATAAATCTTTTTGTAACTTACATACCATGTGTGTCTGATTAGGATCAAAAAATCTTCCAAGTTGTTCAATGTATACCTCTTCTTCGGGTATTCCATTCCAAAATATATATTTCACATCCATATGATATACCTTGAATCCTTTATATGTAGCATATGCAAGTAGTATTCTTAATCCTTCAAGTCTAGAAACATGTGCAAAATTTTCTCCATATTCAATTCATTCTTCTCGTGCATACCCTTTGCAAACTAATCTTTCTTTATTTCTGGTTAGATTCCCATCTTCATTCAGTTTGTTTCTAAAAATCTATTTGGTGCCAATGACATTTTTATCTTTTGGTATCGGTACTAATGTCCATGTCTTATTTTCTGTATCTTCTCAATTTCCTCATTCATAGAATTAAACCATTCTTCCTTTTCTAATGCATCTCTAACATTCTTAGGCTCAAATCCATAAATTAAACAAGTGTCATCTATGAACTTATTTCTTGTCATTATGCTTTCTCGTTTATCTCCAATGATCTTATCCAGTGGATGATGTCTTCTCACATATTTAGAAAGTATAGGTTTAACTCTTTGTTCTTAATTATCTTCTTTTGTATGTTCATTGTCTTCTGGTTCATGATCTTCAGTATCAACATTTTCCTGATTCTTGGTCTATGCTATATGTTGCCCAGTGATATTACCATGTTTCCCAATAATGCTAGGAATCTGCATCGGTATAGTATCAGGTTCTTCCCAGTAAACAAGTTTACTATAATCTTTAGGTTCTTTCATGTTGTCCTCATCATTTAGCTCAACAAATTCATCAGCTTTCACATTTTCACCCTTAATGATTTTGTTAGTTGTCTTGTTCAAACATTTGTAAGCTTTACTCTTAGTAGAATATCCAAGAAATATTCCTTCATCACTTTTTGAATCAAATTTTCCATTTTTATCATCTGTCAGAATATAGAAACAATTACCAAATATTCTAAAATAGCTTACATTGGGAGTATAACCATACCATATCTCATCAGGTGTTTTGTTTTAATCTTTCTTCAATTGCACTTGGTTCAGTGTGTAAATTGTTGTGCTGACTACTTCTCTCTAGTATGTTTGTGCAACACTCTTTTTAATCATCAATGTTCTGGCACAATCAACAATTGATATGTTTCTTTGTTCAGCAATTCCATTATGTTGTCGTGTCCTTGGTGTAGAAACCTGTCATTTGATTTCATACTCATTACAAAAGTTAGTGAACTCATCAGAAATAAATTCACCTCCTATATCAGATCTCAAATACTTCAGATCTATACCATTTTCTTTTTCCACCTTTTCTTTGTACCACTTAAACATCTTAAATGCTTATGATTTTTATTATAGGAACATGACAGTTATCATCCTAGAGTATTCATCAATAAATAAAATGAAATATATGTCCCCGTAATAGCCATGTGTTCTCATTGGTCCACATAGGTCTGTATGAACTAAATCCAAAATGTCATTACATGAGAAATTCTTTCTCTTGAAACTAGATTTTAACATCTTTCCCATTTGACAATTTTTGCACATTACATGGTTTGGTTTAGTTAATCTCGGTAAGCTTCTAACTTTTATTTTCTTACTAATCTTAACTATGTTGTAAAAATTTACATGACAAAGTATTTTATGCCATAACCATATATCTTCATTCTTTTCCAATAAACAAGTATTTTCAGCTGTGTCAAGATAGAATAGGTTACCTTTAGATTTTTCACCAGTACCAATCAACTTTATTTGCCCATCATAGATTCTTTATTTTCTATTCTCAAATGCAACTTGGTGACCTATGTTATTCAACTGTGAAACACTCAATAGATTTTAGTTAAGTCCTTTTACCCAATAAGAATTTTCACATTTTATTTTATTATTCAACATAATAGTACCTTTTCCTTTTACTTGACATGGTGTAACATTTCCTATTCTTACTGATCCTCCATCATAATGTTCAATAAATTCAAATTTTCCTTTATCACTAGTCATGTGATGTGTACAGCCACTATCAATAACCCAAATGTCATGTTTACTAACTTTAGAGATAAGTGTTCTCTCTACATACCTTTCATATTCATTTGAATCATATTTCAATGCTAAAAAAATTGTCTTAATATCTTCATCGTTGTCGGCGCCACATTTATTAATTTTATCTTCAACAATATAAAAAAATTTCTTACCTTTATCTTTGTAATCTTGGTTATCTCTTATGTCATACTGTTGGTTTCTTCTGTAGTCTCGGTCATCCTTTCTGTCATTAAATCTATCATTTCTATCATCATCCTTTCTGTTAGGGAATCTTGCAGCAAAATGGATAATCTCTTTACAGTTAAGGCATATCAAAGGTAGTTTACCTTTATATCTTCCTTTACCTCTGTGTAATCTTGTAACCATTAACGCTTCAAGTTCATCAAGTTCCTTGTCATCACAATCACTATCACTGTTATTTATGATTATGTGTTTGCTACTATATTTACCAATTTTAAAAGTAGACATAAATGTAGATTCCATAGATGGTACATTACTGTTGTCAAAGTTATTCAGCTCAAAATAAATCAATCTTCCAACAAGGCTATCAACAGTAATGGTATTTCTAGGTGCAGTTCTCATTTCATGAATTATAGAGACTCTTATAGAATAAATAGGCAATAGAGTTATAAGAATCTTACTCATAATTTCATCTTCATTAATGTTTCTACCAGATCCTTGAATAGCATTCACAACTTCTTTAATTCGGTTATTGTATTGTGTGATGTTTTCTCCTTCATTCTCATGTCATCAAACTTTACATGAATACTTTCAGCTTTGGCTCTCAGTACATTTGCATCTCCTCCATTAACTAGTGTAAGATAATCCCACATCTAATTGGCAGTTGTACATGTCTTGATGTCCTCAAATTCTAAATCTATAAGTGAATAAGAAATCTCCACTATGATAAGGTTATGTTCATGTTTTTCATTCATCTGATTTACAGTCAAAGGTCCAGTAGGTAGAAAGAATTCATTGTCTAGAAAATATTCAATGTTGCTTCCAATCCCTGATAGGTATAATATCACTCTAATTTTCCATGTCAGGAATTTCTCCATGTTCATCTTAGGTATGTATCTCTTATACATCTTGTGATCTTTAGCTTATGTCCTTCAAAACTTTCTTCTAAGCACTGTCTTCTCTCTGATAAGCATTGTTAGCTCTAATAAGCACTCTATGCTCTAATACCAATTATTAAAATAACTAAGAGGGGGGGTGAATCAGTTAGAATCAGTTTCCTCACAAATTATCCCACAGTCCCAAATTTCTCTAAATGTATCTCAAAAGCAAATTCAAACATATAATTTAACTTAGTAAAAATGTATTCTGTAAACTTAAAATTTCATCAATAGTGTTTACCGAGTGTTATTAAATTAATATTATGATTACCAATCTAGGTCAATAAAGTAAAGCGTAAAGTAAAATAACAATCCACAACATTCATGCACATTGACACATAGATTTTTAACATGGAAACCCTGCTAAGCGAAAAACCACCTGGGACCGATAACCCAAAATATTTTCACTCTTCTGAAGTGATCTCGATGAAGAGACAACCCTGTTAAAGGTTACAATGCACACTATTAAATGTGACCTAGTTTGAGATTTAAAACTAATAGTTCTCTCTTGACCATGCATTCACTATGGGTTCAACAAGAAAATAATCAACATTTTCTAAATATTATAATAAGAAATTCATTATCCCACACGGTTAAGATATTTATCTGTAACAATGGTTAAAATGATACGGTAATAATTTGATTCAAATAAAACTATGATTTTCAGATATTCATATCTATTCTAAGTACATAATACCTCTGATCAATTTGTTCACTTTAGTTCATCTCATTCTTCATACTTGTTCTTCTCGATAATGCTCTTTCCTCTGTTTACTCAGTGATGTCTGCATAATAACACTTGGTTTTGTCTTTAACCAGTTTGATCAGTCAAGCATAAAATCTACATGTGTACATCATAGCATCATTTCCAATTCATAATGAATCTCTTATCTCTTATATAGACATCATGTATCATTTAATTTTCATCCTTCAAGTCTTGCCACTTAATCTCCAACATTAATTTTCCCACTTGATCCATCCTTGACATTTGTGTTAAAAACACATTTCAATCTCTATCATCTGATCTTCATTGAATTTTTATAACCATTTGATCAAATAACAAACTTTATCTTTTACCTCAAAATCATCAATTGCTAGCTCAGCATCCAAGTTGGCATCAGTTTGATTAAATTTATTTATCAATAATTGTGTCGGCAATCCCTTGCTCAGTTATCACTATGCTTGGTATACAGTATATTTTACTCGGTGTTCATTGTCTCTCAGTTTACACATAACTCTTCATTTATCGACCACATAAACATTTTTTTTTCCAAATCTTCAATTTATAACAAATATTTTCCACCATAATAATACTCAAATAAGTTGACATCAATGACAATACATTAACTGATAATGTTTATCATAACTTCTGCAACTCGGTTAAATATCAGCAAATGACTTCAAACATATAATTAGTTATAGTTCATCACTCTGAATGAAATCACAGTTAAGTGAAATATTCTAAGACTTAGTGAGGATCATCAATCTCATCTTAGATGAGCGGCTAGCACTAAATCTCCATATAATATTCAAGTTAAAAGAAACATTCAGTGACTTGGAGATCTATTCAATTGTTGAATCTCCAGATGTGATTAGGGTCAAGTGTGGTTAGTTCAAAGCCAATTCAAGTTTGCTAAGGAAGGATCTGGACCATTGATCTAAGAAGGGATGTGCGTCTGGCATTGAATCACTAGAAAATTTCAAAAGGTTAAGAAATATTCAGTGATCAAGAGGTACTAAACTAAGATGCAGATACGTGTCTAAGTTGTAGTTGAGATCTACAATTTTCATCAAGTCTCAAAGTAAACCCAAGGTAAATAAAGTTATTTAGCGATTCAGAGACTCATTTATCTCTGAATCTTGACACTTGACTAGAGTTAGTGCAAAGATTGGGAGATTATAAGATATCCTTTATCTCATAATCTTGGAATAGACTAGAGATAGTGTCAAGGATTATGAAATAAAATAGGAGCCATGGATCAAGATCAAGATCAAGGGTTGGTGCTAGGTCTCCAAATGAACCATGAGGCAAGGAAAAGTGTTCAGCGATTTAGAGAATAAGTTATCTCTGAATCTCATGATTTAAGTCAGAGTCAAGAAAGAGTTACACTTTTTTCCTTGTCGCTGAATCTCTAAATGGAAATAAGGTTAAGTTAAAATCTCAGAGACTTGGCGAGGATCGTCAATATTATCTCAAATGAATGGTTGTCGCTAGGTCTCCAAATTAGACTTGAGTTAAGAATTTTATTTAGCAACTTGGAGTTTCTTTTATCTCTGAATCTCTACATTTGAGCATGTTCAAGTATGATGGCATGTAACTGATTGAATGTTTGAAGATATTAAGCTGATGATCATGCAAGGCATTAAATTAGTTAATGTATTATATTTTCATTGATGTCAGCTTGATTTAATCTATATGGTCATGGAAATACTGCTAAAAGACTTCAAAGAACTAATGAATGACTATGCTATCAAGTAATGCATACAAGTTAAGTATTCACTAAGTGAGTGCATACACTGATGGAGTACACACTGACAGTCACAGTGAAAGAGAAAAGTTACAGTGTTACCCGACGAGAAAATGCACAACATTACCGATGAGGAGATTTTCAATGTTGCCCAATGGAGAAAAAAAGGATGAAGATCCCAATGACAAATGAAGTCACACCGATGGAACAGTCAGTTATCACTGATGACTAACTAGAGTGTTGACCGATAGAACAAAGAGTTCAAAAAATGACAAAATGCTTAGTTGTTAAGAAGCTAAAGATAGAGTTAACGGATACTTATCATTATTTTAATCATCCAGATAAAGTTGAAGATAAGTAACTGATTTAAAGCTGATTTGTCCAGTTGGCAAGAAGATCTCTTTGAGATAAATTAGGATTTTTTCTTTAAATCTATTAGCAAGAATTGTGGAACACACCAAGAATCAAGAAAGCCAAGAAAAGAGGAAATCATGTCTATATAGAGACAAACCCAATTCATTACAAAGTGTGGCATGAACAAGAGAATAGAGGAGAGATGATAAAGAAAATCTGATGGAGAAGAAAGTCTTCATTCAGTCCTGATCAACAAGCTAAAGGAAGAGCTAGATTCTGCAGACACTGATGAAGAGTGAGACAAGCATCACAGAGAAAAGCAAGTGTGGAGCAAAGGTATATATTTTATTCTATTGATCAGTGAAGTAATGGACCTATAATAGATTTGAAAATTTGCAATTGAGTTGTATGTATGAACAGATCATTAATGTTTTAGTTTAACCATTGAAGCATATAAGCCTCTTAATAGAGCAGGACTTAAAATTATTTTTCAATTGAGATACATCCCAAGGAGTATCAAAAATTTTGATCACAAAAGTAGCATTGGATATGCCTGATACCTATTGATAGGCCAAGTGAGTGTTTGATCAAGTATGGTAGCATTAGATGCCAGATACTAGTTGACAAACTATTTCTAAATCCTCTACCAAGGTCACACCTAACAGTTTGTTTGTAACCTTTAACAAGGTTGGCTCTTAACAAGGCTCACTTCAGAAGAGTGAAAATTTGGGGTACGGGTCCCAATGGTTTTTTCCTTAATAGGGTTTCCACGTTAAAATCCTTGTATTATGTGTTTATGGTTTATCACTTTACTATTTTACATTTCAAATATGCATATCTGGATTTATCGGTATACTCTACATATTTACTGTGTTTTGGTAAATAAGTTTACTACTTATCGGTAATCATACAAAAGAGAGATTAGAAAATCAATCCAACAAGTATAAAATTTATTAAAGTATTTCAATGCATACATCTTGTAGGGCAGAAGATAACTTGAGCCATAATTAGTGGTTATAAGTTTTAAGGGTTGATTTAAGGAGTAAAATTTGAGGCCATTGATTCACCCCCCCGCTCTCAGTTATTACTAATAATTGGTATCAGAGCTTGTATTCTTAGAAGGAAGGTTTCAAGACCTAAGCAAAAGATCACAAGATGAACAGACGAGATGTGTCCAAGTTGAACAAAGATAATTTTGCTTCGTGGCAGATTAGGACAAGACTCCACTTATCAGGTATTGGTAATGATGTTACTCAATACTTAGATGTTGAATATGTGTTTCCCACATGAGCACCAATAGTCAAACAATTGAGAGAGAAGCATGAGCACAATTACATGATGATAGAGCTTGCTTCATCACTCTTCGATGCTGAATTTGAAGATGTCAAAACTGTTGGAAATACAATAATGAGAAAGAAAGATACTAAGAGGGGGGGTGAATCAGATCTTCAAAATTAAACACTTAAAACAAACTAATCCACATTCATACATATATGAATCTAATGTAATATTAGATAGCATTCACATAATGAAATAAATAACTCATAACACAAGAACTTGGTAACCTAGAGACCCAAATAGGTAAAACTAGGGTGGGGATGACACCCAAAAACATTTCCACTACTGTAGTAATAAAGTGTGCCTATTAAGGCTACAAAATTTGATTACAAAATGCAATCTACCCTATTAAAGGTCTGCCCTATTAAGAGCTAAAGATCATTACAATCTACCCCATGCAAGGATTTCAACTTACAATAAAGTAAGCACTCTGTTAGGAGATTTAGAAAGGCCTACTAGAACCACTCTGTTAAGAGATTTTCACCTGATACAATGATTAGAATGTCTCAAGTATTGATCCTTTGTTATGTACTCAGATGCTAATGATGGATCTCCTCTTCCTAGTTCATTCTGTATTACCTCCAAGTGAGGCAACAAGCTTGTCTGAATAGTTATCAATTTGGCCCTAATTTGACCATCTTCAGCCATAAGCTTGACTATTCTCCATTGTACATTGATCAACTTAGAAAGATGTAAAGAACTAGAAGTAGTATCCTTACCCAAAGTAGTGCCAGTTGATCTCAAATCTAACTGTAGCTTCTCAACAAGATGTAGATTATCCTTTGTGAAGAATTCAACATCACATAGTTTTTTGTACAAAGAATAAACATTTTCTGTAACTTTCTCCAAAATTTCTACAAGTGTAGAAAGCTCAACCTATTTTCTTGCAATGTCTTCTGAGATTTTCTCCAAAACTTTTCTCTCAAATCTCCTCTCGAACCATTGTAGAAGTTTTTCATTGCTTTTAATATCATCATCAGTTACCTTATGTACAATTTTAACTAATTGATCAATAATTGGAGCTTGAGGCATTTCATCCTCTAAGTCAAAATGCTTTGCAAATATATCCTTGATGTCATGCAACACTTTCTTTTTCTTATGTTCTATTTTCATCTCTTCCTGTCTCTTCTTTCTCTTAAGCAATTCTTGAAGAGTCCCTATTTTTTCAAAAGATAATTCATTGGGATCCCATTTTGGAATCACAATTACCTCATCTAATGTTACATCTAGAATTTGAGACTTCTTCAGAACTTTCTTTTTCTTCAACTCTGGTGAACTTATGTTCGGCTGCATAATGCCTTTTCCTGTGACAGTGTCAATATCCATTGCCTCTTTTAATTATATCAGTATTGTCTATGGATTAGGCATACTCCTAGTTTTAGGACCTGTGGGAGTGGATGATGTAGAGTGTGGTAGATCAACCAACACTTGCACTACCTCTTCTTCCTTAGGCTTATCAAAAGTATCCTTCATCACTACTCCACTATCTAAAACTATTTTGACAACCTCTAAAATAGGTGGATTCTATGAAGTTACCTCTTGTGCATTTGTTTGTTGTTTCTCTTCACCTTTCTGATCATTGACAACTTCAATTATCTCATCAGATGTTGTGGCCTTTCCTTCTTCAATATAAGTTACCATAATAGGTGAACCAGTGTATGTACCACTTGGCATATCTTGTTCCTCGACATTCAAATTGCTTGGATCATCAACTAAGAAATCCATCAGACTATTTGTAGTCAAATCAATAGAATTTGTTGAGTCTAATGCATCTTTGGTCTTGTCCTATTCTGTAGCAATTGGACCTTGAGTCACCTATGGCTCAGGGGTAGTCTCCACTTCAACTTCTTTTTTCTTTTGCTTGGATGTTCCCTCACCAGATTTCTTATCTTTTGGAACGGCCAGTCCAAAGATTTCCTTCCAAATCCTTGTACCCTACTATACTAAACCTTCAATATCATTTTTTAGAATAGCATAACCTTTGAGCTTAGGAACAAACCTATTCTTGTATTCCTCAATGAATTTTGCTCTTTGTTTTGAAGTTATTCAGGTATTACCTTGGATAGAGTTCCTTCCCTGATCTGTCTCTCTGTGGTAAGTGCAAATTCCCATTTTCTTGATAGAAAATCATATAGTTCATTCAGCACATGGTTTTCTATCTCTGTAGGAGTTAACTTGAAAGTATTCATCATATCCAAGAGTGCTTCCTAAACTTTGTGCTTATCTACTTTATTCAATTTCTCATACTTAATGAACTTGAAAGTTGCTAACCCTACTGAATTCCTCAAAGTGTCACATACCTCATCAATACTAGCTGGTTTCTTAAATTGTGTTGTAGGTATGTTACTGGGTTCATCAATTTTAGTCTTTTCATCATCACTATCTGTCCCCAATTGTAGTTTCCTTCTATGTATCTTTGCTGGCTTACTCGGCTCAGCCTTAGGAGCAATTTTAACTTCCTTTCCAAAACTTCTTTCTCCAACCTTCTTCTTTTCATACACTTTTTTTTGTACTTCTACTGGAGAAGTAACAGTAGATGCTCTTGTCCTTGGATGATTAGCTATAGGAGGTGTAACCTTAGGTTTAGCTTTGCTTGGCTTGGTTACTATTACAATTGATGGTCTTTTACCCTTAGCTTTCTTAGTCATCTTTTTAGATGCACTCACTTCCTCTTATGTAGACATATCCTCACCTTGTCCAGTGGTTAGGCCTAAAGGTGCATCCTCAGGTTCTTCATCACTGCCTAAACCAACCATTTTCTTCATATTTTTCACAATTTTATTTCTTTTCCTCTCCATAGTTCCCTTTGTTAAACTTCTTAAAATTTTAACTTTGGCTTCATCAAAATTTCCAAACCTTTCTTTTGTAGTATCAATTGCCTCAGCTAGGAGTGCAATGATGGTAGCTGATACTTCATCAATGTTAATTTCATATGGAAATGGTTCTAAGCATGTTACCCTAGGTGTCATAGCCTGGATATATGTGTTATCTATATCAACTAGAAAACAAAATTCTTCATATTGCTTCTCCACTAGTGATCTAGGAATCCTAGTTCTTAATCTCATTCTCTTCTTGAATTATACAAAATAGCTCCCCATAATGCTATTGAAATTACTTCCTAGTTTCTCAATACATTCACTAATCTGAACTGTAATGGGTCTATCCTTTTTCCAAACAATATTTCCCAAATTAGGAAATGTATCCTGAATGTAGAAAAATATACAGATTAGTAAGGAACAAAACTTACATGATGAGCTTTTATCCTTTCTGATTGATGCTAGGTTCTCAACTAATTGTTTCTGTTGTAGCTCGGAAAGATCATATGTATGATTCTTCTTAACAATTTTCCATGCCTGATCAATAGCTGTACAAGGAACACTATCCAATCTATTCGACTGATAGAACTTATGTGCTATTACTCTTACTCGAAAATCAAGTTCTAGGTCTTTAATTGTAGAGATATTCATACCTCTATTGTTCCATATGGCTCTAGTGTTAAGTGTAATTTCCTCTTTTTTGTTATCCCTCATTGCCTATTTCCTATTAACTACAAGATATCCAGTCACTCGATGAATCATGTTTTAAGTAATCTTGACTGCTCCATTATCCAACCACATACACATATCATGAACTCGGCTAAGAATAACCTTAATCCATTCATCTTTGAAACCTTATGGAAAATATAGGGCACGAGTTAACCCTTTGTCTACTAAATGTTTGAATTCTCCCTTCAGAACTCCATTGACACACAATTTGCTATAGGATTTCCTTAGTTCACTATCACCTACTTCACCAATCTTAACCATATAACATGATCAAACATCATGGATCATAAGTACCTTGGGTGGAATATATGAGAGGGCTCCGGTTAAATCATCTTGAATTGTACTTTTAGGAATGACTCAAAAGTTGAGAGGTGCACATTCATCACTCTGTACTAACTAAATTTGCTCTTGTTCTGCCTCTATACTTTTAGTTGGTGCGGAAGAGCTTGTAGCCATAATCTTGAAATTAGGGTTCAAAAGATGAAGAAAAAAGTACCTCAGTAAGTAACACTTTTCACTATTCACCTTAGGATTGCCGACAGCATGCTATCAAAATCTTTGATGCTAACTTTTTTAAGATCAATTCTGCAAATTACTCCAATCGCTCTGTAAACAGTAAAAATGGCAGGGTAAAAATGAAGTATCAACTGTTCATCTTTTATAGACTTTGAAAGGTCAAGGTAGGTAAGCAATGAATGTTCTACCCATTGAGTTAGTGCAAGCCAGCTATCCTCGGATTTCTAACATAACTTGCATCCCACTCGGCTTACTAAACTCAACCATCATAAAACTTACTTGGCCAACAAAACTTGGCACACACTAAATAACTTGGCCTTAGTGTCCATGATTGGTGCTCAGCACCTATAGTGCAATTGGCTCATCTCGGCATTTGTCTTCAAAATATGTCCTTGTGCATCTTATCATATGCAAATATAGACTTTGGTACATTTCATGTTAGGAACTGATGTAAGATAAGAATTTTAAATGCAGTTCCTTACATACCTCTTTTACTTAGTTGGAGATGATGTGATTGTATGCAATGAAACCTGACCTATTGGCAGCACGCTCAGTAAACATGTCTAAAAGCATACTACTAAAAAAAACAAAAAAAGATTCATCACAACCTCGGATGAGCCAAACAAGTGCACCCAAGCCTTGTTGATTTTCTCTTAGAGAGATTTGTGGGTGTGCTCTCCCAACACAATATTGTAATCCCACTAGAAATATATTAAAATGATAAGCTAATAACTCAAGAACAAATATAAGGATCTTGTCTTAAGCTTTCACCATAGATGAAAATGCAAGCTTTAAACTAGAATGACAATGCAAGATCTAACTAAAATAATAGAACTAGATTCATTCCATATTAAACCTAAGATGTGATATCTAGATTTCAATAATGAAATAATATGAAAATGAACTAAGATGAGTATGAAATGCTATGCTAAATTGCTTAGAAATTCTAGAACTAAATTAGCATGATAACAATGCAAAAATAAGAGATGATTTGCTCTTGAGAAAGGCCTTTATTTATAGAGTTTTTGGAGGAGAGAGAGGGCTTGGGTGAGGTGGAGCTCATGTGGCATCCACATAGGTGCCACGTGAGGGACAGATAAGCCATGCAAGAGGCCCACTTTTCTCACACATGTGTGAGCAACTTTGGATGTGATGGGTCAAAGTGTAATTAAAGTACACATGTGAAGGATCTTGTAAGAAGGTGTAAGAGGGTGTAAGAGTTT
>MU223398.1:576880-592923 GCA_018584345.1 Thuja plicata
AGCATAGACGGCGATCGCCTATCTGTCATCTATACAGACGATGATCGACAGACTGTCATCCTCATAGATGACCGATAGGCGACAGTCATCTGCACATATAGAGATTTGACCAATCTCCATCTGTGAGGGTAGGGGGGACAAAATGCAAAGCAAAGATGGTGATGTATAACACTGCCATCTGTGCAGCAAGGGAAGCGACAGTTTAAACCAGCATCTTCGCAGACTGACATCTGTGAAGATCCGTCAGCTCCACAGAATGGAAACTATGAAAGTTCACCGTCTGTGAGGGTCAACTGTCATCTACATGGATTGACCCAAAAATAGAAGAAAAGGAGGAGGAAGAGAAAAGGCAAGGGTCCAAGAGCATTTTTCAATGCCCCGGCAGGCTTGGGACATTTTTCGATGCCCCAGCATGCTATCTGATTGCTGACATGTGTTTGCAGACTGCAGGAGGAGACTATCGTATTCTGAGCCAGGGAGTGCTACCCAGTGACCATAGAGTTGGAGCAACACCTGACAGCAATAGAGTGGGGAGTGGTGACACTATGCGGTTTAGAGCATGTGTGGCATTGGCCGCATCTTTGAGCGCATAATGCGCTCATGTCTGCATTGATAGAGAGGTGGCATAGTACCACTTCTAGCTTCCACTTCCCTATAGGGGAAGCCACCATCACCCTCCATGATGTATGGAGGATCTACATAGTGCCCATTTGGGGGCTCATTCCAGAGTACTGCATGGAGGGATTAAAGGCCTACATGGAGATGGCTCTGAGGTGGAGGTTTACAGATCTGCCTATTACACGGTAGTGGATGTCGTGGACAGGAGTGATGACCATGGAGCCATGACCATGGCGATCGACACTCTATCTGGCGGGATTGATAGGGGATGTCTCATGCTTGACTATGTAGGCAAGGGGTTCCCTTTAGGCTGGGCATGAGTGCTAAGCAGCATGGTCGAGGACAGCAACCAGTACTATTGGGGATACGTCATCCTCGGTCAGTTATATTATGATCTGCATATGTGTGCCTACCATAGGGGTAGGGCACTAGGGCCTGTATGTACACTCTTATTGGTATGGGCATGGGAGCATATAGTGGTCACATGAGTGATTTGACATCAGGAGACCTGGGCGGCATATGAGCCCTTCATGTGTAGGTATAGGCCACCTATTAGTTATGAGGCCACAGATTCAGTAGGATACTGGCGTCAGAGACTAGATGAGATGGGGGCCATAGTATGGGCACCCTATGCAAGATGTGAGGCCTTGGGCCATGAGACCCCACAGTAGGATGGATATGCAGAGGATGGATTCTATGATTCATATTACATGAGGTTCATCTAGACTAACTACTGGCTGTTTGGGAGGATAGCATATATGATATCATAATACATGCCATCCAGGGTTCAGAGATAGATGGGCTAGATATAGGAGGCAGTACCAGACGGGTTTCCTCATCCATTGGTTACCCATGAGGTAGGGAGTGTATGGGGGATTGGAGAAGATCCTCGAATAGCCTGAGCATCATTCATGGGCATGATTGAGGTGCCCTAGATCAGGGCATGAGAGTCATTACTGGATGCAGGGGTAGTTCCTGCATATGCACAGTGGTGGGCAGCACACAAACCCATTAGACTGACAAAGCTAGGGGTGGTTCAGGAGGATGAGTAGCTAGGGGTTGGGGGAGATGGAGAGGGACAGGGGGATGACGATGATGATGATGGAGGAGATGGAGGGGCCAGGAGGAGAGTCTGGCCTAGGGTGATAGTACCATGGTAAAGGGGGCAGGTTTAGATACTAGGGGGTGGGCAGCCACCAATTATGCCCGATGTACAGGTACAGGAGTAGGATCCACCATAGGGGCTACCATAGGCACTGCAAGGGCCACCACAGGGACCACCACCATAGAGACCACCTCCATAGGGACAGGGACCACCAATAGGCAACATAGCCCAGGAGACACACGACACAGTCATAGCAAAGTGGGATAGCCTGCAGACTGAGCTAGGGAGGGTTCAGGGATTATTGGCGACATCTTAGGCGATTGAGGTGAGTGCATAGGCTAAGATTGTGTAATTACAAGGGTTATTAGCCACATCACAGGCTACATCCAGCAGCCTGCAGATAGAGGTGACTCAAGTTGAGAGGGAACAATCATCAAAGATAGCTTAGGGGGACAGTGCACAGTGGGTGCTAGACATCTTACAGGCTCAGGTGGATAGCAGGGAGTTCACTGTGATTGAGGAGTTTGGGGATCGAGAGGAGGAGCTGGTAGCTATGTCAACGTAGATAGCAACTCTGACAGCAGAGTGAAATTTAGCTTTTAGACGTGCCAAGGAGTATAGGGTAGACCGTGATATAGCATGGCTGGTAGGCGGTGCAGCAGGGTTGGGTCAGATGATGACCAATGCCATGGAAGCTCAGAGAGAGGTAGGGCACAGAGGCTAAGAGGTCGTGTATTATATGGGGCTGTACTATGGAGCAGTGCCAGAGGGGGCATGAGAGCCTACATATTTGGAGAGGGCATAGTCAGAGAGTATCAGCCGAACATCACAGGGATCAATGGGGTTACCACCATGTCCCAACAGGGGAGCAGGACCATCACGGCCACCGCCATGACTCTTCTCAGATTTTCTGGATACATAGTTTTGACACATTTTTGACACATGATGTATGATATGACACTTTTTTGAGATATATATACATGAACTATTTTTGGACTATGAGACTCTAATGTATGGATCTTTATGATTTTATATGCTTATATGATGTATGGATGCACTTATGATGTTATATTTATAGTACATGATGCTTATGACTGACATGCAGGATGAGATGAATATATGTATGATGATACTAATGAATTTGTGATGCAGGGATGAAATGCAGAGATATATATAGATGTGATGTGATGTGTTAATGCTTATATTTTATCATGTATGGATGTAATGTAATGATGTATAAATGTGTTTATGATGCTTTATGAAATGGATGAACCTTAAATGGACTTTATGGATGCAACTAATGGAATGTAATGAAAATGGTACTATATAATGGTTATAAATGTATAATGCTAATGAAAATTATAATGCAACTATAAATGTGTGAACAATGTACAAAATGAACTAAATGAGCAATGAAAATGATTTAATTTAATGTACTAATAATGAACACTGCACCTAAATGAATGGATAATGTAATGTATAATGGCTAATGATGAATGAAATGAATGCAATATGAGACTAAGGTATAATGACTAATGATTAATTGATGAAATGCAATATGAAACCAATGAATAATGACTAATGAAATGAACAATGCAAGAGATAATGATTAATGATTAATGAACAGAATGAATGTAATATGAGGCAAATGTATAATGATTAATGATTAATGGAATAAATAGTGCAATGAATAATGACTAATGATTAATGAACAATGTAAAAGATAATGATTAATGATTAATGAACTAAAATGAACAATGCAATGGATAATGACTAATGACTAATGAACTGAAATGAACAATGCAATACTAATGAGGACACTATTTTTGTGTGTATCACAATAAGTCTGATAAAAATCACGTAGGTGACCAGATAGGGGAATAAATAGAAACCTTTGCCAAGAGAAAAATCATAATGCAATATGACCTAACTACTATGCAAAGACTAACTACATGATAATAGTGGGATTAATACCGTGTTAACGTTGGAGAGCACACCCTAATTTGATATGGAAAAAGGAGTTATGCACCATGTGCTAGAAAACACAAGTGACATGGTTCCTTTGCGTGGACTAGACTCTCATACCAATAGGTTGTTAGGAACAAGAATGTGAGACATCAAGTATGATGAGAGCTATGAAATGTTACTCATGAGGAGATGTAGTACATCCAGAACTTTTTGAGGGATTTGAGATGCATGAATCCTGCCCCCAGTGAGGCATACATAGTCACAACTAAATATCAAAACATAAATGCACTAACAAACTATGACAAGCATATCATAGCACAAAGGACACGTATTTAACTAGATACTCACCATAACAAACCAAGATATAAGAGGTCAAGGCTTTTGTGATAAGGACATAGTAAAACACAAGATAAAATCAACAAAAAGGCATCCTGACCAAGTGGTCATTCAGTCCAAAATTTCTTGCCATGAACAATTTTGATGTGAGGATTGATAAAACAGCCGACACCGGAAGGATTCATCCTGATGGGCCAAAGATTTATTGATAGAAAATGGAAATTTGCTGGCAATTGCTTGTGAATAGAATGATCATTAGAAAAGCCAATCTGTCTGCTGATTTGATGTAAAACATTTGCAATCACTATGTCTAGAACAAAGCTCAGTTTGTGATTTGGTAAGCTCAGTTGTGCAGGAATCATTATTGCGAAAGCGAGAAGATGGTCAAAGGACTACCTGCACAAATATGGGTAGCGACACTTATTCTGAAAGGCGATGCAAGCTATATAGACAAATGGTGGAAACTGATGGTGGATCTGACTACACATGATGCTTGAAATAGGTTTTCACCATGGTACTTATCCATTGCGCCACCGAAGTGATTTTCATAGATGGACAGATTTTATTTTATCTTTTTTTTTTTTTTTTCAAGCTTTTGTATTTTTTACGCTTTTTGGTTTTTTTTCTGATTTTTTTGCTTTTTTTACTTTTTTGAATGTTTTTGAATGTTTTTGAATTTTCTACTTTCTAATTTTTTTGGATTTTTTGAAAAATTTCTACTGTACAATGGACTATGAACTGGTCAAGCATAGAAGCGCTTGAGATGTACAATATTTATAGGATCAGGGAGCGGATCTCCCTCTGGGGACACGATCTAATAGGCACTTGAACCATATTTTGCTGTAACAATGAAGGGACCCAACCAATTAGGTTCAAACTTCCCTTTCTTCTCACGGTTCTGGAGGTTCTTCAAATTATGCTGCAGGACAAGATCACCAACCTCAAACTGACGAGGTTTTATCCTTTTTTTGAACTAAAGGTGAAGGATTTTGATACACACGGAGGTGGTTTAGGGCATTGAGGCATCTCTCATCAAGGATTTTCAGCTCTTGCAAGTGGCCAACTCTATATTCTTCTTTGGACAACAGATTCTTGAGAGAAATTCTAAGGGAAGGGAGCTCAATTTCGATGGGTAGAATAGCCTCAACACCATAAACAAGGGCAAAGGGAGTGGCTTTAGTGGGGGTTTGAATGGAGGTGTGGTAAGACCAAAGGGCAGGATTGAGGTGAAGGTGCCAATCACAGCCAGCTTCATCGACTGTCTTCTTCAAGATTCTGAGGATAGTTTTATTTGTAGCCTCAGCTTGACCGTTGCTTTACATAAAGTACTTGGAAGAGGTATGGTGGGTAATTTTGAACTTCCTACATAGCTCTATGACATCCTTGTTCTTGAAAGGTCCTCCATTATTAGTAATAATGTCCTGAGGAATGCCATAGCGATAAATAAGATAGTTCAAAATAAACTTTGAAATCTATTTTCTAGTAGTGTAGGTGAGAGGAACAGCTTCGACCCACTTGGTAAAGTACTTTGTAGCAGCCAGGATGTATTTATGGCCATTAGATGAATTAGGGAAAATTTGGCCAATGAGGTCAAGACCCCACCGTGGAAAGGGCCAAGTGGTGATGGTGGGTTGGAGTGATTGGGAGGGAGCGTGTATCAAATTGCCATGCTACTGACAAGGTACACACTTCTTCACATAGTTGTAGACATCTTGCTCCATAGTAGGCCAGTAATATCCAGTGTGTAACAGCTTTTTGGCCAAAGTAAATCCACTAGAGTGGGCCCCACAGATTCCTTGATGTACCTCCTCCAGGGATGTTTGTGCTTCATTAGAATTTAGACACCTTAAAAGAGTTCCATCAAAATACTTTTGGTAGAGGTATCAGCAAGGATTGTGTATTAGGAAGTGCGGCGAATGAAATTTTTGCATTGATTGGGGGTTAAAGTAAGTGGGGTAAGTCCATCATGTAAGTAGGAATACACTTCTTGGTACCACGGGGAATTGGGATCAGCAATTTCACACACCATTTTAGAATTTGGCTTGTCATAGGCAGGGACCGTAAGATTCTCAACAAGAAACTCACACCATGCGCTGTGTTCTGGCATAGTGGTCAAGGACCCAATTGTTACCATGGCATCTGCTACTTTGTTGTTCATGTGAGGGATCTATTGGAAGGTTTGTTCAATAAAATTCGTCTTGATATCTTCAACTATTCGGTAATAGGGGAGCAACTTGTCATCCTTTGTTTGATAACCAATTGTGAATCACCAAGTACCAATAGAGTGAGAATCTGCAATTGTATGGCTTGTCAAAGTCCAAGTACAAGGGCTTCATATTCTACAATATTGTTGGTACAAGGAAACTATAATTTGAAATACTTAGGGATGAGATCCCCTTTTGGTGTAACAAACAAGATTCCTACCCCTGATCCTTTCTGAGTGAAGAATCCATCAAAACACAGCTTCCATGGTGGAATTGGGGAAAGATTTAAGACTGATTCATATGGAAAATCTATGATCAAAGGGTGTTTACCATTAACAGGTGCTTCGGCTAACTGATCTACAATCACTTGTCCTTTTATGGCCTTTTGATCCACATAAACAATGTCAAAGTCACTAAGGATCATGACCCATTTTGTTGTATGACCAGTAAGAGCACCACGTGCCAGGAGATACTTGAGTGGATCAATTTTAGCAACAAGATGAATCTTATGATTAAGCATATAATTTCTTAGCTTCTGTGTATAGAAAATAATGGCCAAACATGCTTTCTCAATTAGGGAATAATTCAACTCATAGCCAATAAGAGTTCTGCTAAGATAGTAAATTGCTCGCTCTTTGCCATTGTCATCTAATTGTGCCAGGAGGGCTCCCAACATGACCTCTATAGCATATATCTACAAAATGAGAGGGCAACCAGCAACAGGTGGAACTAACATGGGTGGATTATCCAAATAACCTTTCAGTTTCTCAAATGCATTTTGACACAAGAAATCCCACTGAAACTTGATATTCTCACGCATAAGATGGGAGAATGGATGCACCTTGCTAGCCAGCTATGACATGAATCTTTTGATTGATTATAGTTTACCTTGTAAACTACATAATTGCTTCAATTTTTTGGGTGGTGGCATCTCTAGGATTGCTTTCACTTTCTTTGGATCAACTTCTATTCCACATCGTGACATAATGTATCCCAACAGCTTACCAGATTGTACTCCAAAGACACACTTTTTAGGATTTATCCTAAGCTTATATTTCTCCAATCATTCAATGGTGGTGATAAGGATAGGGATATGTGATTCCCTTGTTTTGGATTTGCCTAAAAGATCATCCACATAATCTTCCATGATGACATGCAAAAGGTCATGAAAGATGGTAGTCATTGCTCGTTGATAAGTGGCTCTGGCATTTTTAAGACCAAAAGGCATCACTTGATAATAGAAAGTGCCCCAAGGTGTTGTAAATGTAGTTTTGTGCTGGTCTTCTAGTGCTATCCTAATCTGATTATAACCTGAGAATCCATCCATAAGTGACAACATTTCATGTCCTGCCGTCAAATCCACTATAATGTAAATATTAGGGAGTGGAAAATCATCCTTAGGACATGCAAGGTTGAGGTATTGAAAATTAGTGTAGATATGAATGCCCCCAGTAGGCTTACCTATAGGTACAATATTAGAAACCCATTCAGGATAGTCAATTGGTCTGATTACTTTAGCATCCACCATCTTCTGAAGCTCTACTTTGACTACTAATGCAACTTGAGGATGCATCTTCTGAAGCTTCTGCTTAACAGGTTTTACATTTGGATCTACCACAAGGTGATGCATGATAAGATCTATATTGAGCCTGGGCATGTCTTTGTAGGTCCAGGCAAAGTCGATTTTGTGCTTATGTAAGAATGTTGTCATGTCTTTCTTTTCTTGATCATTGAGAGAAGTTGCAATGTAAGTGATATGTGGATCTTCTTCTGTGCCTAGGTTTATTGGAATAGTATCTTCAATGATCATAGAGGACACTTCTAGTTTTGATAATATAAATGGAAAGTTAGCCTCTCCCTCCTCTAGCACCTTAGAAAGGTTTTCATTAGAGGAATCATCCTTTATTTTGTCTTTTTCTTCATCCTTAGGTGCCTGCGAGAGGTTTTCACCAGAGGATGTATTTTCATTTTTTTTTTTTTTATTTTCTTTTCCATTTTTGTGACTGAGAGATTTGACCTGGTTATCAAAGTAGGGTTGTTCACTATATTGTATATGATGTTCATGTTCTTAGAGATTCTTAAGTCTAAAGAGGGCTAAAACGGCCTCATTCGAATCGCATATGTCTAAAGCTGGTGGTGAGTCTTGTTGATCCCAGTCAATCAATTCAAGGTTTGTGAGGGGTAAACGAGGGGATTGAAGGTCAGCTTGGGTAATGGTGAAGACATGGTGATTTTCATTTAGGTCATCTTCAATATATTGGAAAGGAATTTCAAAGAACTCTTCCTCAGTGTCTGAACCTGAGGCAGCTAAACAATAATCCTTAGCGAAGTTAGTCTTAGTTTCTATGGAACCCAATCTGTGTCCTTTAGGATAACCATTAGCTGTTATGATCTTCTTCTTTCCTATTTCATTAGCTCCAAGACTAGTACCATGATATCCCATTTTTTCAACAATGGGAGTAACTTTAGGATACTTTCCTTTGGGGAAAGTTATGGGTCATTCTTATTCATCATTATAGAGCCAATCAAGGACACTATATTCCATGTGTTCATCTGATAAGGACCCCCAATGTTCAAAAATAGTTGACTTACAGTGCATAAGTGCTTTATCCTTGGAGAGGGGTAAGGGTGATGGTCTTCCATAAGACTTTGGAGACAAGGGGAGTTGCCCAGTACATAAGGCACTTTCAAATTTATACTCTCCAATGCCTTGATCTGTAAATGTGGCCTTTTCTTTAGATGAGGAGGGTTTGTCTTTAGTGGGTTTGTCCTTAGTGACTTTTTCCTTTCCTTTGGGTTCCTCAGTTGATGTTTTTGATGCCTTTTCTAAAACAAGGCTTTCTTGATTGAAATGTCAGCCAAACTCATTCAACTGACAGTAGATAGCTTGTTTGCCTTCCAATCTTTTGCAATATTGAAAAGGCTCAGGATCTCCAGGAATTGTGATTTCTCTACCATGATGTGGGAACTTCAGACATTGATGATAGGTAAAAGGTACACCTTTGATAGCGTGTATCCATGGATGTCTCAGCAAGATGTTATAAGGTAGATCTAGATCTAGTACATGGCAAACAGTTTCAATCAGGGCCGGGCCCACTTGTAAGGGAAATGTGATCAAACCCTTGCTTTCTTATTCTTGATCATCATAAGATTTTATTATAATTCTCTTGTCTACATCAATGAGGTCCTCAAAAAGACCAATGTTATGAATCATTTTCAATGTGCACGAATTTAGGCTAGATCCAGCATCTATGAGGACTTGTTTGACTCTTGTAGAGTAGATTTTGCCTTCTATATGGAGGGATTTATTATGATGAGGATCAGGACCACTAATGTCCTTATCAGTGAAAACTAGATGTTCTTGCATGGCTAGGTTCCCTATCATGGCTTTGAATTGTGCAGCATTGATGTTCTCAGGGATACGGGATTCATTTAGAGCTTTATCAAGGACTTCTCTATGAATTGGTGATGTTGTCAAGAGCTCTAGAATGGATATTTGTGCAAGTGTCTTTAGTAATTGAGCCAAAAAGTCAAAGTGCAAAGTAGGTCGAGCGGCCATAGATGGTGTAGCTAGTGGAATTGTAGATATAGAAGGTTTATTAGCAGCTTGAATAGTGACTCTAGGTCTTTGTGTAGTAGCATTACAATCAGCAGCTTTGAGTATTATGGTATTAACATGTGTGTCAGATTCTTCAATACGGCCACAAAGAGAATCAAACCCAAAGATATCATTTTAATTTAAAATCCCATAGGTTCGATCATGGCCTATAATGGTATTGGTAGAATAGTCATATGGGATTGTGTTTGATGCATTGTTTTGATTATGGGGTGGGAAAGGTTGATTGTAGACTTTGAGTTTCGCATTAGATGAGAATGCATACTGACCTTCAACTTCAATTTTCCCATCCTCAATGAGGTCTTGCACAAAGTGTCTAAGCTTCATGCATTTCTCAGTATCATGTCCCTTAATACGATGATAATCACAATACTCATTATCCCTATACAAAATAGGTTTAGGTTGATTCTCATCAAAAGGTTGAGTATTTGGGTAAACTATCATTCCTTGATCTGCGAGTTGTTCGAAGATCACATCTAAAGGCTCTGCTAAAGCTGTGAATTATCATCATTGTAGATTATCATTGTTGTTTTTATTGTTATTTTAGTTGTTGTGGGGGAACAAGAATGATTGATTACGCGGTTATTGATTATTGTTCTGATTATTCTGATTATTGTTTTGATTCTGATTGTTCTGATTGTGCTGATTTTGGTTCTGATTTTGGTTGTTGTTGCAATACTGATTTTGATTCTGATTGTTATTGTGATTGTTTTTATTGGTATTTTTGGATGCTTGAACATTTTGAACATGATTGGCATTAGTCACTCCATCATTGACAACTCCTTTGTTCTTACTCCAGAATTTTGGTTTATCATTATTGGAAGGAGTATAATGTTTGATGCTACCTCTTTGCAAAAGGCCATATTCAATGTCTTTTCCCTTCTTGACAAGGGATTCAAAGGTGTTAGGTGAATCCATTTTCATTAGGAAGGACATCTCAGAGATTAAATTCTTTGTGAAGATGTCAATTAAGTGACTATCAGGTATTTTCCATGGCATGCGATTCGCAATATGTCTCCATCATTGTAAGAAACTAGCAAAGGTTTCTCCATTCTTTTGTTTAGTAATGCACAAATCACTGAGTGTTGCTTGATGCTCAATGTTATATGAATATTGTCCAACAAACTTCTCTGCAAGGTCAAAGAAGGTATAGATTAACCCATAAGGAAGAGCCATGAACCATTCCAAGGCTACGCCTCCAAGACTCCTAGTGAAAATTCTTTTTAAATAATTCTCATTATAGGCAACCTCTTGACATGCGATGTAAAATTTTTTGAGATGTTGGAGAGGACATGTCTCACCTTTGTATTTCTCAAATTTGGGCATCTCAAAGTTTGGTGGGAATGGTTGCATTGTGATAGATTTGTCAAATGGATAGGGACAAATCTCTTCAAAAGAAAACTCCTTTCCCCCACTTTGTAAACCTTGTACAATGCTTTTGATCTCATTGAATTGTTGGGTGAAATATAGAGTATTTTGTGTGAAAAATGGGAGCACATAACCTCCACCTCCTCCAAATTGTGCAGCTAAAAATCCCGTGGAGGTCATACCAATAGTAGGAGGAGGTACATATTGATAGGCTTGTGATGTATTGTTTGTTGATATTTTTTCCCCCATTGTTTGAAACAAAGATGAAGACAAGGGCATAGAAACTTGCCCTATGTTGTTGAAATTAGCACTTGCTCCTTGAGTCGATGTCATTTGAGTGCTATTGTGTGTAGTAATGTTTGGCAAAGAAGTTATGATTTGTTGGATTTATTCAGGTGTCAATTAGGGTATTGATGTGGTTGTTGATATAGGTGCTAATATTGGTGTTGATATGGGAGGTTCGCTAATAGGTCCTTTACCAGTGTCACATGATGATGTAGCATTTGAAGTAGAAGCCATGGCTATAGTAGTGGCAGCAGCAACTTTAGTGACATTTCTGGTAAGGAGTGTTTCATCAAAATCAATAGGAACTGTGACACCATTATGAATGAGATTCAAAAATATCTCATCATTGTTACGCAAGATGGCATTCTCAACCATTTTCAAATTGTAGGGGTCTCTAAGGAAGTCAATCACTTGGGTGGGTATTTCTTCTTGGTCCACCAATTCTATTTCTTTGGCCACTTCCTCAGCTCATACCCCACTTCCATTAAAGTATTGTGTGGAAAATGGGTTCTCTTCATGATTGACAGTATTGAATTTTGTTCACCTCATGTTTCTAGCTTGGGATCGAGTGACAACCATACAATGGTAGAAGAATGAAAGACAAGGAGATGTAGGAGATGAAATGGAGCAAAGATCTTTGATTTTATTTGATTGGACTTGATTTGATTGATTGATTGGTTTGGATTAAGAATTGATTTGATTGATTGAATTGATTTGATTGGATAATTGATTTAAAGTTTTTTGGAACAAAACCTAAGCATGTTAAACCTTATGATGATACAAACACAAAGTATTTAAAGAAATATTTGTTCTACTTGAAGATGGACTTGTGATCTCAAGCAAAATGGGACATCACTAAGGGATTTAAATTACTTGAGATGGACTGATGGTCTACAAGGAATGTTGTGTTTATTTGAGGATGAAGGTTTATGATACTTTGATTAAGGTCTTTCAACCTAAAGATTTGATTTGATTTTTGATCTAATGCTCCAAAGGAAGGATGATGATGGTAGAAATGGAAGAATGATCCAGAAGTTAGGTGTTACCTAATCATATTGTTCAATGGTGACAAAAGATTTGTTGATTGAAAACTTGGCCATGAAATTGCAAACTTTATTGTTGGAGAGGATTTTGTCAAGTTTTTCATGATGTTCAATCCCTTGTTTGATGGATGTCACAATGTGCTAAAATTCCTTGGATTTACGGGTGGTTTCCTTTTACTCTTTATGGACTAGAGATGTGGGAAGTTTAACCTTCTTATGCTTCTTAAAATTGGTCATGTCATGGAAAAATTGATTTTGGCCAAGTGAATGAATGATTTAGGACAAATGGTTCTAGGGTCATGTAGATGGTCAAATTTTGATTATTTTGGCCAATTTTGAAGCTCACTATTTTGAAGCAAAGACGGCAGTCTCAGACACAGTCGATGATCTTCACAGATGGTGATCTTCACAAATGGCAGATCTAGAGCAAAGATGGTAGACTGAGACTAAGGCAGTGTGTTAAAATTTTGGGCAGATTTTTTATTTTCAATCCGATTTTGGGGTAAATTGTTTAATGGTAAGAACTGATTTTAAGAACAAGTAAACTAGAAAAGAATAGACACACATCTCAAGACAATCCAACAAGGGAAAAAGAAACCTTGAGGGATACTAGCAAATTTGACATTAGGGGATCTTGCTTCAACTTTGTAATATTTCGATTGTGTATGTTCAAGTGACTCTTTCAAGCCACTTATATTTTTACAGGGTCTAGCACAACGAAAATAGTTCAAACAGTAGCTACCTTAGGAATTTGGCTTTGCATGAAATATTATAGGCCCATTGCTTGGTAGTCCTTCAGCTCACACAACATGTCACCCCTAGAAGGGCACCCATGTTTATTCCTTTTGCCAGGTATTATTGTCGTGCTACGAAGATCTCTTTCGCAACACAATACCCTAGGACACGTATGATGAGAATCTTGTAGGGAGAATCTTCCCTCCCCTTGCACTATAATAAGTCACCATTTGGAGGTGAATAATTTAGGCTACTACTTTATGGTTGCTAGTAAGGTTTTTTGGCATCCCCATAATCAGTTTGTATGGCGTGAGATACTTAAGTCTCTAGTTCAACCATGCCAGTATGCTGAGGATATTCACTCATTATAGACTACCATTGAACATGACCCGCCTGAGCTTGAAGGGATAAAGAGAACTTTTGGGTCACACTTTATTTCTATACTAGCTGAAGGGATTACCAGTTTGAGGTCATCCTCAAAAGGGAAAGTGCTCCCTCTAGACAGGTCTCTCTAGAAGCTTGATTAAGGTAAACTTTTTCTTCACCCAAGATCCACGAAGGTGAGGGGAGAGGATACGGCTATAGGTTAATCATAGTATAACATAAATTAAAGGGATCTATCTAATGACAAATAAGCTCAAAAGAAGTGTTGAAAAACACTTCTTCAAACGCACCAAAAAGAATTCATTTTCCAAATTGAACCTAATTAAAGAAACTAAGTATTTTCTACCTAAACAAAAGAAACAATAGTATGGTTAAGCATGTAAGTTCAATTTGTTTCCCACATAGCAAAAAGGAAAGCTTGAAAGGTGTGTTTAATTTTCTTTAAGTCATTCAAGAGTTGTGAGGTTCATTTCCCTTAAGCATTCAAGATTGGGTAGAGTTCATTTTATGCAACATCCATTCCAAAATAAATGATTAAACATACAAGTTCATTCAAATAACCCTAAAAAATCATTTACAAAACGAGTTAGTAGTTTGGAACTTCAGATTTGTTAAAAAAGAACACAAAACCTAGGAAAACAGTCGCAGAGGGTGAATCGTCACAGATGGTGATCTGCGTAGACTGTGATCTGCGGAAACGGTGACAGACCTGCATAGACGACAAAAAATAGACAGTCAAATTTTACTAAAGAGAAACAGACCTATTAAAACTAAAAAATAGCATTTTATCAAATTACTCCAGCATTTAATTCTTAAAACGTTTACTACTATCAAAAACCCGAGAGTTAAAATGCTACAAATTGATAAAAACAGTTTTGAACCATAGTTTTAAGTCACTTTTGCACAGGTGGAGACAGTAAAGTATCAGCATAGACGACCAAGTTTTGCATACGGCCGAGAAGTGGAGATGGTAGTCTGTGGAAACGGTGACTCCAGAGCAGAGATGGGTCTGCGTTGGAATTTTTCAAACTGCGAAAAACCTACAAGAAACATTACAAAACAAGGGACATGGGTCCCACCGGGCGTGCCAAAATGTATGCAATGAAACCTAACCTGTTGGGAGCACGCTTAGATATGCAAACATTAGAGATAAATATCAAATAACAACATTAAACATGTCTAAAATCATACTACTAGAAAAATAAGAAGAGATTCATCACAACCTCGGATGAGCCAAACAAGTGCACCCAAGCCTTGTTGATTTTCTCTTAGAGAGGTTTGTGGGTGTGCTCTCCCAACACAATATTGTAATCCCACTAGAAATGCATTAAAATGATAAGCTAATAGCTCAAGAACATGTATAAGGAACTTGTCTTAAGCTTTTAATATAGATGAAAATGCAAGCTTTAAACTAGAATGACAATGCAAGATCTAACTAAAATAATAGAACTAGATTCATTCCATATTAAACCTAAGATGTGATATCTAGATTTCAATAATGAAATAACATGAAAATGAACTAAGATGAGTATGAAATGCTATGCTAAATTTCTTATAAATTCTAGAACTAAATTAGCATGATAACAATGCAAAAATAAGAGATGATTTTCTCTTGAGAAAGGCCTCTATTTATAGAGTTTTCAGAGGAGAGAGAGGGCTTGGGTGAGGTGGAGCTCATGTGGCATCCACTTAGGTGCCACATGAGGGAAACATAAGCCATGCAAGAGGCCCACTTTTCTCACACATGTGTGAGAAAATTTGGATGTGATGGGTCAAAGTGTACTTAAAGTACACATGTGAAGGATCTTGTAAGAAGGTGTAAGAGGGTGTAAGAGTTTTAGACCAATGAGACACTTTTGGAAAGTGTAAGAAGGTGTCATCATAGGTGTAAGAAACCTTGTTGGCACAAAATAAGGATTATTTAGAAAAGTCAATTTTTAGAAATTTGCTCACACGTGTGAGCAAATAATTAGGACTAATTATTGTAGGAATCAAGAAATTAGCTTAATTAACCTTAGTTAATTAATAGATAGGTCTATTTGGTGAGAGTGATGTGAGGTAGGATAGGATCTAGGTTCAAATTAGCTTAATCAAAATTAGATTTTGATTAATTGTGGTTTAGTAGAATTTAAGTCATGTGAAGGAATAAATAAATTAAAAATTTATTTAAAGGGGATCAATGAGGGATAATGTATTAAATAAGATTTGATACATTAAAAGGGGTAGTATTTAAATTAAATTTAAATGCTAAGGAAAGTGAATCATATTTAATTAAATAAATTTAATTAAATAGATAGAAGAATATAACCAATATAATTAATTAAAATTAACTATAATGTTATGGGAATATTAATTAAATTAATATAAGGATGATTTTGGAC
>MU223398.1:592973-616165 GCA_018584345.1 Thuja plicata
GTGACCTCGGCTTCACTAGCTTCACTACTGCATGGTTCAGACTTCTTAACCCATGTCTTGTTCATCTGTGCTCTAATTTTCTCAATAGTAGGAGCAGGTACCCTAGTCTTACAATCTTTCCTTGTATGACCAATTTTTAGACAACTATGACAAACTACGCTTCCATTCATCCAAATCTTAGACTTTCCTCTAAAATGTGTCCTTATGCATTTTTTTGGAACATGTCCATACTCACCACAGTAATGACAACTATGCCATGTGTTTTAAGCCCACTTGTAAGTATTGCCTTTTCTTGGTGATTTCTCTTGTGCCTTTGATGTCCACTATTATGTACCTTAAGATCTACAATCTTGTGCTCTATGACCATATTTTTTACATTTATAGCAATTACAATTGAGTCTAGGTGTTTTTCTTTCCTTTGTCTTACATTCGTGTGCTTGATGTCCAAACTTATTACAATTAAAGCAATAACCATTAAAGTTAGTTTTAGGATTGGACTTACCATTCTTGCTTTGGAAAATGTTTGTTGTGTGACCTGGTTTTCCACAGTTGTGGCAAATAGGTTTGTTGTTTCTTGGCTTTGCATACCTTCTTTCACCTATCTTAGATGATTCTCCTTCTTCAGTGGTTGTATGTTGTTCAGTGTGACCTAATCCAGAAGAATCTTTAGGTCTTCTTGATGCTTCCACCAGTTGTTCAAAGTAGCTCATAGCTACATTGGGATCATTCACTCTGTTATTGAGTTCTTTCTCAGATCTCAATTACTCTTTCAACTAACTATTCTCAGATCTAAGATTTACAATCTCCAAGTCTTTCCTACTGATCTCCTTATTCACAAGTAGTAATTGATTTGTCATGTCAACTTGATTGACTAACATTGTTTGTACATCATGTGTTCTTTCATCAAGTCTAATAGTCATCATTCTTTTGTCTTCTTCTGCCATAGCCTTTTCATCCTCGGCTTTCTTTTTCTGTTCAACAACTTCACACATTCTTATTTATTGGGCTTCTTGTTTCTTTTGCAAGTTTCTAACTTCTTCACATAGTGCACTGTTCTTTTCCAGTAGATCTACTATTGCTGCATCGCTCTTAGTAGAATCTCCATTCTGAAATAGATTTGTGGTGTCCTCTTCCTGATAATGAGTTTCATTCATTAGTTTGGCCAAATCTTTCCTTGTAGTCAAGGACTTCTTTAATTCCTATCTTGTTGTCTCAAGCTGTTGTAGTGCTAGTTGAATGTCAATCTTTTTATTCTTAATGACTTTATGCATCTTGTATATCTCCATATCAAGATTTGTATTCTCAAGCTGATTATGACCTTTTTAGAGAACTGAGCTCAGATACCAATTGTTGGAAATACAAGAATGGGAAAGCAAGATACTGAGAGGGGGGGTGAATCAGATCTTCAAAATTAAACACTTAAAACAAACTGATCCACATTCATACATATATGAATCTAATGTAATATCAAATAGCATTCACATAATAAAATAAATAACTCATAACACAAGAACTTGGTAACCCATAAATCCAAATAGGTAAAACTGGGGTGGGGATGACACCCACAAAATTCTCCACTACTGTAGTAATAAAGTGTGCCTGTTAAGGCTACAAAAGTTGATTATAAAATGAAATCTACCATGTTACAGGTCTACCTGGTTAAGAGCTAAAGATCATTACAATCTACCCTGTGAAAGGATTTCAACTTACAATAAAGTAAGCACTCTGTTAGGAGATTTAGAAAGGTCTTCTAGAACCACTTTGTTAAGAGATTTTCACCTGATACAATGATTAGAATCTCTCGAGTATTGATCCTTTGTTATGCACTCAGATACTGATGACATATCTCCTCTTTTGAGTACCTTCTATGATCTCACAATCTGATATAACTTTACTCTACTATTCACTGTGTTGTCACTCTTCTTGATCTTTGCTTCTTAACAAAATAACCCTCTGTGCATTTCACTTCAAAATACAGTCCCCACACACTTCATATGCTCTCTTCTTACACACACAAAATAGGGTTTAGAAGCAATCTAATATATCTGTTCAAGTCTGATAGTGAGGTCTAGATTAATGATCAAGATCTAATACCTATACCATCAAGGTATTTACAATAGATCATGCATAGGATAAAATAATTAAATGCATAACTAACTCCGTAGAAGAATATTAAATGCATACATAAGTCAGCCCAAAAAGCTTATACAAGTCATCCAGATCACTTATCCTTGAAGTTTGAATCATTCCAAACATGTATACAAAAAATTTTCTGCTCGGCACTTAACATCTCTGTATCCTACTTGGCTCAGCATAATACAACTTAGCTTGGCAAAGTAACTAGGCAAACTGAATACTACTTGGCAATGTTGCTCATCCTTGCATAGTTTTAGCTTAGCCATAGTGATAGCCAACTAAAACTACCTAAGTGAATGACTAAGTGTTGGTCACTAATCATCAATAGAACTTAGAGATTAACAAAAACCTACAAGACTGCAAAGCAGATGTGGGACAAATTGATGCTTGTACATGGTGGTGACAAGAATGTTTTGAGAGCCAAGGTAGAAAGCCTTAGAGGAAATATTGATGATCTCAAAATGAAAGAAGGTGAAAATATCACTCAGTACAGCACAAGAATCAAAGAGGTAGTCACTGTTATCCAAGGAGTTGGAGGTATACTAGAAGAAGATAAAGTGGTAAGTAAAGTTCTAAGAACCTTACTGCCTACTTATGCTATTAGAGTATCTTCCATTCAAGAAATGAGAGCACTAGAAAATAGAAATTTTATTCTAGAAAGTTTAATTAGAAGACTGATTTCATTTTAGATGAATAACTTTGATAATAGTGTCTTACCAAATATAGAGTCTGCATTCAAAACTTTTATAAGAATAAGTAAATCAAGTAAAAAGAACACTATGAGAAAAGATAGTGATAGTGAAAGTGAAGAAGATGATCTTGATGAAATTGAAGCACTTATGGCCAAAAGAATGTAGAGAGGCAAATGTAAATACAAAGGTAAATTACCACTTGTTTGTTTTAATTGCAAAGAGATTGGACACTTTGCTACAAGATGTACTAACACAAGAAAAGATGATAGAAGTAATGAAAGATCATTTGAAAAGAAGTCTAACAAAGGTGATTACAGAAGCTACTGACAATCAAAAAGAAGAGATACCTGAGATTATAAGGACAAAGGAAAGAAGGCCAGTTACCTAGAAAAATGCAAAGATGATGATACTGACACCGAATCTGATGAAGACATTGAGATGTGTTTGTAGCTGTAAAGGATGATTCGGATGATGATGTAGAAAGGTATGTAGAAACAACTCTCATATATAAAGTTAGCAAAAATGATGTTTGAATCATAGATAGTAGCTGCACTCACCATATCACTTGTGATAAGAAAAAGTTTGAGACTTTTGAATACTATAAAGGTGGTTCAGTAAGAATGGGTAATGACACACCTTGTCCAGTTGAAGGTAGAGGAACCATAATGTTGAATAACCAGACAAAATGTGAAAATGCTTATTGGGTAAATGGATTGAATTATAATCTATTGAGTGTTTCTCAGCTGAATAATTCAGGTCACAAAGTAGCATTTGAAAATAAAATGGCAAAGATCTTCAATAAGGTTGAATAAAAATATTGACTTGAAAAAGGGGATTAAGGGACAAGGGACAATTTTGATAAAAGGGATTGGGTCAAATCCATCATGAAAAAGGTGGAATGTGACCAATTAATAGGGGGGTTTGAAATTTGGGAATAGGGGACCAAGTCAAGATCCTATTTTCAGCGTCATAAAGAAATGTTCCATGATTTGCATACTTTCTAGGATTTTTGCAAAGCTTTTAGAGAGGATCTAGAATGAGCTATGTATGAAAGAGGACTATGATTAGGACTTATGTAAGAGGGATTAAAATGAGGATTATGATAAGGTCTAAAATGCAAGGGACTTTTTGAAATGAAAATGCAAGGAGATTAGGACATGAATATGCAAGATGAAGACTATCAAGCATTCCAAGAGGTTCCAAGTGAAAAGTTTAAGGTTCCATATATTTACTCAAAGACAAGGTGTGTTTTTTACCATTTGATTATTTTTGAAGATGATTTAGAAAAAGTGTTATTTATGAGAGTGTTTTTATGATTTTTTCATTTTATTAAAGTTTGAAACACTCATGCAAGACACATCATTGAGAATGGTTATTGTAAAAAGGAACAAACACACCACTTCCTAAGGATAGCAAGGACAATATCTATTGAATCCCCACTTGAACTAAAGTTTAGTTTCACTTACTAATAGAGGAAAACCTAGAAGCTTGGAGGCATGGGCTCCTCCTTACAGTGCACTCATTTCTCAAGCACTCCAAGCTTCAGATCCCAAGGTTCATTACTTTCCAAGGGATTGTTTTCTTGACTAATAGCCGCAAAAGTGTGGGGCATCTTAGTTGGTCTTTGACCTTCCATGCCAATAGATAGAAGGTTTTTGGATACTACAACATGGTGTTTAGTAAAGGCATCTATTTGGGTGGTTATACATGTGGTAGATTAGCTCCAGTATGGAGGCCTCCTAGCCTACAAAAGTTACATTCTGTAAGTTTTTATGCACCACAAGGGTGCTGAGAGAGATCTTCTTCCTGGTATAACATATTCAACACCCATTCATTGTGAGATTAATCACAATGACATATTTTCTATACCGGTTCAGAAGGTCTTGGCTTTAGCCTGTTACCGGTTAGGAAATCCACTCTCACTAGCTCTATTAAAGCACTTGGGAGGTAGCCACACTAAAGGACTTGTATGGATTTATCTTACACCCAGGATCCACAAAGGCGAGGGGAGAGGATACATCCATACATTTCCTAAGGTTTAAAAAAACTAGAAGACCCTTCAGACACATGAATGAAATGATTTATTTTAAAGAACCAAGATGAAGTGTTTTCTAACTATTAAAAACACACATGAAAGTTTCAGAAAACAAACAAGGTCTTCTACAAATGTCCTACATGAAAATTGTTAGTAGTTTTTATGATTCATTCTTCATCCTCCGATTTCCAAAATGCTACACAAATCATCAATAACACATAAATCCAATATGATAAGTGTAGAAACAGATTTAGGAATGCATAAAATCATAAACTTGAATGAAAAACATCAATTTTACCACCTGTATAGAACCTGCTGTAACCACCCTAATTTGGTCTACTCTGACCATAGACCCTATTTTCCCTAAGTGTGATCATACCCCAAATTATGTCCAGACAAACTCTTCAATCGGCTAGCATAATTCTTTAAAATCAGGTTTAATCTCCTAAGTGATCTAATCACTAAATTTTATTGATCACCTAAGCTAATCAAATCAAATCAATTTAATTCAAATCAATTCAAAATAAAGCATGGCTAAGGTAATTAATTTAAAAGGAATTAAATGAAATCCCTATTATACCTCATCACTTGCAAAAGCTTATTCCATAGCCTAAATTAATCTAATAAATTGGCTATAGTCCTAATTAATTATCAAAAACAATCAAAGGCTTAGATAATTAATTTCCCTATTTTTGAATGAATATATTAAATATAATTCATTTCATTAATATCCCCTCTAACCTAACCTACCTCAACCACCTTAAACCTTGGTTCAAACTCATCCCAACCTATTCCCCCATGCTAAGCCTAATCCTAATCTCAATTTCAATCTAACCCACTTCCTAATGATGTCACATTCCTAATTTTGTGATTAGAAATTCAACCCACTCCCAAAAGTCAAAGTTCTCAAACTTGACCCTAAACTCTCACCCATGCTTCTTAAACCCTCACCATGCCTCTTAAATGCTTGCATTTAATGCATATTCCTTCCACTATGCCTCATTAATGCCTTCCACCATTAATGCCTCTTACACCACCATTAAGGTTTTTACACCTCCATTAATGGCCTTGTACCCTCTCTCTCTCCACATTTTTTCTATAAATAGAATGAGTTTTTGAGCTCAAATGGGCCCTTAATTTTCAGAGTTGAAAGCATTGTTATGCTATTGAGATAATTGTGAAATCCATGTTGCATTTTAGCTTTGTCATTATGAATTGTTTTTATCTTTATTTTTAGAGCTAATATGCATGTTTCTTGCACATTCATATTAGTTTTTTATTCAAATCTTCCATTCTTAGGTTGTATATGTCATTGATTTATGCATAATCTGAGGGCATGGTTATTGCATTCTTCAAACTCTTCCTAGATAGGAAGCAATAGATTGGTTTTAGTGTTTAGCTTGAAACCCTTGATTTTTATTAGTTTTCACTAATATAATGATCTATTGAAGTGTCATGTTGCAGATAACAGGTACACAAATTAACACACACATTTTTGGCGCCCATCGTGGGACCATTTTTTAGATTTTGCATCCATTTTTCACTAATTTTTCCTCTCAAGTTTCAGTTACAGGTTTGTTTTTTGTCATAAAGGCTCGCATCCAAGATACACCCTCGCATCGCAAAATCTAGGCTTGCATCTCGGATATCCTGAGTCATTTTTGGTAAAGGTTCGAGTCTGGTATGCATTTCATCGCATCCGGGATACCAGATCACATCTCATAAATATAGGGTTGCATCTGGTTTCTGTTATTAAAAATTGAAAAATCTAACCATTAGCATTTGCATGTTTGTTGTCTTTGATCTATTCACAGCCTAACTTGTGTTTTCAGATTGTTGTCAGGGATAAAAGAGTAGGGGAAAGATTCCTAATGTGTGGTTTTGCAGATTGTCATCCCCTTATCTTGACCTCTATTTCATTTTTTTTTTCAAACTAAGAACATTTTCTACTCATTTATTAAATCAATTAGATAAGTATGCTCTTTTCCTTAAGGAAAATTAGAAAATCAAACGTTGATTTAAAATTTGAAAGGAATTTGGGGTAACTGAACAAGGCAAACAAACTCACTGTTTAACTTCATTTTGGAAAAGTAGTTGAACAACACAAAGCATTAAATTTTGTGGGATAATTGAACAACTTCATTGTCTAAAATTTTGGAAATAGTAATTGAACAAGAAAATCACCTAATTTTGGAGAAACTGAACAATCAAACTTTGCTTTCAAAGTACTATGTTTTCATAAATTAGGAATATTTAAATCAAGCTCAAATAGCTTGAGGGAATGAACACTTATTGGCATATTTTGGGAGAAAATGACATGGACTAGGAAAGTATGCTCTTCTTCTTTCAAAGAATCAGAAATCTAGAAATCCTACGCTCACCAATCCTTTGTATGCTTATTTAATAGTAGAGGGCCTTTCGATTGAGGAAAAAATCTCCCAGGGATGATCCAAGTGAGGATAGGTATTATGCCAACCCTTCCAACTCACTATAAATAATTTCTTCCTCATAGGCCAAAGCCTCGGAAGACAGAGTCAGTTTTGTTCTTGGAATTTTGACATCATTCCTTGAACATGCTTGGGTATGTGTAGAGTGGAGCCACTTGAATCTTGCTTGCGAGACTACACCTACTTGAGTACTCATAGGGCTATACACCTTAATTTTTCCTTGTGCAATTCTATGAGAGATAGTTTCAACTAGATTTCCCCATCATAAACAATGAACTTTGTAGTCTAAACTACCTGATTCATCCTCGAAAAGGTGATAATCTTTGTGCAAGGCAAAAATTAATTGCCCCAAGACACTCATCATATTGTGCCCTCACTTGCATTTGGAGTCAACTAATATGGCATCATGACTAGAGTCATTGCATGCTTGGTGATGGTCATATTTTGTTTAGCATTTGAGTGTGTACCTAAGTCAATGAGCAAGGATTTTCTTCCTCTACCTAGAAAATAGGGCATAAGAATGTGTATGTTCACCCCTAACAATACAAATTTGCTTGACGTGTCTGAAAGTTTGCTAACAAAATAAATCATCCAAACAAGCAACAAAAATCAATCCTTTGGCTACATGCTATATTTTTCACTCATAGGAGGTCTCAAAAACAACCTACTATCAGACAAATTTGCACAAACTTCAAGACAAATCAGACAAAAACTTCACAGAACATCAGAAAGTTGCATTTAGGATCCTGGGTCACATTTGTTAAATTCTGCATCACATCTGGGGATAAATATTGCATCTGGGGAGAAGTCTTGCATCTGGTAAATCCTACCTCACATCTAGGGAGAAAGGTTGCATCTAGGGAGAAGGCTCACATCTGATAAATCCCACCTTACATCTGGGGAGAAAGGTTGCATCTGGGATATCAAAGCGTGCATCTGGGATATCAAAGCTTGCATCTGGTTAAGCAAAACCTCACATTTAGAGTATCGCATCTAGGATAAAGGGCATTTGTGCAATTTTTTCTCAGATAAAATTAGTTTATTTGAGTACCCTTTTGGCTCCTTAATCTGGTCATGTTGCTTTTACTGGTCCATGTGTCACTATTTTGCAACTTGCTTATAAGTCTACCTTGCATGTCCTTTTGGATCTTCACAATTGGTCTTGAATCATGTGGTCTTTACACTCAACTAAACAACTTGATTCCTAGCTCACTATCAGGGCATTCTAACCCTCTAATGCTGGAGTCACTTACTTCAAACAATCAACTCTCATTGGTTCCTAGCTCACTATCAGGGCATTATAACCCTCTAACACTAGAATCAATCACTTTGAAACATGTAATGCCCCGCCAGGGAACTCACGAGAACTTAACCTAAACATGACACTAATTTCATAGAATAAAAAAATTTTAAATGTTTACAAACAATATTAATAACAATGCGGAAGAAACACAATTAAGTACATGACATACATGAAATACAACTCATACATAGATAACGCTTCTCGAGGGTTCCTTGACGTAGAATTACTTAAACAAACTATTCTACGATTACGATAGTAAAGAACTGACATAAAGGTTACATAATCTAAAACCAATAACATACATCTCATAATAAAGATTACATATACATCTGATACCATAAGGTATACTTCCTAATCAACATCCACTACACAACTCACAGGGTATGTAATAATACATAATAAATAATACAATGCATCCTCCAAAGGATGATAACCAATACAAACATATGGTACAAATACACCACTCAAGTAATTGAACCAGTCTCCAAAGAAATCAGAAGATAGAACTGCATCAAAGAACATCCAAGCATGAAGAAGAATCCGTCAGAATCTCAATGGTATTAAGAATCACTACCACCTGACCACGTGGAACCAAAGGTCCACTCCAACCATGCTGAGGAGATAGTAACATGCCCATCACACGGGGTATAAAACAAGAATACAAACCAGGTACACATGACCTCATACTCCAATGCAAAGGAAGATCCTAGAAGCAATCTAAACCATAACAAAGAATACTAAACAATACCACAGGTAACTGACACACGTAGGATAACCTAAGTTGTATATAGGGAAGTGTCATCACATAAGTCTAACCTTGAAAGTAACCCTATTAGTACCTCTTAACCCTGGCCTTCAAGTGACACTATGTGGCTCAGTGATCCTTTCATGAAGACAAGGATCCCAACCCCCATCCTATCATGCGACAGCACTCAAGGCATGGGTAGAGACTCAAACATCTTATTAGTTCATTTTAAACCCCTTTATTGTATCATGTTTTCACTTATTAAGTAACTTGTCAATGGGTTTACCTAGTAACCGCTTACAGTCCTGGACCCCCATTTCAAGCCACTTCCCCACTATACACTTAGTTAACCTACCTACGCTCAAGATCAACACATGAAGATATACATAATCTCAAATCACATCCTACTCATTCAGGAGCACATAGGTTCTCAAATAACCAAACAATAACCACAGTATCCTCATATAGCCATAAAGCACATCATAACAGAATTAGGTTGGGTATAGAAAATCAAGGCTATGACATCATCATATAAGCACCAATGACTTCATTAAAGATACCATGCAGAAAGTACAATCCCAAAACCTCTAGATTTAAGTCCTAGGGTCATCTAACCCAACAGATACCCGATAACATGATAACATAGAAGAGCACCCAAAATATACCATTTATTTGATCACGCACTCAAATCACATCAAGGCATAATAAATTGCATATTCAGAATGCGTAAAATAAAATATAAAGTCAACGTAAGAATAAGCAAATTTATGATTCCTAATCATGCAAATTCACTTACTCAATAAATTACTATCTAGAAATAATTAAATATTCCATATTGATAAAACATCAACATCTCCTATAGATCTATTTATAACAACAATTTATAAATACATCTAAGAATAATTACCAATTTCTGGTTATAATTACAAAATTATAGAATACCTAGGTAAAACATTAAGAATTAAAAATTAATCGTTCAAATACATCTCTATTTGACTTTATTAGTACCATAGGTCTAAATGTTTAACACTAGACCATTTCTAATGATAACAAAATAAATTTCTCCCCTAGCTCCTAGATTAACATTAGAATCAATTTCCCCTATATAGAAACACAACTTCCCTTTTAATTTATATGCCTCCATTATCTAATTTTAAATACTAATTTAAAAATTAATAATAAACCCATTTAATATTAATATAAACTAATTTAGTATTAATACAAACTAACTAAAATATTAATATAACTAGTTTAAATATTAATATAAATTAGTTAAGTATTAATATAAACTAATATCATATTAACATAAACAAACTAAATATTAATTATACTAATAAATAAAATCTAACAAAAACTAAGTACTATACAAATCTGAAATTATAAAACAATTTTAAATAAACAATTTTTTTATTTTTTTTAACAAATAAAAAAAAGCCGAATCATAAAATAAAATTAAAAAAAACATTCAATGGAGCACCCCTCTATACTTACCATGCCGGTCGGCGGCCCCATTGTCCTGCGCAGTGGGTCACCGCACGGCCTACGGTCCATTGCTCTGGCAGTGGTTCCCGCAGGGCCTACGGCCCACTACCTCAGCAGTGGTTCCCGCGTGGGTGCCCAAGGTGGACGGGGAAGGTGGTGGCCCTGCCACCTAAAAATAAAGTACTTTTTTTTAAAAAATAAAATTTTTTGTTATAAATTTTTTTTATAAGAATTAAACTATGCACTACCATTATACTTTGAATTTATTTTATTTTTTTAAAATTATTTTCGAAAACGGAAAGTTGAAAGTAAAAAGGGTTTTAATTTTTGTTTTTCTACTTCTGGGTAAATGAATATTTTATCCATCAGACTGTATCTTTCCAGAGAGTTGGTTTTTTCCCAACTTAATTAATTTTTCCTCAATGAAAATACATAGAGATCATTTATTTAATTTTTTCCTATACTTAGGACTATAGAGAGAATTTAATTTTTCATTTTCTAGGAGATCCATAGGGAATTATTCGATAAAATTTTGACAGTACTTTCATACTAGGGTAATATATATTTTCCTACAATCATTAAGGATCTACGTTCCCAAAAATACCCATTTCAACAACATATTCAAATTAGAAACCCTTATACCCACAAGCACAGATCTAACATGCAAGCTTGAGTAAATCACGAAATTGATCTAAGAATATATTTTTCCAATTGAAATCAACAAAATCCAAAGTAAACAAGAAAGGCATGACCAAACAAGGAATTCTTAATTTTTCAGATGCATAGAAGACAGGGATCCGAAAACCAGAATTGACAAGAACAAGACCCTACCTCAATATCTGTTGAAGAAAACACAATGCAAAATCCAAACAAGGAGAATTCCCAAATTATGCTCCAAAAGTAAACACACACCAGAGCTTCCAAGAATGCTCCCAAAAGCCTATTATTCTCAAATGAGAGAAGAATCCCCCTAATGAGGATCAACTTCCCCTAATCAAGCAAACCCTCATGACAACACATTCAGTTAACTCCTAAAAGGACTCTCCCCAAAATTGAAAGAAAATAACAATTAATGAATTAAAATATCTAATTACTTGCACAACTCAACTTTGACTCCTAAATTCAAATTAAGATCTCTTGAGTTTGAAAATACTTTTTCAACCAAATCTTGCACATGTAATTAATAAAATATTAATTTAAATAACTAAATTAATATTTTATTAATTAATTATTTAATTAAGCATAAAAGCTTATTTACTCTAATTTTCAATTAAATACTAATATTCAATAATTGTACTTTAATTAAACTTTCAATTAAACATAGGTTTTAATTTAATTTTCAATTAATTAAATACCCTATATTTAATAATTAATTACAATAATATTTAATTAAATAAATAACATGATATAACACCCACATAATCACATCAAGCACCTGGAATTGAAAACAAGCAAAATCAAACATGCTCAAGGAAAGGAATACATGAATTCCTATCAACTATATGAATTCGGTCAGGGTAGTCAAAACAGACACTTGTCCACTAACTAGGACAATTTGGTTTAGGATAGGATTTGGACCTGAAAACTATCTCCCCTCTCTTACTATTGAGATTAATGCGATAGGGCACACTCACTCCTGCCAATTCAGGGAAGACGTAGCCCGGTACCTACAAACCTGTCATCACAAAGATGAACATACATGCATATATCATCTGGCAGACAATGGTTGAGACTAGGTTATCATGTGGATCTCGCCGAAGCAAGTAACTACAACTCTGTCCCATACCATACCAAGCACATCAAATAGTAATGAAGCATATAATGATCCATGTGCATATACATCTAAGGTCAGTATTGTCAGAAAACCATAATCGAAATGAAATCCTAACATATACATAAGCATCATAAAACAACCATAAATCACATATACACAAAAGATATAACATACTAACAATGGATCAATAACATACTGAAATGTAACATATAAATATCATCTAAACCATCTGATTAAATCCACACATACATCCAAAATGCCTAAAAGAGTTTGGCATCCACAAACTAAAAAGCAACCTAAGAGGTGGGTATTACAAAACATCAAACCCAAACTCACACATTTGGGGACAATTTGGAAATCCTTTTGGCACCATTAGGAGACTTTGATCTAGACAATCTTACGATGACTGAAAACAAATGGGATAAACCCTATGGTCTTAACACCAAGGAAGAAGAGATTCTCATTAAAACCTTATCTAAGAAAATGCAAGCTTTAAAATCTGAAATTCAAGACTTAAAAGAAGAAAAAGATACCTCATCAAACTAGTCTTCACTAAGATCAATCTTTCCTTTTCTCTATGATCAGAAGACACACATGTCTTCACATTTTTCAAAAAAGGAGAAACCTACTCATGGTAATCCTATCTTTGATCAAGAGATTATTTCACATGATCATGTTGATCCTATATTTGATCAATGTCCTCATAATCTTGAATCCAACATCTCTTTGGAGAGTTCAAGTGGATCTACATGGCCAAGGGATAGAGCATTTACTCCTTTGAGATGATCTTATACAACAATGTTGGCAGAGCTTCTTGAAACAATCTCATCACATTGCCTCAAACCACCTCATGTGGAATGTCATTTGTGAGTACCTATTCTGCCTATCATCAAAATAATGAGCATAAAACTTCACATTGCATGGAGTTAAAACATAAAATCCAAGATCTAATTGATGATGCCATAATCAAAGTTGATGATACTAATGAATTATCAAATGAAGATACCAATCCCAAGCATGATCAAAATCATGAACCTATGTCTAGAAATGATCTACATGCTACTTCTACTTCTTCCACTATTCCTCCATCTGACAAAGCTTCAAGGATATCCAAATATCCTCCATCACACAAAGATCCTAATGATTTTCATAATAACTATGTCTACCCTAAAGGGATGCCTTTAAAATAAATCCAAGCTAATCTATATATTTTAGCAAGTACATTCCATGCTCCTAAGATCAAAGACTCTAAGCTTTCATGTACTTCAAGGCCTATTTTTGACAATTCCCCAGCAATCCTTCAAAAATCCCTCATGAATATTAAAACTCCTATCTTTTCCTTTGGACTGGATCCATGTCAAGAGGATAATAAAAAGAACAAAGAAACAAGTCTTACTAATGATCAAAATCAAGAAATTATCCTATCCCCTCCAACATTTGATGAAGATCTCATATCCCTATAATCTGAAGATGATCCCCTTGTATCTTTTCATTTCCTTCAAAAGGATATTCCTCCATCTCAAGAGCTACATAACCCTCCATCTCCTAAGCAAGATCTTAATACTTCTAAAAATTCTATTGAAAATCAAGAGCAAGTTACTCTTCTTGCATTATACAAAGACCCTTGTCAAGATCAGCATGTTCCATCATATATTTCATATAAACCTCCATATCCACCTCAAGAAACCATTATTCCTCCAAATCCCTTACATGACAATAAGTTGCCTCAAGCATCAAGGTTTCTGGTTAAAATGGCTCCTATAAAAGTTACACATAAGCCTATAGGTATGAAAATGAATTTGAGACAAAAGATCTTTGGTTGGGAAGCTCACTCTAAAGATATTGATATTCATTTGACACCTTATATTCCTCTATTTGCATGCAAGAATTAGCCTTCTCCATCTTCCAAATCTATCCTTGGTCCATATGTTCAAAAGCGGAAAGCTTCAAACCTTCCATCTATATTGGGTCCATATATCCCTCCATCCACTTACCCTATCTCCTATCAAGATCAACAAAAACATGCATCTTTGAAACCTCCATATCAACACATCCATATCGGTCTTATTCATCCACACATCCCAAGTCTTTTGGAAGCAATTTGGATGTCAAACAAAGAAATCAGAAATTCAAGAATCCACTTACATATGAAGATCACTATGTCCAATCTAATTGACATGTGAATACAAAGAAAAAGGAAACATTCAAGAGACCACAAAGGTCCACGAAGAAGAACATAATATCAAAGAAAATATGGGTTCCTAAATCCATCATGGCAGAAGTATGTTCCAACACTAAGCAAAGAATAATATCAAAGAAAATATGGGTTCCTAAATCCATCATGGAAGAATTACGTTCTAAATCATCCAAAAGCAAAGGAAAATCCAAAGTTATGTGGATTCCCAAGTCTCTCTTAAAAGGCTTGAACAAAAAGGAAAAAATAGAATTGGTATCCAAGCTTCCAAAGGCTTCCACTTCATCTTCTTTCACACATTGTCTATCTGCTAACTCTATTTTGGGTCCTCATGTCCCAAAATCTATTACCTTGAATACTTCCTCCATCTTGGTTCCTTGTGTACCAAGATCCCTATCCATTCATACATGAAAAACTCAATTCATACACTACCCTTCAAAGAGTGTGTCGATGTTGATCTTGTCACCATACCCTTCCATATTGGATCCCTACATTTCATCCATCCCATATCCTTCTATTCCTCTAGTCCAATCAAGTGCATAAATTCTTGGCTACCAACTCCTTTATTCTCCATTTCATACCTTACAATCCCCTTATCAAACATATTTGAGCATAGTTTTAGTGTTCTTGGCTTATCATAGCATATCTTTCAAAAGAGTACTATCCCAAGAGAAAGATGCATAATTTCCTCCTTGAAATCCAAAAAAAAAGAAAAAAATACAAAAAGGCAAAAAAGAGAGATTGCAAAAAAATAAAAAAGTGCCTCGGTGAAAACCTAGTAAACAGGCATCTTGGTAGCAAAAGTAAAGAGAAAAAGATTCATCCTATGGTGAAAACCACTTATTGTGGCACCTTGGATAAGTACCATGACAAAAACCTAGCAAACAGGCATTACACATAATTCCTCCTACTTGCACTCTTCACTTGGGGGCAAGTTCCTTCCATGACATCATATCCCTCATATCTTTCATCCATTTTCCATCTGGTGATCTTGACAAGGTTGGGCCTATTCATGAACAAATTATATATCTTACTCACTTTCTCTGATCTGTTGCAAACTATCATGATATTGCTTATCCCAAGACCAAATTCACTACCCTCGCACTAATCCTACATCATCCCTTATCTTGATGGTGCTATCCTATCAGTTTACCCCTTGGTCTTGATCAAAAGGAAGAAAAAAATAAAATGAAAAACAAGATCTAAGAACTCTCTTGACATGTCCACTCTTTTAGGACTACATGATATCCTACATACTTTTCATGACATTAGTTCATTATCCTATTTGGCATTTAGCACCACTGTATGAGCCTACATTGCTATAATATTTTTCCCTAGCTTGGGTAATCTTGAGAAGACTGTTCTTGAGGGTGACATTACCCAGTTCATCCATTTTTTCCAATCCACATATGATCTATCAATCTATCTATAACACCCTACATCTTTCTAGACATTGGGAGCATACAAATGAGATCATGCTTGAGAATTTGTAATATTTTACAAATCTTCCACACACTGGCAAACAGGTGTTGCTCAAAATTTGTACTCTATCTATCAATACACTGGCAACACTAAAATTTCATACTTGCACCTATGCTATTTGGTGACTATGATTCCTTACACATGTCCTATGTTTTCTTGGGATTTTTCTGCATTTATGTCTTAGGAATAGTCATACTACACTGGGGGCATATCTTCTAGCTTGGTCAATTCACGTCTACTAGGTTTTCCTAAGCATCTTGTCTAGGATGGTTCGCCTCTAAAAAATAGTAACAGACATCACACTAGTGTTTCTCAAACACTTGAATCCAGGAACTTAAATGAACTAGTGTTTTTCAATGCTTTACACAATGTTTCTACGACATTACATGGATTGCAATTACTAACATGATTACTTTCACAGGCACTCAGACAGGAAAACATATTGCTTACATTCCAAATTTTGATTGATGAATCTCTACTGTGCTTGAAAAATGAATCAATAGTATTTTTCAAATACTACTTAAGCACATAGTTTGACCTTGGTTTGATTATGACTCTTTATGTACTGATGATGTTTTAACTAGGGGCATTTAAGTAGTTAAAAGTTTTCTTTGATTGATTCTCAATTTATGGTTGTTATGTCTTCCGAGTTACTCCATAACATCTGCGCAAATACAAAGAGTCACAAGGACAGTGGGCATAATATTTTCTTCTTTTTCTACATATGGTGATTTTTCCAAATGATCCTATATATTTTTCCTAACTTAGATGTTTATGGTAAGAGTTTCCAACATAAGTGGATAGCTGCATATATCTTGATCTTTGTTATGTGTAAACTACGGTAAGGTTGAAACAATTTCCTTCTCTGTTTTCTAACTCAGACTCTCACGAAGGTGTATGAAACATAATGTACCCAAGGATATGAATTTTCAAGGTCATTGCAGGTCCAATATCTTACCTTATGCAGACTTTGATATAGTAAAAGGAAGATGACTAACTTGTTATCATGTCTTCTATGCCTTGATGCCTAAGTCTATTTCTAAGATTTTATCCAATAAACATAGTACTCATACTTTCATAATATCAGTGGGTATTAGTGATTGTTGTACTATCAGGTGGTATCCATTCCAAAAAGTTCCCAATGATGATAAAAATGTTACAATATCTACAAATCAGTGACAGTTCTAAGAGTTTGCATGTAGATGCATTTAGAGATTGCATGATTCATTTTTACTAAGAAAGAAACAGTATAAAGGACTTGAGCTTAAAATTATTTCTTGATTTATCTGAAATCCAAGTCAATTACATCATCAATATTACTAATATCAATGATTCCCGAAATCTTTTATCTATCAGGAACAAAATTGACCTCACTTTTTAACTTGATTAACTTGGTACAATTGTGTTTTATCTAAACACACCTTCATTCCTTCACTTCTTCAAATCCATTCTTTCTTGACCTAACCGCTCTGCAAGTGATACATCATTTCCATAGAGGTATTTTCTTCTTTTTCCTTTGATTTCATTCCCAAGGGGGCATGACAACACTATCATCAATCAAATTCTTGCTCAAAACAGCATTAAAATGACTTCGTTATCAAAAAACTAAAAGGCATGACAGTTTCTTGACTAAATAGGAACTGTTGGATTAAAATCTTCAATTCTCACAAATTGGATATCCTCTGTCTACTTTTTCTTAGATTCTTATTAAGCTCCTGATAGCTTCATACTAAATTTTGGATGACAACCAAGTTCAGAATCAGTATTATCAATCTTTGGACGACAACCAAGTTCAAAATTGGTATCTTTAAGATTGTTGCTTATTGACCTTTGTTTGATCAAGTTCAAAGTCAATTCTATCAGTTTAGTTCAATCAAGTGCAAGACTGATCTCATCAGACATTTCGTTTGATCATGAGAAAAATTCTCAATCTTTCTAAAGTCAATATCAAAAACATTCTTTGAATCAATGAGATGCTCGTACATCAATTCAAAGAGGGGAAAATATAACCACCCTAATTTGGTCTACTCTGACCATAGAACCTATTTTCCCTAAGTGTGATCATACCCCCAATTATGTCCAGACAAACTCTTCAATCGACTGGCATAATTCTTTCAAATCAGGTTTAATCTCCTAAGTGATATAATCACTAAATTTTATTAATCACCTAGGCCAATCAAATAAAATCAATTCAAAACAAAACATGGCTAAGGTAATTAATTTAAAATGAATTAAATGAAATCCCTATTATACCTCATCACTTGCAAAAGCCTATTCCCTAACCTAAATTAATCTAATTAATTGGCCATAGTCCTAATTAATTATCAAAAGCAATCAAAGGCTTAGATAATTAATTTCCCTATTTTTGAATGAATATATTAAATACAATTCATTTCATTAATATCCCCTCTAACCTAATCTACCTCAACCACCTTAAACCTGGGTTCAAACTCATCCCAACCTATTCCCCTATGCTAAACCTAATCCTAATCTTAATTTTAGTCTAACCCACTTTCTAATGATGTCACATTCCTAATTCTATGATTAGGAATTCAACCCACTCCCAAAAGTCAAATTTCTCAATCTTGGCCCTAAACCCTCACCCATGCTTCTTAAACCCTCACCATGCCTCTTAAATAGTTTCATTTAATGCATAATCCTTCCACCATGCCTCATTAATGTCTTCCACCATTAATGCCTCTTACACCACCATTAAGGTTTTTACACCTCCATTAATGGCCTTTTCCCCTCTCTCTCTCTCCACATTAATTCTATAAATAGAATGAGTTTTTGAGCTCAAATGGGCCCTTAATTTTCAAAGTTGAAAGCATTGTTATGATGTTGAGATAATTGTGAAATCCATGTTGCATTTTAGCTTTGTCATTATGAATTTTTTTTATCTTCCTTTTTAGAGATAATATGCATGTTTCTTAAAAATTTAGATTATTTTTTTATTCAAATCTTCCATTCTTAGGTTGTATATGTCACTGATTTGTGGATAACCTGAGGGCATGGTTATTGCATTCTTCAAACTCCTCCTAGATAGGAAGCAATAGATCGGTTTTAATGTTTATCTTGAAACCCTTTCTTTGTATTATTTTTCACTAATATAATGATCTATTTAAGTGTTGTGTTGCAGATAACAAGTGCACAAATTAACACACACACCTACAACCAAGTGCGCGGCAGCTGATCAGAAGCTTAAAAAGTGTTAAAAACTTGTAAAATTAGAGGTCTTTTCCACATCTAAGCATGTAAGACTATCAGAAACATAACTAGGGTTCATTCCTTATGCCATTTATGATTTATTTAGAAATACTAAGATCACTTTTTAAACCCTAATTAGCCTTTGCATGTACACTAAACTGATTTAGGAACACCTTAAAGAAGAAATTTGTATTTGATCCTAAACTAGTTCAAAGTTCATTTTAAGAGCCCAAATCAGATGTGCATGTTCATTTTAGGTTCCTTATCAACTTAAGATACTTGATTTTGTATAAATTATTCCATTTGAACCCCTATTTAGGCTAGATTTTGACTTTGATTGAAACTGGATAAAGCTTGATTGCTTGTAACCCTTAACTAGGTGAAGTTCATTTTAACAGCCCAAATCAAATGTGAGAGTTCATTTTAGGCTTAAAAATTTAAATTTAAGGTTCATTAACCAATTTAGGGTTAATTTTCATTGTTTAGGATCCATTTTAACCTTATAACAGATAAAAACAAGAAGATAAAGAATAAAATGCAGAAGTGCTTCCTAAACTTACAAATACTGATCCTAAACCCTAAAAATGGATCTTATTTGACCAATTGCACAACTAAGAAGCTAACTACATAGATTTGGGTGCCAAGTGTGCAGGTCTAGGTCCCAACTACATAGTACTTTCAACCAACTATGTAGGAATTAACCACCTACCCAGAACCAGTGACCATTTGCGTAGAATCAGTGACCACCTACGCAGAATCAGTGACCACCAACGCAGAACCTATAACCACCTGCGTAGAACTCTTCCAGAACTTGCAAAAGGCACAAAAACAAAAAAAAAAATTATCAGTTAGGCATGTTTCACATCAGGTTCACCAAATGTAAGACCATAAAAAGGCATGAATAGCATATCAAGAAAACCACAAAACCCTAAAAGACATGCAAACCCATCTAATCTATCATGAAATCCATTTGAAATGAGAGCATAAAAAAAAGCATGATAACACTCAAACTCCCTTAAAATGTAGCTCCCATGTCCTCCTTTCTTCTCCATAAAGGTGGATTAGGTTTCTCTTTCACAATAACAAGATTGCACAAATAACTTTGAAAGCACAAGTTGATAAGAGAATACTAGGAGATAGTGGTTCTAACTTTTGAAAGAGAGAATTACATCTAAATTTATAGAAATAAGAGACAATTGGGTGAATTAGAATGCATAAATCAATGCATAATGGAGGGAAAATGGAAGAAGAAAGATCGAAGCATAATTAGAGGAAAATGAATAAGGAAAGGTGGAAGAGCTCATGGAGCTAATTAATAGGAAATGAAGCACAATTAAGGGATATGACAATTAGGTGAGATAAGGAGGATATTAATTCAATTAATAAATCAATATTCCTCACAAATATAAATTAGTATTTATGAAATTACAAAAATCCCATAATTTGGAATTAGGTAATTAATTAATTAAAAATTAATTAATTGTGAAGACTTAGGAAAAAAGGGAATAAGTAAAGTCAATTTATTTATTCAATTAGGACATAGGGATAAACTATGGGTTATTCATCCTGAGAGGATAGATTAGTGAATTATCGATCAAATTGAGGGTATTAATGTTGAATTGAAATGAATTTGATAATATTGATAAGGATTAGGATCAATTTCAAGGATTTTGGAATAGTTTAGGAAATCCTGAGGCATCGATGAGATTTGACAATGCACCCAAATAATGATGTTTGGAAATGATTGAATAGTGCCAATGAACTTTTATGGCACCATAGGATTTAAATAGAAATGGGGAAACATTGATGAACTTGGACAATGTTCCCAAAATGTGAAACTAATAGCGAGGCATCAATGAACTTTGACAATTCTATTGGAGGAATTAAATGATAATAAGGCATCGATGAACTTTGACAATGCCAGAGCATTGATTGAAAGAGATTTATAATACATTGATATGAGTTTGGAATCAAATGAGTTTGGAATGATCTTGGATTGGTTTAGGAAGATGATCAATTTGGCCAAAATGAGAAAAATGTTAGTAATTGATGACATGGAAGAATGACACAATATTAGTGAATTATAGAGATCAAAAACACAATATAGAAGACTTGTTAAAAAAAGGGCATAGGCAATGAACCATTTTTAAGTGTCTACATTTTTCCCCTTTTTGAGTCAATGTGATTATGAGTGTTGGCTCAAAGAAAAATAGAAGATCATGCCACAGTGGATCGATAGAATGGAGGTAGGATGATAACATAATTAGGTGAATTAAAATGCATAAATCAATGCATAATGGAGGGAAAATGGAAGAAGAAATATGGCTAAACTCCTTGGATGTCCAAGTGAATCTTTTGGTGAAATTGACACACAATCTCTCATTGAGAAATCAAAGATACCAAAACTCATTTCACAACTTAATGAGGAAAATGAACAACTTAACAAATCCCAATTCAATCATGTTCAAATTCATGTCAGGTTTACCAAATGTAAGACCAGAAAAAGGCATGAATAGCATATCAAGGAAACCACAAAACCCTAAATACATGCAAACACATATAATCTATCATCAAATCCATTTGAAATGAGAGCATAAATACAAAATCATGATAACACTCAAACTCCCTTCAAATGTAGCTCCCATGTCCTCCTTTCTTCTCCATAAAGGTGAATTATCTTTCTATTTCACAATAAAAAGATTGTACAAAGAACTTTGAAAGCACAAGTTGATAAGAGAATACTAGGAGATAGTGGTTCTAAATTTTTAAAGATTTAATTACACCTCAATTTATAGAAATAAGAGACAATTAGGTGAATTAGAATGCATAAATCAATCATAATGGAGGGAAAATGGAAGAAGACAGATTGCCAAACTCCTTGGATATCCAAGTGAGTCTTTTGGTGAAATTGACATACAATCTCTCATTGATAAATCAAAGATACCAAAACTCATTTCACAACTCATTGAGGAAAATGAACAATTTAACAAATCCCAATTCAATCATGTGCAAATTCACGTCAAGTTCACCAAATGTAAGACCAAAAAAAGGCATGAGGAGCATATCAAGGAAACCACAAAACCCTAAAGACATGAAAACCCATCTAATCTATCATGAAATACATTTGAAATGAGAGTATAAAAAAAGCATGATAACACTCAAAATCCCTTCAAATTTAGCTCTCATTTCCTCCTTTCTTCTCCATAAAGGTGGATTATGTAGCTCTTTCACAATAAAAAGATTGCACAAAGAACTTTGAAAGCACAAGTTTATAAGAGAATACTAGGAGATAGTGGTTCTAACTTTTGAAAGAGATAATTACATCTCAATTTATAAAAATAAGAGACAATTAGGGGAATTAGAATGCATAGATCAATGCATAATGGAGTGAAAATGGAAAAATAAAGATGGAAGCATAATTAGAGGAAAGTGAATAAGGAAAGGTGGAAGAGCTCATGGAGCTAATTAATAGGAAATGAAGCACAATTAAGGGATATGACAATTAAGTGAGATTAGGAGGTTAGCATTTATGAAATTACGAAAATCCCATAAATTGGAATTAGGAAATTAATGATGCAAATTCTGAAAGTTATTGTTCTTATCCAGATTATACATTTACTAATTCAAATCTAGGTGGGCAATCCACTAGAAGTACTTGTTTTGTAGATTCAGGTTATAATGATGCAGATTATGAA
>MU223398.1:616276-645474 GCA_018584345.1 Thuja plicata
ATGGAAAAGAGGACAAGTGTTCATGTAGGGATTCTATAGGAATCTCCTACTTACATAATAACTAAACTAAACTAAACTACCTTGGTTTATAATATATTTCACCAAGGAAAGATTATACTTCTAACAACATTGATATGAGTTTGGAATCAAATGAGTTTAGAATGATCTTGGATTGATTTAGGAAGATGATCAATTTGGCCAAAATGAGAGAAATGTTAGTAATTGATGACATGGAAGAATGACACAATATTAGTAAATTATAAAGATCAAATGCACAATATAGAAGACATGTTAAAAAGGGGGCATAGGCAATGAACCAATTTTAGGTGTCTACACCATCATAGGTAGTATAGGGATAGGTACAACCCCCATCAAGACCACCACCATAGGGACCATAGGTACAGGGACCCACAATATATGTACCATAGGTGGCAGTAATAGGAGGGTTGATACAAGTGGCAAATGACACACTCAAGGATGAGCTACAAAGAGTTAGGGTACTTCTAGAGATAGAGTGATAGGATCATGCTACTACACATGATGAGAGAGACATCCTATAGACAGAGGTGGGAGGGGTTAGGGAACTTCTAAAGATAGAGAATTGGACACACTTTATATGAGAGTAGACTTAGGATAGTTTACCATGGGAGAGGCAGTGTCGCGGTATGTGGTGACTATGAGAAGAGACGTAGACACTCTAACCAAGCAGATGGTGACTTTGAACAAGTAGGTTGAGAGTGCAAATGATCAGGTGGATACTTTGATGACATAGCGATATGACAGACGTAGGCATGCCAAAACATACAGGGGGAGAGGGACATAGCCTAACATTTAGCCATGATAGGGGGCAGGGCATGTGATGACTAAGGCTTTTTCTACAAATAGGGAGGAAAATAAGAGAGGAAAAGAGGTGACCTACTATATGGCCTTATTTTGATGCAGTTCTCAAGGATTGATGACAGCCTACATATATAGAGCAGTCACAGTCTCATAGAACTAGCAGAGCATCACAAGGATTATTAGGGATGCCATCCCACCCACACATGTAGGATGGAGGGGATGAGAGACCTTTACAACTAGCCCCATGAGTTACCTACCCATGATGACACACATTTTTGTAGTTATTTGATGAGATGTATATGTATTATGGTAGTTACATGCATTTTATGTATGTATGATGATGGAATTATATGTACTCTAGACTTTGACTCTATACGATATATGATAGATTTATGCATTATGATGGTTTCTATATGTGATGCACTTATGATTTCTTGCTTATGTTGATACTAGCTCTTATGATGTAGGATGTGATGTTTTGATATGATGTGAGTACTAACATGTTGTGGTACAAGATGTTGTGCTCTGATTTGATTCTGATGTTTGCAAGATGTGATGTTATGGTGAATGTACGATATGTAGATATATTTTCTTATGCTTTTGTATGTATGTGATGTTTCTATGATGCAAATGTACTATAATGTAACTTGATATGTACTTAATGAAATAATTTGAGAAAATGCATGAATGATGTGGATTTAATGACTTGGCAACCTAATGAAATACATTAATGAAATAGGCAAAAAATGAATTAATGATGTCTAATGAAATGAAATGCATGGACTAATAAAATAGATTAATGAAATGAAATGGTCTAGTGATAATGAAAATATACATAATGAATCAATGATGCACACTAAATGGCTTAATGAACTAATGCAATAAATTAATGAATGAATAATTCATTTAATGGACTAAGATGAATTGAACTAATGAGATAGATTAATGCAATTAAATAACTAAAATTATGGAATGTACTTAATGAGATGACTTAATACTAAAAATGATCTTAATGCCTAATGATCTTATAATGAAATTGGTGCAAGAGCATCTTGGGTTCTTTGGCAATCCTGATCAACCAAAAATATGTTTTTTTTGTTCTTTAGCTTGTTTGGAGGCTGCTCGATGAAGTTCTCTGTAGATGTTGTTTCTCGGTTACCTTTTATTTCTTGCTTTACTAATGGGTCTCGATGAATGTTGACTTATCAGTGGGTTCTTTCCCTGAGTTTTTTTATGTTTCTCGATTACCTTCTTACTGAGTTGTTCTTGTTGCTCAGTCGGCTTCTTACCAAATTATTTATCCTGATCTAGCTGACTTCTGCATTTAATTTTTGTAGTGTAATCAATGTGGGGTCTCTCATTGGGATATGTGTGGACCTAAATCTAGGTCTTTCTTTGGGATTTGAGTGCTGACCTCTTTGGTGGACTCTTGTATTATTTATATTATGTTCTTACATTTAGGAAGGGAGTTTTAGTAGGAGTTTTTTGGTATTAGTTGGAGATAGAAGATTAAGTGTTAGAATATTTGGATGGTAGGTCTGTGACCTTGCATGAATCAAGATCATTCTGTAATTCAATTGAATATATATGGCCGGAACTAGGAAGGCCTTACGGCTCAGCATGTATTGAGTTTGATAAATTAATCTAAATTATCTGCTCTTTCTCTTTTATGTCTTGTGTTGTTGCTTCTATTTTTTTCTACAAGGTGGTCTAGATAGTTGGGAGTGCCTTGGGCCCCTATTTTCCTTTCCCCTCCTTGCATCAGGTGGTATCAGAGTGAAGGTTAGATCTAAGTTCCTTCTTTTAAGACCTAACCCTAGTTGGTTGATATTGTTGTGAGGTGGTAGATTGCAATCTAACCTACAATTGCTAAGGGTTTCAAAATGGTTCATGGGAGAGGAAATGCAGATTCAGGTCTAGCTGATATGTTAAGATAGATGGTTGCAAGATTGGAAGATGTTGAGACAACCTAGCATAGAGGAAGACATCTTGAAGATGTTAGTGATGATTAATTGGAAGAATTACAAGGTGAAGTTGTTCATGCACCTATTATGGATTAGGAAAAAGAAAGATTCATGTGAGCATTAACAAGCTTGAAATCCACACCTCAATTTAATCCTCCTGAGTATAGTGGAAAATTGAATTCTGATGAATTGATAGATTGGATAACTAAGATGGAAAAATACTTTGAATATAAAAATGTATTAGAGGAGAATAAAGTTAATATTGCAAGCACAGATTTGAAAGGTCATGCATCCTTGTAGTGGGAGCATTTGCAATTGGATCGAAAAAACAAAGGTAAGGACAAAATCAAGGTATGGGATAAGATGATAAAAATATTGAAGGGCAAGTTTCTACCTTGTGATTACCAAATTAACTTGATTAGGAGAATGCAAAGTTTGAAGCAGAAAGATAGCTCAGTAAAAGATTATACTGAAGACTTCTAAAAATTAGACATCATATTTGGACATGTTGAAGATGAAGTGGAAACAATAGAAAGATATCTAAATGGATTAAGAAGTTCCATACAAGATGAGATCAGCTTGGTCAAGATGGAAAAAATTGAAGAGGTATATCAGTTTGCCCTAAAAGCTGAGGATAAATTGAACAAGAGATATGAACAAAGGAAAAGAGATATAGGTGGTAGATTCCCTAGAAGAAGAGGTAGATCTCATGGTGATAATAGTAGATCTAAACTAGATAAGTCAATTTAAAACACATACCAAGACAAAGGAAAGACCTAATGGAAAGGTGGAAGTTCATTTTGAGGAAGAGGCAATTACTCCCAAGGTGGTTATAGAAAAAGAGGCTTCCAAGGAACTTGTTACAATTATGGTGAAGAAGGACATCAATATTTTGAGTGTACACATGCAACAAATAAAGTCGGTAGTATTATAAATGCTTTGGTGCAAGAGGAGTCACCGAATGAACCTGAAAAGGAAGGAATTATAATGATTAGAAGGGTACTATGGAGTGAGAAGGATAAACAAGATCATATCAGGAAAATTTTGTTCAAGACTAGATGTAGAGTTGCAGACAAAGTTTGGAAGATGATTGTTGATAGTGGAAGCTCAAAGAATCTGGCATCTAAGGAAATGGTCATAAATTTGTATTTGGAAAGAATGAAGCATCCAAAGCCCTATCATATTTCATGGATCAAGGATGAGCATACATTAATGGTGAGTGAACAATGTTTTGAGATTCTTAAAATTGGAAAGTATTATGATAAGGTGGTGTGAAATTATGCCAATGGATTGTTGTCATATTTTATTGAGTAGACCTTGGAAATATGATAGACATGCTATACATGATGGAAGATTGAATAGATTTACTATTTGGGTTGATAGTAAGGAAAAAATCTTTCTACCTTTGGTTGAAGAATTTAATGGTGAGATATGTACATCTATGAAAGTTTTTTTGATGGAAGGTAGACAGTTTGTTAAGGATTTGAAAAGATATGATATTTGTTATGCTTTGATTCCTAACAAACCGAGTAAGAATACAGAATATTAAATTCTTGCAAAAGTTGATAAATTTCTTACCAAGTACAAGGAGATCATTTTAGATAATGTACCTGATGGTTTTCCACAAATGAGAGGTATTATTCATTGCATGGATCTAATTCCTGGAGCTAGTTTACTGAACAAGGCACCACATTATTTGACACCGACTGAGAATGAAGAGCTTAACCGACAAGTTCATGAATTACTGAATAAGGGTTTGATCAGAGAAAGTTTGAGTCCATGTGTAGTACCAGCTGTATTGGCACCTAAGTAGAATGGAGAATGGTGAATGTGCACTGATTCAAGTGAAATCAATAAGATCACAGTTAAGTATAGGTTTCCTATACTGAGGATGGATGATATACTGGATATTTTGAGTGGAGAAAGATATTTTACCAAAATTTATTTGAAGAGTGGATATCATCATATCAAAATCAGAGAAGGTGATGAGTGGAAGACTTCTTTCAAGATGAAAGAAGGTTTGTATGACTAGTTGGTTATGCCTTTTGGTTTAACTAATGCACCAAGTACATTTATGAGGTTAATGAATGAGGTTTTGAAGAAATTATTTAATAAATGTGTGATTGTATACTTGGATGATATTATGATATTCAGTAAGACTATAGAAGATAATTTGATGCATATAAAACAAGTACTGTAGAGATTGAAAGAGCAAAAGTTATTGATAAATCTAAAAAAGTGTTCCTTCATGAGAGAAGAACTTGTGTATTTAGATTTGTGATTTTAGCTGATGGTCTGAAGATGGATCTTGATAAGGTTGAAGCTATACTTAGTTGGCCTACACCTGAGAATGTCAGTGAGGTAAGATCATTCAATGGATTGGCAAGTTTTTTAAAGGAATTTTATCAGAAATTTTAGGTCTATTTGTAATGCTATGATTGAGACAATGAGAGGAGACAAAAGAGAATTCAAATGGACACATGGAGATGATAAGAGTTTTAAGACTTTGAAGCAGAAGGTTGTTGAATTACCTGTATTAGCCTTACCTTATTTCAATAAGGTATTTCAAGTAAAATGTGATGCAAGTGGAAGTGCAATAGGAGCTGTGTTGACTCAAGACGGTAAACCTGTTGCTTTCTTTAGTGAAAAGTTGAATGATGCTAAAAGGAAATATTATGTCTATGATAAAGAATTCTATGCTATTGTTCAAGCTATACAAAAATGGAGACATTATTTAATGTCGAGTGAATTTGTGTTGTATACTGATCATAAGGCTATACAATATTTGGGTAGTCAGAATAAGTTGAATCAGAGACATATGAAATGTTTATAGTATTTTCAGAGTTTCACATTTGTGAGAAAGCATAAGAGTGGAGTTTCCAACTGATTTGTTGATGCATTGAGTAGAAGAAGATCTTTGTTGGCTGAAATAACAATTAAAGTTCTTGGTTTTGATGACATGAAGCATTTGTATGAAAATCATCCTAATTTTTCTGAGTAGTGGAGAGTGTGCAGAGCACCTATTCCAAATTAATCAAGTAAGTATGAAGACTATTTCATTTAAGAAGATATGTTGTTCAAAGGTATTCAATTGTACATATTGAGAGGATCAATGAGAACTAATTTGATAAAGGAGAAACATAGTAGTGGTTTGGATGGACATTTTTGTATTGATAAAACATTGAGTTTGCTAAAGGAAAGGTATTTTTGGCCTTAGTTGTATAAGGATGTTTAGAAATTTGTGAAAAGCTGTGGATTTTGTCAATTTCCAAAAGGAGTAAGTTAGAATACTAGTTTGAATACACCGATTACTGTTCCTGAGAAACCTTGAAGTGATATCAACATGGATTTTTTTCTTGGCTTACTGAGGACAGCAAGAGCTAATGATTCCATATTTTTTGTTGTGGATAGATTTTCTAATATGACACATTTCATACCTTGTAGAAAAACATCAGATGCAGTACATATAGTAGATCTTTTGTTTAAGGAGATTGTCAAATTGCATGGATTACCGATGAGTATTATCTCTAACCAAGATAGTAAGTCTGTTAGCTACTTTTGGAAAACACTTTGGAAGAAGTTGGACACCGATTTGAGGTATAGTTCTAAATTTTATCCATATACTGATGGAAAAATAGAGGTTGTAAACCAAATTTTGGGTTATTTTTTAAGATGTTTAGTTGGAGACCAACCAGGTAATTGGGATTTGATGTTGGCACAAGAAGAGTTTGCATACAATAGTTCAATAAATAGAAGTACTAGAAAGACACCTTTTGATATTTTTCATGGCACACAACCGAGAGGTATATCAGACTTGAGAGACATTGCTAGAGAAGAGAAAAGGAGTGTTGAAGAAGAAAAGTTTGATGATTTTATGAAGACATTGCATGAGGATGTAAAATAGAAGTTGGAGTAAAGTAATCAGAAATACAAGGATAGTGCAGATAGATCAAGGAGACATAAAAATTTTGAAGTTGGTCATATAGTAATGTTTCATTTTAAGAAAGAAAGATTTCCTATTGGAACATATGGTAAATTGAAGATGAATAAATTTTGTCCTTGCAAAATACTGAGAAGATTCGACACTGGAAATGCTTACAAAATGGAATTACCTGATGACATGGATATATCACCCATATTCAATATTTTATACTTGTATAAATATTATGTACCTAATGAAGAAGTGACAGTACCAATTGATTATCCTAAAAAATAGATAGAGGAAGTTGAACAAATCTTGAAATAGAGAGTTGGTAGAAGTACAAGAGAAAATGAATACATGGAGTATCTAATAAAATGGAAGAACATGTCGATTGAGGACTTATCTTGGATTTCTCAATCTAAGTTGGATTTGTGTCAAGTTGGACTTGACACATGATTTGGGGAATAATTTTTTTTAACCCCAAGTGTTTGATGCAAGAGCATCTTGAATTCTTTGGCAATCCTGATCAACCAAAAATATGTTTTTTTTTGTTCTTTAGCTTGTTTGGAGGCTGCTCAGTGAAGTGCTCTATAACTATTGTTTCTCGGTTACCTATTTTGTCTAGCTTTACTAATGGGTCTTAGTGAATGTTGGCTTCTTGGTGGGTTATTTCCCTAATTTGTTTTATGTTTCTCAGTTACCTTCTTACCGAGTTGTTCCTCTTTCTCGGTCGGCTTCTTACCGAGTTATTTATCCTAATCTGGCCAACTTCTGCATTCAATTTATGTGATGTAATCAATGTGGGGTCTCTCATTGGGATATGTGTGGACCTAAATCTATGGTCTTTCTTTGGGATTTGAGTTCCAACCTCTTTGGTGGACTCTTGTATATATTTGGTTTATGTTCTTAGATTTAGGAAGGGAGTTTTAGTAGGAGTTTTTTGGTATCAGTTAGAGATAGAAGATTAAGTGTTAGCATATTTGGATGGAAGGTCTATGACCTTGCATATATCAAGATCATTGTTTAACTCATTTGAATGTATATGGCCAAAAGTGGGAATGCCTTACAGCTCGGCATGTATTGAGTTTGATAAATTAATCTAAAGTATCTGCTCTTTCTCCTCTCCTTCTTGTGTTGTTCTGCAAGGTGGTTTGGATAGCTGGGAGTGCCTTGGGCCCTTTTTTCCCTTTCTCCTCCTTACATCAGAACTAATGCACTCAAATATATGAGATTTCCTAATGCAATGCATATGATCGTAGGTGGATGGAGTTTTTTTTTGTGTATGTCACCTCAATCGAGGAACTCATTGAGTTGGCCGCAAAAAGGGGAGGAAGGTGGATTTGGATGAAGTGCATGGGGATTTGTCATAGGGAAGCTTAGGATGGTGGGATATAATATTAATTTACAACTAACAAGACCAAAAAAGGTGGTTATATACAAAATATATGTGCAAATTCTCTTGGATCAAGATGGGTGTTGATTCTGTCATTGGTGCATACGATAATGGAACACCCAGGGAATATGCATTTTGTGATAAAAATTGGGGAGCTAGAGGGATGCGGTGAATGAGATGGATTGAGAAAAGATTTTGATAGATAATGATATGGTCCACTATGTATGACACTCATTTGCCAATTTTTCACCACACATACTTGCTCAAGCCGTATGATTGCCAAGTTTTCACCATTGGATGATTTATTTCTCTTTACTTTTTATAATATTTTTCTTGCTTTTTTTTGTTTTTTTTGTTATCATCAAGGCACTCATTTTACCCGGTTTTCACCAAGACAATGATTTTTTCAGGACTTTTTATATTTTTAATGGATTTTTTAAGATAATTGGGGTACACTGCATGGATCAGGCATAAAACATCTTGAGGTGAATTATGTTGATGGGATAATTCAAAGGTTCTCCTTTTGGTGTAGATAACTGATATGCCCCTAACCCAAAGCTTGTTATGACAACATATGGGACCAACCAAGTGACCTCAAATTTGCCCTTATTTTCTCTATCTACTTGTACCTTTTGATTTTCCTTAAGGACTAAATCCCCACTTGGAATTGTCATGGGAAAATCTTCTTGTTGTGTTTTCTCTTAATCTTGTTATAATAGACAACAAGGTGTTCAGACACTTTTTGTCTCTTCTCGTATAATAGGTCCAATTGTGTGATTCATGCCATATGATAGTCTTCATCAGTAATCATGTTCTTGAGAGAAATATGCAGTGATGGGAATTCAACCTCAATTGGTAAGAAAAATTATGCACCATATACAAGGGAGTAGGGGGTGGTGCCTATGGGAGTATAGTAAGAGGTATGAGATACCTAGAGGGAAAGATTGATTTGGAGGTGCCAGTCATGACCAGTGTCATTGACAACTTTCTTGAGGATCTTTAGGAGGCTTTTATTAGTTGCCTCAGCTTATCCATTTCCTTGTGGGAGATATGGACTATAAAAGAGATGGTGGATGTGGAATTGGTCATACGAATTTGTCATGTGTTGATTCTGAAAAGGTGTTGCATGATTTGTGAAGATGGTGGAGGGAATGCCAAAGTGAAAAATGATATAATAGAGGAAGAATTTAGATATTTGGACTCCTATTGTGAGGGTGAGTGGGATTGCTTCCACCCATTTGGTGAAGTACTCAGCAGCCATGATGATGTATTTATTTCCTTCTAATGAAAAGGGGGTGATCTTACTAATGAGCTCGAAGCCCCAACATGAAAATAGCTATGGAGGTGTGATAGGATGTAGATCTTGCATTAGATCATAAATCAGATTGGCATGTTGCTGATAGGGTAGGAATTTCTTTAAAATCTTGCAAGCATCATGTTCCATTATGGTCCAATAGTATCATATTCTAAGAAGTTTCTTGGCTGGGACTATTCCACTCATGTGGGCACCACAAATTCTAGTGTGTACTTTCTGTAATGTCATGGTGACTTTGTTTAAGTCTAAACACCTAGAGAGTACATTATGATATCCTCGATGATATAGGGTATTGGCTATGAGAGTGTATCAGGATGCTTTGTGAATGATTTTTTCACATTGGTTCTTTATGAGATGGGGAGATGTGATACCATTTTTTAGATAGGCAGGGATGTCATCATACCATGGGGACTGGGGACCAGCCAAAACACATACCATTTCAAAATCAGCGCTCTCATATGTGGGTACATGGAGCTCCCAACTAAGAATTCATATTGTGTTGCATCCTGAGGAATTTCAAGAAGGGATCCAATGGTAGCCATCACATCTGCTCCTTTGTTCTATAATCTAGAGACTTGTGTGATCTATAATTTTAGGAATATCTCTTTCATTTTGTTCACTATCTCTTTGTAAGGAAGCATCTTATCATATTTTTTTGGAACTCATCCAAGACTTGATTTTTGAGTCTTAGTAAACTTTTAGTTCTATGATGTTCCATTGAATAGACATTCTTAGCCCGAAGATGAGTGCTCTATATTATGCAATGTTATTGGTGCAGGGGAATGCCAACTTGAATGATTTAGGAATATAATCACCTTGAGGGGTTACAGAGGATTCATGCCCTTGCTCCATGAGTTGCATAGGATCCATAAAAATAAACCTTCCATGGATTTTTTTCTTCAACCATGCATAGGTTCTCATCGGGGAATTCCATAACCTAGGGGTATGCATTTACCAATGTTGCCTTGACCAAATGATCCATAATTAATTTCCCTTTGATTGCATTTCTATCCACATACTGAATGTCGAATTCACTTAGGAAAATCACCCATTTAGCCATACGGCTTGTGAGATTAGTCTTAGACAACATATATTTGATAGGATCTACTTTGGATATGAGCTTGACAGTGTGACTAAGAATATAATGCCAGAGTTTTTGAGTGGAAAAAACCATTTCCAGGTAAGCTTTTTCTATAGGTGAATAATTAAGTTGATATCCCGCAAGCGTGCAACTGATGTAGGATATGGATATATCCTTTCTATTTTAGTAAAGTTGAGCAAGAAGTGCCCCTAGTGTTGTGCCAGTTGTAGAGATGTACAAGATGAGTGGTCTTCCTGGAGTTGGTGGTACTAGAAAGGATGGATTTTCTAGATATTCTTTAAGTTTTTTAAAACTTTTCTAATATAGGGGGTCCCATTTGAAATTAGTATCCTTGCATAATATATGGTTGAATGGTTGACATTTACTCACAAGCTGTGAGATGAAATAGAAGATGGATTGTAACTTCCCTTGTAGGTTGCACAACTACTTGAGTGTTCTTGGTAGAGACATTTCCATTATGGATTTGACTTTATTTGGATCAATTTGTATCCCTCATCTTGATACTATGAAACCCATGATTTTTCTTAATGTAACCCCAAAAACACACTTCTTTGGGTTGATGTTTAAGCCATAATGTTGAAGGTGGTCAAATACACACTCTAGCATATCCAAGTGATCTTCCCTTGTTATTGAATTTTCTAGGATGTCATACATGTAATCCTCAAGGATCTTGTGAATAATTTCATGAAGGATAACAATCATGGCTCTATGATATGTTTCTCATGTGTTCTTTAGACTAAAAGGCATCATGGTGTAGAAAATGGTACCCTAGGGGGTTGTGAATATTGTCTTATGTTGATCTTCTTTTGTGATGCATATTTTTTTATATCCAGAGAAATCATACATTAGTGACAACATCTCATGTTCAGTTGTGAGATCAATGATCATATCAATGTTTGGTAAGGGGAAGTCATCTTTAGGACATTCCTTGTTGAGGTCCTAAAATTTCATGCATATTATGATCTCTCCAGTTGTCTTTGAAACATGCACCATGTTAGAAATCCATTTTGAGTAATAAATTGCGCGTGTGATTTTAACTTTTAGGAGTTTTTCTAATTTTTCTTTGACCAAAAAGGCCACTTTAGGATGCATCTTACAAATATTTTTCTTGACTGGTTTGACACTCTGCTCTATAGCAAGATGATGCACAATAAGGTTAAGATCTAACCCCAACATGTGAGCATAATACCATGCAAAATTACATGTAGGCTCTTGGAGGAGTGTAGTGAGAGCTCTCCTACCTCTGATAGTGATTCTACAATGTATGGGAGCCTTGGAAATTCTTTTGTTCCCTAATTTATGAGCTTAGTTTCTTTGATCACAATGAATGACTACTCTGGACTGTAATCACAAATAAGGGGAAGAAGGAATTCTTCATCCTCTAGCACCTTAGAGAGGTTTTCACCAAGGGATACACCCCTTTTGTTTTACTTTTCTAGAGTCAGATAGTGCCCTAGAGGAGTTTTCACCAGGAGACTGATGCTTTTCTTTTTTCTTTTTTGTTTTATTTTTGTGGCTAAAGACTTCCTCTTCCCCAAAATAATCCTTTGGATCTAACTTGTAGATATGTGTTGAGTTCTTCCCCCAGACATTTTATTGTTCTGATGCCCCCATGAATCTTAGAAGCACGTCCTCACTATGGAATTCATCAACATGTACAATGCTTGGTTGGTCCTAGCCTATGAGTTCAGGGTGAATGAGTGGGAGGTCTATGAAGTTTATGGAGAGCTAACGAAGGACAAAATTTCCCAGGTAGGTTTCATCATCAAAACTTTTCATAGGATTTCTTGACTTCCTTTTCAGGGATGTCTTTAATTTCAATGATTTTGCCTAGGGGATTATAGTAAGCATAGTTTTTCTACTTGGTGCCCCCAATCATGTCTAGGGAAAAACCTAAACCTTGGCTTCTTGGTAAGTGAGGAGGCTCCATGGGGTCCTTCATACCACCCTCTTTTCAGCATAAATAGCCTCATTGGTAGTTCTATATTTATATTTCTAGCTTCTGGGAGTGTGGAGATATTTCCTTAAAGTAACCAAGGATATTTTCATCAGGAGCTTGAGGGTCTCGATATAACTATATGTTGATATCAGGCTCCATTTCTTGACTGTTTAGGATTCCATGGGATACAAATGAGCCCATATGTGTTGGTCATGGTTCATTTTGTTCTAATGTGTCTTGGTGAGATGGACATCCTCAAGTGTTTGGGTCCATAGGTAGGGCTCTAACTATAAATGCATTTGATAGGTTGCATTGTCCACAACCTTTGTTTTTTACCTTGAAACTGGAAAGTATAGAGGTGAGGATAGTTTTTAGGTTGGCATAGGTTCTAGAGGATATGACAATGGAATTCCCAATATCAATCCTCGGGCAATGATCTGAGTGTGGAAAAGAGGCTTCCAATGTGCGGTAGTATGTGAAAGATCTGGGATCAATATGGATGGTGACTTCAGGTCCACCATGTGCAAATTTGATGCATTGATGTAATGTAGAGGGGATAGATTTCATGGAGTCGATCCATGGGTGACCAAGGAGGATGTTTAATGAGAGGTCAAGATCAAAAACATGGCATATTGTGCTCTATATTGCTGGGCCTAATTGGATGGGGAGTGAGATGGTACCTTTAGAGGTACATTCTCGATTATCATATGCTTTGATAGTTATGAAATCATTGTTTATGTATGCTTCAGTGTACCTTATTGGGTATATTTCCAATTTTGAAATCTTTCTATAAATGTTTTAGGTTCCCAGTGATGTTCTTGCATAAAATGTCAATTCTTGTCCAAAATGCTATCAAATTTTCCTTGCAAATGTTGATCTCCAAGCGATAAAATCAATAAGATATATAAAACACTAGGTTCTAAGTCAATTTTATCCTTGTTAAAGAAAAAACCCTAGTTCTTCGTGATTGTTTTCTAATTTGCAGTTACCTTTTTCATAAGTTTCAAATCACTTAAGTCATGTGCCCTTTTTATGTCTTTAGAACAGTCACCTAATCTATTATAACATGTTTGAATATTCCCTTTGTTAAGATACTCAGTGCAAAGCCTTGGTTGCGTTATCTTGTAAGATAAAGAATATGCTTTGAATTTTTAAGAGATTAAACATGGGCCATTGATAAGATTAAGATCTGACGGTTGGCATGAAATCTCTGAAGAAAACCTTGAGTTAAGAAATGGTATGGCAACTTTGAGTTTCTTTCAGTCACAAAATCTCATAAAAAAATTAGAGTAAAAACATGGTTATCATATTCATTCAATCATGAGATCTCAGAAGGAATAGAGGGTTAAGTTAAATATTATGAGATCTAGTGACAATCATCAGATTAGATGATGATCCTGTGGCTAGCATTTAATTGCAAGATGAGAGTGCAAATTAATAAAAGATTAAGAGATTCAACGTAGACCATTGGATTAAGAAGGAATCAAGGGCAAGTGTGTGATCTTAGAAGAATTCCATAAAGTGCATAAATCTTATGAGATCTAGAGATAGTCATTGATCAAAGAAAGATCGGAGGGCTAGCGTTTAATCTCTAAATCAAACTTGAGTCAGATGAAACCTTTAGCGATTTAGAGATTCACTCAGTCGCTAAGTCTCTAGGTAAATCATGGTTAAATAGAGATAGGTCAAGTTTTATGTAAATGAATCTAAACCATAGATTATGATATAATCTTATGGTTGTTGTTTAATCGCTTAGAAAATTCAAAAAGTTTCAAGGCTTTCAGCAATTCAAATAAAATGTTCCTGATGTTGACACATGTTTGATTTATTTCAGATCCTATGCCGAGCATGAAGACTCAAGGTAAATCTATGGTTAAGGAATTTATTTGGTAACCTCTAGATAGCTTATAAAAACATAATCTCATGACCAACTAAATTTAAATTTAAAACTAAATAGATCTAGCACGAACCGTCAGATTAAAAGGTAATCAACAGTGGTCGCATAATCTCCAGACAGATTCAAAAAGAATAAGATTAATATGAGATTTAGTGTGGGCCATTAATTGGATTCAGATTGTATGGTGCATGTCTAATATTAGGATTAAACTAAGGTTAAGGTATACTCTTAGTGACTAAGATATAGAACAGTCGCACAATCTCCAAAGAGAACTATGGTCAGAGTAAGGTAAAAATTACAAAGGGTTATCTCACGCCATGATGTAAGGAATTAACCTATTAAAGTGAAGAGATTTTGACAGCGTGTATAATATTTTCTAAGTTGCGATGAAATAATCCAATCATATCAAATATTTACCCTATTTTCATATAATAAGGTTTTAAAATGACAAAAGGCACTCATGATTATCCCAATTGGCTCATTCAAAATTGATCACCTGTCGACTTCAAATGCCATGGCTAGGGAAAGAATTAATGTCAGGGTACATAGAATTAAGATAGATGTGACTAAATGAAGCTTTCAAATCCTTGGCTAGATTGATGTATTGATGATAAATATGCATATCTTTCATACATTCCAATTTACCAAGTTTTAAGAGTTGCAAAGCCAAGAAATTGCATATTTTCAGAGCATTCAGAAGTAGAGAATTGTGTGAGTTTCAGAGAAATTTATAGTATAAAGCTTGTCTTTCACAACATAATTTTCTTTGAGAGATTCAAAAATCATTAAAGATGAGCCAACCAACCATGAGCGGAGCTTCAACCAGTGGAGCGATTAAACGAGCAGAAGATGACTAGAAGGGAAAAATAAATTATTCTGAGGAGTTTGTGACTCTATTGCTTGGATCCAATCAGGGTAAAAAGGTAAATGAAAAAATTTTTACTAATGATTTAGCATATTTTAGAGATCCTAGGACCCTAGGGGTTTCAGGTTATCATCTTTTCAATTATTTTTCTAGTAATAAGGATACCCCAACACCTATTTCAAACCCATGGACATCAGGTTTAGGGAAATCGATAGTCCCTGATATTTTTGTAGACATAGACTTGTTAGTAGAGATAGCTAAATCACTTTAGATAGGGCCTCTTTCATGAAAGCCTTCTATATATACCACCCTTTTTCTACAGAGATTGATCTCACAAAGGTACATAGAAGATATACCAGAGAAACTGCTATTGTTGCCAAGTTAATCCAGACCCATACACCTAAGTCAAATAGAAATTATATTTCTTCTATACCAAGCATGGAACCTTATTTTTATAAATATTTAAGCTTCTAAATGAATTACATTTCTTATGGACTGTGTAAATTTTTAGGAGTGGATGGAGGCCCTGAGACATTTACTGCAGATATTCTGATGATCATCATGGACCTACAAAATCCACATGTCAACACTGATTATGACTACATTCAATATGTCATAGATAAGATGCATTAGGGGTTTATTGATATATGTACAACATCCAACCCTATATTTATGCATTATTCCCTTTTAATGCATTTAATCAAATATTTCAATGTTAATAGTTTGGATACACAGAATTTAAGGCCTAAAGTGTTTTTCTATGGTAAGCCAAACCCTGTATAAATAAGGCTTAGGGTTTGGAATTACACCTCTAATGAGAATGAGTATTGTGCTTTTCATAATTGGATTGCATATCCTTTTTTGGAGATGATAGGTGCAAATGTGACAATATTTCCCACCAAGGTTCTACAACTCCTTAGACCTTGTCAATTTGTAGATAAATGGCCAGGAGAACATAATTGGTGAGATTTCTACTTAGATAAAGGATTCACTTTAAGGTTGTTTTATGGATGCTCCCGACCACCTCATATACTCCTAAAACATGTGCCTACTAGGATAGCTACAGTGGAATTCATATGGAAGGTGATCTAGGATGACAAGGAGCACCTAGATCCTCATAGGAAGGGTACATTTACACCCAAATAATTCAAGATTTTTACCTTCCTAATTGGTAAAAGAGCCATGGATTCAGTAGACAAATGGTTGAGTCACTAAATAATGAGTGTAGCCATTTATAGGTATATCGAGCCAGAGGGTTTCATTAAGAGTGCCAAGAACTCTTGACTCTTAGCATAACAACCATTAAGGAACATGAAGAGAGTGTACAAGAGGATTTGATCAAAAATATCCTGGAGGATATTGAAGTGGCAAGAAGGGCTAATCAATATGAGGATCTAATAAGCCTTAAGAAACAAATAAAGAAGAAGGGAATTGCCTTTGGGGGTTTCTTTCTAGATGTTCCCTACATACAAAGACTCACAAAAATGATGGATTCTTACAATACTTTGTGCAATCAACTAGAATATTTGATTGAAGATAAAGATAGAGGTCCAAAAAATCACTCTTCTTTAGAGTATGATGATGATAGTGATGGAGGTTACTATTTTCATATCCCTCCTCCTATGGATCACTCACCCTCCACAAAGAAGACCATTGAGGTAGACCTTACAAAGGTACCTGACATTGAGGTAACTGGTGAACCACCTATGAAGAAATAGAAAGTGGAGTTAGGAGACCCTTCCCATGCTAAGGCATAGGAGAAGAAAAAGGATAAGATAAGTGCCTTGATTACTGGAAATAGAGCTTATGATCACCAGTTGAGGAAAGAAACAAGAGAAGGAAAGAAAGTAAGAGGGGATGAACAAGAGGAAATTGAAATACCCCTCCTACTATGCCAAGACAAAAGGGTACTACATCAAGAATAGTTCATGAATGATGAAAATTTCATCAAGACTAAAGAGCTCAAAGATTTCCTAATTTGGGTAAAACAATAGAAAGTTGGATCCCAATTGGAATTGATATAGGTTAATACAGTTCCAAATGATGCCTTGTAGTCTATACAAGCATATGACCCTAAGACTAAAACAATGACACCAGAGGAAGCCATACAATTGGTAAAATCTAGTGGGATGCTACTAATAGAAGGATGTGATCTGGCCTCTTCCTTTATCATTGATCAAATCATAAGGCAGCCAGATGAAAAAATTTCTTCAGAGACACAAATTGGTGACATGATCAAAGGATGTGGATATGATCCATAATCTTAGACATTGGAAATGTTGTCCCTTGCACCCAAAACATAGAAGCCTTCTCTAATCAATGTACAAGAAAAGAAAGATGGGGATAAGATCATTTGGTCTATCCACAACACTAGTGATTTAGAAATATCTTAGGCTCTAACACATTTTGCACACTTAAATGAAGCCAAAGAAGAGAAAATGTCAAAAAGATTTTAGAAGGTTTTTAATGAATCTAGTGTTGTTGTAAAGGATAGAGAGTTGTGTTTGATCAAGATCAAAGCACTATAGGGGAAGGTGGACGATTTAAATAAAAATATACAAGAATCTCCCAAGGTTATCTTGACTCCTCCTAAACAAGTTGTAGATGCTCAAACTGAGACTATAGAAGATTTCTCTACAAGAATAGAGCAAGCAAGCAAGGATCAGAATAAAGTGTCTTTAGAAGCCTTATGGAATATTCTACAACATAGGATTGATATCCTAAAGGGGAAATTTTATTTGGCTCATAATTCTTTCAGCAAGCTACGTGACCTAGAAACAGAGGTCAATAATCATATTTCAACTTTGAACCCTTATTTTGGAACTTGGTTTGGAAGGGCAACACTTTTTGAGAGATTAGCAGCTTTACAACCACTTAGGGTAGATCTCCCTAATATTGTCTATCAAGTTGGAGAAGAGATTGAGAAAATTGGAGCCACTTTGTCTTTCTTTAAGGACAAGGAAAATCAAATACAAGTTAGAATCAACATGATTGGATGAAACTTTAATATATTTATTTCTACAATAAAGGGAGATGACAATAAGATCAAAGCAATATTAGATTGGAAAGGTGAATTTGATACTTTACTACCTATTAAAGAGGCATTTATTACAGATAATATTGCATTAGAAATGGATAGGTTCAATAAAACCTTAGATGAGGCTTTTAAGGGAGAAACTGACTTTAAAAATTTTGTAACAAATGTCAATCTCATCACAGATGCCAGATGGGATAGACAAAAGGAACAATTACAGAACATCCAAAGCTTTAATTGGCCTTCGGAGGTAGAGGTTGCAGAATGGGATGTCAACACAAATCCCAAGAAGAAAAAGCTTGCAGCTATTGACCTTGATATATTGGATGAAGAGTGAAGAGGCACTTGGCACCTGATCTATGAGCACACGAAGGATAATTATAAAAAGGGACTAGTGTAAGTTAGCCTATATTGGTGGTCACTAGGTCTCTCAACAACTACAAGAAGTTATCCAGAACATATACAGACAAAGGTTCCAGCTATCAAAGATTTGGAAATTAGATTTGATCTTTTTCTTATTTTTTCCTTCCACCGCTTGAAGGTCTAAATGTAATTTTTTCTTTAGTACTTTTAGGGTTAGGTCTAGCCATCCTAAGCTTGTTGCATCCTTAAGTCTTTAAGGATTCCAAGATGGCTAGTTTTCTATAAATAGAAAGTGTAACATAATTGTAAGCATGGTGAAATATACAACTGTGAGGCAGACTTCTCATTTTGTCTGAGTTTTTTAAGTCGTTAGTCTTTGAATGTATTGAAGCAGCATTATATTAATAAAATATAGTGCAGCTCCTATTCTATATCTTTGTTTTTTTCTTATATTTATGTTTATTCTTTTGTATGTTCAATTTGTAAGGCATCTTAAACATACCAGTTATAAGGTAACTGTGCAAATTACTTATAAGTTTCTTTCAAGGAGGGAGTAATTCTTATGAGTGATTCTAGAGGGATAAATATCAATGTGAGAATTTGATAACAGGGTTGTGGGAATAAAAAAGTAGTATGTAAGGCATTTTGTCTGAACTGTATGTTGTATTTTCATTAATTAGTTTGTTGTGGATTTACATCTCATTTGTCTCTTTTCCCAATGAATAAAGCACTGGTCTAGGGTTTGGTTAGCATTTATTCACCATTAACATCAAGATAAACAATCATTTACTTTACTATTATAAATAATATATATATATTTAAGTAGTTGTATCTGAGAATATAATTTAGCTTGTTGATTCCTTAGAGAGAGAAACATCTAGGTTAGCCTTCCTGAGTCAAAGAACTCTAAAAAGAAGGATGAGAATCCTTATTTCACTAATTTTTTCTATTTTCATGTTTATGGTTAGTCTTATTAATCTCTATGTCAAATTTGTCATTATCATCTTATGCTATTAATTCATACAGTAAAATGCAATAGGTAAATCAGTGATCCACTTTTATAGTTACTAAGAAGCAGTAATCTATTTAAGGTACACCCACCTGAGTTTGTGGAGATCAAAGTAGAAGGAGGATTCATCCTCATCAATTAGAATTTTTCTTTTTTAGAATCAGAGGTTGGGAGTTATAGAGTTTTTTATTTATTTATCTATTTTGATTCTACAAGAAAAAGCTCTAACAAATTGGCAACTCTGCTGGGGATTTATAAAATCTTGTGGAACTTTCAGACAATCTCTAGTATTTTAAAGTTGAATTAGTTTACAGTTGAGTAACCCTATTTGAGATACTCTTATAGTATTCATATTTTTTGTTTTGTATTTCCCAACTTGTTTTGGGTGGTGACTCAAATAAATCATTGTTATCAGTGCTAAGTAATAGTCATTATTCATACACATCTTCTCAATATGAATATGAGATCAAGAATAAGATATCATCCTAAAGTTGATTTGGAAAGTGGAATTCCAACTACTTCTAGGACTAAAATGTCTTGGAGAGAAAAGAACAAAATTAATATAGATAATCCATCTCCAAGAAAAGAAGAGAACACTAGGAGAGAAGATTCAACCCAATCTAGTCATGAAGGAAACACATGAGAATATGAAGAGGCCCCTGACTTGGGATTGGATACATATGCAAATAGCAGTACTTCTAGTAAACAAGAGGGGAATGATACTACTAGTTTAGATTCTAAGGTTCCCTCAGATGAACTTGTTGAAGAAGAAATAATTTTGATGAGGCAGTTGGCCATTCTCTAGCAAAAGAAAAGAGAAAAGGATAAATCAAAAAAGAAAAAACCACATCAGAAAAATGTTGATAAATTAAAAAGATGATAATTAAGATATCAAGCATCAAAAAATACTTAAATATCTAATAGAGATCAAGAAAAACCTGCCACTCACCAAATTTTTGGTTCCCAAGTTTCTAAAGATAAAGGGAAGAAGAAGATGACAAGAAGTGAAATGGATGAACCAAAAAATCACAAAGTCCCAATAGAACAAATGCCTAAATTGGACATTGACCTTGAAAAGTCCAAAAGGGAGAAAGAAACTATGGCCAAAATGCTAGAGAAAGAAGAAGCAGAGGCTGCCACTTTAGAAATGAAGAAGAAGATTTATTTCTTGAAATCTTTAGGATTCTCCCATGCTGGTGCTGAAAGTGCTACAACTTCAAAATCCAAAGCTATCACATTCCAGGATAATGATAGATTTCAAAGGAAACCACTACATGCAGAAAGGTACAAACAATTTACTTTCATTGGTATTCCTAGTTATCCTAACACAGTAACAAATGATATTGGGGAGAAACTCCCAAAGTTTTCAGGAAATAATGTTATTTATTGTGAAGTACACGTATTGATATCATAGATGACTTAAACATTAATCATGAAGATGTTTTAATGAAACCTTTTGTTCAATCCTTTGTTGAAGATGCTAGGGAATGGTTTAGAGGGTTATCTAATGGTTATGTGACATTTATGGATGAATTGATAGATTTATTTAAAGATCAGTATGGTGATAAAACAAATGAGGGATTCTTGTTGAATGAATTCAATAATATAAAGAAAAATTTTAATGAGGAAGTTACATAATTTAATACAAGATTCCAAAGAGCTATGCATAAGCTTTTCCAGAAGATAAAACTTGATGAAAAGGTATGTCTTGCTACATGTTTAAATGTTTTTTCTTCTAAAATGATATATTCTCTTAGAGATAAGAATCCAAGAAGCCTTACTAATGCATATAAGATAGCAGTTAATATAGAGATGAATAGAAGAGTGTCAAGAAAATTGGGTAGAAGGGATGATGGATGGTTTAGTAGGAGCAACCAAAAAGAACCAGAATATAAAGACTATAAAGCTCCACAAAATAATAGGTCATCCTACAATAGTTATAATCCACAAAATAGGATGCAAAATCACCCATATGGTATCCAATTTAAAGATGGGAAACCTATCATCCCACCAAGAAAGGACAAACCTGATAATAATACTCTTGATCCTTTGCATAAAAATTTTGTTAACATGTGCAATGATGCTTATTGGTGTGAATTTTTCCAAGCCCCACATGATCTTGATTTTTTTTTTGTTTCCCTAGACATAAATGCAAATGAGGAACAAGGAGAGGAAGAAGGTGAGTTGTGTGATCACAATGGATGTGCTATGAATGATTCTTATTCATGTCCTAATGTAGATTTTGATAATGAAGTTGAGAGCCATGATATGTATGGTTCACAAGGAAGAATAGAAGTATATTATCAACAAGTTTTGTCTAACAGTGAAGAAGAAATGATTGACAATATAATATTTTATGCTCAAAATAGCTAGGAATCTACAATAGTGATAAAACCTTCTGATGAGGAAAGAGAAATAATTACTATTGATCTTGTTACTAAAGCAAGAAGTAACTATAACTTGAGGAATAGAGTATTTGGTTATGCAGGAAGCCAACCAGCTGGCATCTTTATCAAATAAAATAGAGCAGATGCCAAGTACACACAAAAGAGAGAAGGACCTACTAAAAATATAAGTAAACCAAAGGTCAAAATTGTAAACAAGTCAAATGGTTCAAACATTGTATATGAGGGAAAGGCCAAAGTATCAGAAACAACTCCTTCCACTACTAAGGTTGAAAAATAAGAAATCAAAGAAGGAAGAGTCAACTCTGAACATTCAAGTTGAGGTAAATAATATTATTGTTGAAAAATAGAAGTCCTCTGATGTAAAATACACTCATGTTGATATGGATCAATGTTTATCACAAATGACTGTTAAGGTTCCATTTCTAGAAATAGTGAGAAATAAGGAATATAAGGAAAAGGTCCTTATAGTGCTAAATAGTGTTTCTCCAACAAAACGCCAAAAACTAGAAGGTGTTGAAAAGAGGTCTAACACCAAGGGAAAAGAGCCTGAAGGAATGATTTTAGAAATTCCTCAAATTTATTTAAATACAAACACTTCCTCAAGAATTATTGATCCTTTTTTCTTAACTCTGGTTATAAATGGTAGGATGCTAAAAAATTGTATGATAGATTCTAGAGCATCTAACATTATTATGCCTACAGAAATAATGAGATCAATGGGATTACAAGTAGACACTCCTCATGGAAGATGTCAGGAAATGGACTATAGAGAAATCCCTGTTGTTGGTACTATTGAGGCTTTTCCTTATAGGTTAGAAATATGTCATGACACAGTGTTAACAATGAGTGTATTGGTTGTTGATATTCCACCTCATTATGGCATGTTGCTATCAAGAAAATAGAGTGCTTCAATGGGTGGAAGTATTCAATGTGATTTATCTTTTGCTACTTTCAACATTGCTGGTAACAATGTCAAGGTGTCCAGGGAAAGCAGGACTTGTCATATGATTGAATTGAATGAAAATACAGACATTAATTATTGTGTAGATATAGACATGGAAAACTTCAAAGTAGAGAAAAGTATTCTTCAATGCAAATATGTTGATCCATTGATTGAAGATTTGAATACACAATAAGATGGTTTATGGCAGATGTATTTTGATGGAGCCTATTCTAAAGAGGGATCAGGAGATGGTGTCCTATTCATTTCTCCCTCAGGTACAACATTCAAGTACTCTTTCTTGTTAACTTTTTAGTGTACAAATAATACTGTTGAATATGAAGCTTTGTCTTTGGGGTTAAACATTGCTACTAAGCATGGAATTAAATGTTTAAAAGTTTATGGGGACTTTGAGCTTGTAGTAGCACAAGTTAGATCCAAGTATGCTGTAAACAATGACAAATTGAAAATGTACAAACATGCTATTTGGGATCATATTGAAATGTTTGATGCCTTTAACATTAACTGGATAGAGAGGTCAAAATACATCATGGTAGATTTTCTAGCTAATGTTTCCCTAAAGAATGGTGATTTGACTTTGAGTGAAGTATCAATAGTGGAAGTTAAGAGTAGACCAGTTGTCCCTGATAATATTTACAACTAGAAAGTTTTTTAGGATGACCAAGATATTCTAAGATTTATTCAATTCCTTGACCATTATGAAGACCATCATATAGATTGTAACTCTCTAGTTTAGGTGATTGATGGAAAGGATATTGTTTTGGGAAATTAGGTTGTTTAGTTTATTTCTAATCAGAATCCCAAAGGGATAATAGAATTAGAAGCATTGTTCAATAATCAAGATGATCATTTATCAAAAATGAGCAATGCTAAAATTGAGGATTTGGAGGAAGTAGACTTAGGATCAAAAACCACTCCTCAAATAGTGTATATTGGAAAGAGATTAGATTCCCCTGTTAGATCAAATCTGATAAAGTTATTAGGGAAACATAAGCATGTGTTTTCTTGGTCATATGAGGATTTGAAAGCCTATAGGGAAGACTTTTTTCAACATGAGATCCCACTGAAACAACATGCTAAGTCATTCAGACAAAAGCAGAGACCAATTAACCCATTATTGGCTCCCAAAATGCAACAAGAGATGATGAAGTTAAGGGATGCAGGGATTATTCATTCTATAAGACATTCAACTTGGGTCTCCAATCTAGTCCCAGTAAGGAAAAAGAATGGTGATATAAGGCTTTTTGTTAATTTTAGAAATATGAATATTGTATCTCTAAAGGATAATTACTTGTTACCTAACATGGGGGAAATGTTGAACAAGGTTAACAGTTGTGAGCTATTGTCAATGATGGATGGTTTTTTAGGCTACAACTAGGTATTGGTTAAAGAATCAAAACAATTTAAAACTGCATTTACTACTCCATGGGGGACATATGTGTATATTAGAATGTCATTTGGCCTTATAAATGTAGGGGCAACATTTTAGAGAGCCATGGATGTTGCATTCAAAGAATTTATTGACTTATTTATGGTAATATATCAAGAATACTTGACAGAATATTCCAAGAAAGAAGAGGACCATTGTGGACACCTAGAAAATATTTTTAATAAGGCTTTGGAATATGGTGTTTCTTTGAATCCTAGAAAATGTCAATTTGCAGTAACAGAAGGAAAGTTGTTGGGATGTATAATTTCAAAAGATGGAGTAAGAATTGACCCAGAGAGGATAGAAGAAATTTAGAAGGTCACTTCTCCAAAGAACATCAAAGGGGTACAATATTTCTTATGGAATATTGATTTTGTAAGAATATTTATTGCTAACTTTGCAGAGATTGTAAAACCTATCATTAAGTTATTGAAGAAGGATGCAAAGTTTAAATGGGATGAAGAAGCCTAATTGGATTTTGAGAAAATTAAAAAGTAGGTTCACAAAGAACTTATTTTAAGGTCTCCTAATTACAATAAGTCATTCTCATTTTTTCTTTTGCATCTTTTCATACAATTGTTGCAGTGTTATTATAGAAAGATGAGGAGGGTTATGAGCATCCCATTGCATTTTTTAGTGAATCCCTCCAAGCTGCAGAGTTGAACTATGAGATGATGGAGAAATAATCATATGCCTTGGTTAAAGAAATAAAGTCAATCAGACCTTATTTGGTTTGTGCAAAAGTGAATGCATATGTACCTCATGCAGCAATTAAAGATATTCTTACTCAGTTAGAAGTAACTGGTAAACGATGTAAATGGATCAATAGGATTCAAGAATTTAATTCGGAAATCCATATTACCAAATTAGCAAGTGGAAAAGGCCTAGAAAAGTTAATGACTAAAAAGAATTTGGACTTGGTTCAAATAAATAATACTAAAGTACAAGATTCAATAGTGACTAGTATTAAAAGACAGCTTTATTATGTTGATATCATGTACTATCTTAAAAATACCAAGTGCCCTAAGAATATGACTGATAATCATAAAAGAAATCTCAGGTTGCAAACTCAAAGGTACACATTAGTACAAGGAGATCTATATTTAACAGATAGAAATGGTGTACTTTTATTATGTCTAGATCAGGGTCAAACTGAAAAGGTCTTAGTAGAAATGCATGTTGGTGTGTGTGGTGGACATTACTCTACCAAAACTACTGCTCATAAGATTTTGAGGGCCGGTTATTATTGGCCTTGCTTATTCAAATATGCTCATTCCTTTATTATAAAGTGTGAAACCTATCAAATATTTTCAAAAAATTTGAAGTTTTCAGGCACCCTATTGCTAAATCCTATAGTTGTTGAGGCACCATTTCCATGTGGGGGATTAACTTCATTGGAGAGTTCTCAGAAAAATCTAGTGGTGGACATAGTTGGATACTAATTGCTACAGATTATTTCACAAAATGGATGGAGTATATTCCTACAAAGAAGGAAATTAGTAAGGTGGTTACTGATTTTTCGATGGAGAATATTCTAACTAGATTTGGTGTCCTTGTAAAATTGATAATGGACAATGCTATGTTTTTCAGGTCAGATGAACTAATGTCTTTCTACGATGAATATGGAATTATGATGTCATATTCTAAACCATATCATCCCCAAGCCAATGGCCAAGCTGAATCAAGAAATAAAAGTATATTGAAAATTTTAAAAAAGACCCTTGAGAAAAATAAGAGAGCTTGGCATTAAAAATTGAAACTTGCTTTATGGGCTGACAGGATCACTATGAAAAAAGCAACAGGTAAGTCTCCCTTTGAACTAGTATATGGTATGCAATCTAGAATGCCTGTGAATAATTTGTTTTGAGTGTACAAGTTTATTCAAGAAGAGGAGGTAGATGTTTCTAAACCTATGCAAGATAGAATGATGCAACTAGTAGAACTTGATGAAATCACAAAAGATAGTCAAAAGGAAAACTTCAATTTATAGCAGAAAATGAAGTACCTGTTTGATAAAAGAGTGAGTAATAGGAAGTTTCAGCCTAATGACTTGGTTCTTCAATGGAATGTCAGGGATGAAGTGTAATACCTACCCCTTAGTATGTCTATCTATGTCATTTTATGATCTCTTTTAGGCCTGTTTATATTTGCGTTGGTTATTTTAGGTGATTTTAAGGATATTCATGTGTTACTTTTCATTATGCTATTGATCCATTGTTAGTTGTATTGTATCATCAATTTGCATATGGGTTATGATTATTTCATGTTGTTTATATTTATGTTATGAAGTCATTTTGATTAAGGTTTTCTGACCCTATATCTATATGCACATGGATCATTGTGATGTTTTACATTACTGTTTGCTATGTTTGGTATGGTATGAGACAGAGTCGTAGTTACTTGCTTCAGCGAGATCCACATGATAAACTAGTCTCAACCATTATTTGTTATATTATATGTATGCATATGTTTGTCTTTGTGATGACAGGTTTGCAGGTACCAGGCTACGTCTTCCCTGAATTAGCAGGAGTGAATGTGCCCTATCGTAATATCTCAATGGTAAGAGAGGGGAGTTAATATCATGTCCAAATCCATACCCTAAACCCTTATTTTGTCCTATAGATGGACAAAGAATCTGATTGTCTACCCTATTTTTTGAATATGTCAAGTGACATGGATTTGTGAGCCTGTTTGTGTGTGTTGTGTTTTTGTTTCATTCGGGTTATATGTTTAGATGGGTTTCGGGTGATTTAATGATGCTTTTGACTTGATTTATTTAATGAATAGTTGAAGACAATTATTCAATTATGTATTTTCATTGATGTTACACATGTATTTACACTTATGTAGTGGTTTTACACTAATTTCTACATTCAAACCGAGCACAGTTGGTAAACAGAATGAGTTGAGGTCGGGCATTGAAGAAGTTCAGTGTTGACCGAGTTCACTTGGGCATTTTAGTCTTGGTCAAGCATTTAGTTGCAGCTGACTAATAGTGATTTATATTATGTAATTAAATGGTTATATGAGGCTGACTATATTATGATTTATCATTTAGAGTTTATTCAAGCCGACTTGATAGGGCTTACCATGTATCTATGAAAGGTCAAGTTTGGATTGAATGAAGATTTGTTGTGATAAGAAGTGTGGAATTATGTGACATGAAGAGTGAGGGCAAAATCAGATGGGATTCTGATTAAGTACAAAACACTCAGAGCTGCAATAGAATATCTGATCAGCAAGGATCCAGTTACAATCAATTAGAGATCTAAATTAGCAAAGACAGTTGCTTATACATACAGGTCAATCCATTGTTACCTTCTAACAATTGTAGCAGTGATCAAAATCTCTTAACAAAGTAGACTTAACAGTCTTTTATAAATCCTCTCACAAGGCAACATTTCCAAATTGAAGTGTTAAAGACCTCTAACAAGGCCACTCCTCACAGAGTGATTAAATACTTTAACAAGGTCACACCTAATAGTATATTATTGTAACCTTTAACAGGGTTGGCTCCTAATAGGGCTCACTTTAGAAGAGTGAAAAATAGTAACTAGTTACATTGGTGGTTTTTCCCATATTGGGTTTCCATGTTAAATATTGGTGTCATATGTGTACTTGTTACTTTTTTTATGTTTTATGTTTCTGCACTTAATCACTAAAGTATAATTGCATTAAAAGATTTTTTTGACACCCGAGTTACAGAAGGAACACCTGAGTAATAGTTTTAAAGTATTTAGACATCTAAGGGACAAGGATTTGTTTTGGAGTAACTGATTCACCCCTCCCCTCTCAGTTACTTATCTCAATTCCAATAATTGGTATCAGAGCTTCAAGTGCTTTCAAGAAAGGTTTCAAGGCCTAAGATAAAGATCAAAAATGTCTTACAGGAGGGAGATCCCAAAGCTAAACAAAGACAATTTCCTAGCATGGAAGGAACTGATGAAGCTACATCTATCTACTATTGGAGGTGCTGGTTTACAATTCTTAGAGACCAAATATGTTGCACCAACAGGGACTATGACTGTGTAATAGATGATGGAATGGAAACTTCATAACATAATGATGATTGACATAGCATCTTCACTCAGCTACTCAGAATTTGATGAAGTCAAGGCCTGCCCTACATCCTATGATATGTGGAAGAAATTATAGGACATTCATGCAGGTGATGAAAATGTAAAGAGAGATAAATAAAAAATTCTAAGAGGACAATTTGACCAGATGAAAATGAAAGAAGGAGAAGATATCACAAAGTACAGTGAAAGAATAAAGAAGATTATAAGTGCCATCAGAGCAGTAGGTGGACTAATTGAAGATACTGTAGTAGTCAGTAATAGGGAGCCTCCTTGGTAACCTTCTAAGTTTGCTTTGAAATCTTGTTAGGCCTTGTAGGCTATGGTTTTGAACCTGTTATCTGTTTTGAAAGGCTGAAACATTCAAACATTAGACTAATCCAGCATTTATCAATTCAAAGCATAAACAAATATAAAACCAAGCCACCTCAAGATTGTTGCTAAAAACAAGTTCTATAGAGAAAATGTTTGATTTGCTTCAATTAGAGGGATGTGGGTGTGCTCTCAAAGCACTTGGAGCTTGCTTCTAATGCATACTAAGGATGATGGATATAATGCATAAATGCTAAGAAAAGCTTGAAATATGAACTAAGATTAATCCATTAAGCTATTCTAAGATGTGTTAGAAAACATGAAAAACATGAATAAATCTAACAATTAAGATGTATGCTAAGATGATCT